>SSNS01000135.1:23870-300499 GCA_006937985.1 Aphyosemion australe
CTATATCGAAAATGAAAGTAAACACGGGCGTAGGTTTCGCTTTTGTAAACAGAACCACCTGAGATGATAAACTGGAGCGATGCAGAGATCCGGGAGCTTCTCTTCATTTGAGCTGGAGCTAAGATCATCTGAGAGTTCACGGGGACTGTGGAGGACAGCTTGTCAAAAAAAGTTAAGGAGCGTGGCTTTGATTGCAATAAAAAGCAAGTTATGTCCAAAGATACACAAAAGCCCGCAGCAGCGCAGAGACCGCCCCCATACCCCCTTTATACCACCATCACATAATCTTTTATAAAAAGAACACGATTACGCCACATTACCATAGCATAGCATAGCATACCACACCATTTTATTTCTAAAGCACATTTAAAAACACAGCATGGCAGCTGACCAAAGTGCTGTACAAGTACAAAATTAAAAACACAGTAAGTGAAAACAACAGGAGCAACAATAAAAACACAACACAGTAAAACTAAAAGACATCAACAATGGGAAAAAGCCATGTCATAAAAGTATGTCTTTAAAGCTGATTTAAAACGAGAGAGTGAGGGAGCCTGCCTGACTGAGAGAGGGAGTGCATTCCAGAGAGTGGGGGCAGCAGACATAAAAGCCCACTCACCCCGTGATTTATATCTCATTGGTGGGACACAAAGCAACAGACAGTCAGCTGACCTCAAAGCCCGGGTTGGCATGTAGGGTTTCATTAACTCAGAAAGATATGCTGGGGCAGAACTGTTCAAAATCTTAAAAACAAAGGTCAGGATCTTGAATTTAATACGAAAATTTACTGGTAACCAGTGCAGATGTGCCAAAACAGGAGTAATGTAAGTGCGTCTGTTAGTATTAGTCAAAAACCTGGCTGCAGCATTCTGAACTACCTGTAGTCGATTCAAAGCTGAACCAGGGACACCAAAAAGGATAGAGTTGGCATAATCCAAGCGTGAAGTAATAAAAGCGTGAATCACAGATTCCAAGTGCGGCCGCTTCAAGATTGGTTTTAGACGAACTAAACGGCGCAGTTGGAAAAAACAAGACTTAACCACAGCATTAATCTGAGGAACCACCGAGAGTAGTGCTAGGTATTGCAGCCAATTTCCTAAATCGATTTGATTTCGATTCATAAGGCTCTAAATCGCTTAATCTCGATTCGATTCGATTCGATTCAATTAAGTCTGGTCTGAAATAATTCAAATGTTGAGGTAGAAAACGACGTTTCTATCGTTTAGACGAGCTCAACGAGTCAATTTGAAATACAACACATCAGTGGTAATGGTTACTTATTTTGTCTAATTTTTAAAATCTTTTTATTCCTTAAAATGTGTATATATATTCAACATTTTAGAATTTTTAATCTTTTGAATTTTAAGTATTTCTATTTTGTTTTCTTGTTGTTTACTCTTTAGTTTTAACATTTACTCTCCTTTTTTGCTCCTGTAATGAATCATTGCTGCTGTGACACCAAACCTTCCCTACTGAGGGACAACAAAGGGATTTTTTATTCTATTTCTATTCTATTCTTCTATCTGTAGCCTTTCCAGTTACTGTTTTAAAGTCAGTTAAATCTTTTTTAACAGGCCAACAACAAAAAATAGTAATTCTCCTAAATGAAAATGCAATATCTCAGCTATGCTTTGAAGCAGAAAAAGTGCATAAAAACACAATAATTCAAGCTCAGTTTGCTCACCTGTTCAAGCCAGAGACCTGCATCTCTCTCTCTCTCTCTGAGCTGAGGGAGGAGTTAATCAGTGAGGCTCCTGTGTTGTTTTTGTTCATCTTCATCACAGACAACAGCTGCTCTCATAGGTTTGTGCTGCTGAATATGCAGAGCATTTAAGCAGCCTGAGCATGGAGTAGGGTCAGTGTGTCAGGGAGGACTTGACTTGAGCGTGTCACTTCACTGGAGTTCAATCCTTCTGCGCTTTATGTCCGCCAGGGGCCCACGAAGAAGTTACCGAATCTCCATTTCTGGGCTTCAAAGTCGACAAAGCACTGAGTAAACTTGGCGCTGAGTAAGAGGAGTGTTTTCAGTTTGTCCCAGACTGAGGAGGGTAACGCTGTAGATGCCGATAACTATTAGCGCCAATGCTAACAACTGTAAACAGAAAGGAGGGGGCGCTTCGAGTGACGCTGTACCGCCGCAAAGCATCATGGGATTTGTAGTCTTTGCTGCAAAACGAGCCGGCGGGCCACTCTGGTTCGAGGGGAAAAATCGATCTTAGGCTTTATGAATCGATTTTGCAAAATGTATATGAAATCGATCCAGAATCGATTAAATCGATTTTTTTACCCAGCCCTAATAGAGAGACCTGAATCAAATTTGACCCCAAGACTAGTCACACACTGTTTGGGGCTGAAGGTGAGAACAGAAGGGACAGGAGAAGAGTGAGTATGACTATGGGGGTCCAGGAGAATAACTTCAGTCTTAAGCTCATTTAGCTTCAGAAAGTTGTCAGCCAGCCAACCTCTCACCTCAGCTAAGCATTTGTCAAGGAGTGAGAGGGCATTTGAGTCATTCATGGTCAGGTAGATCTGACAGTCATCTGCATAGATATGGTAACCAAGGCCGTATTTCTCCAGGATTTTGCCCAAGGGAAGGATATAGATTGAAAATAGAAGAGGCCCGAGAACAGAACCCTGCGGCACACCCCAAGGGAGTGAAAGACACGGAGATGAATAGTCATTAATTTGGACTCTGAAAGTTCTGTCAGATAAGTAAGAGCGGAACCACTCCAAAGCAGTGCCACTGATACCTACCCATGCCTCTAGCCTATCCAACAAAATGAGATGGTCAACAGTGTCGAAGGCAGAGGAAAGATCTAATAAAAGAAGCAGAACAGCGGGCCCAGAATCAGAAGCCACCAGGATATCATTCATCACACGCAGTAGAGCTGATTCAGTGCTGTGGAGCGGCCTAAAGCCGGACTGAAACACATCAAAGAGAGAATTATTCTCGATATGAGCTGATATTTGCATGTGGACAATCTTCTCAAGGACCTTAGATAAGAAAGGCACCTTAGAGATGGGGTGGAAGTTAGCGTAATTGGTATGGTCTAATCCAGGCTTCTTTAAAATCGGCTGCACAAACGCTTTTTTAAATAACAATGGAAATAGTCCCGTGGTTAGACTGTAGTAAAAAATGTTCAAAATAACAGAACCCACAGTAGAGAAGATGTCACACAGCAACTTCGGGGGAAGGACGTCGTCAGGAGAGCCTGTTGGTTTTATATAATTAATCAAATTCTCCAAATCCTTATGTGATATAGGAGCAAAGCTGGAAAATGTGGGAGGATCAGATGTTTCTACGAAATAGGACAATCCTGAAGGTGACATACTATCCCTAATGTCCCGAATTTTTTGAAGAAAACAGCCCTGGAGCGCAATACACAAGGAGGTAGAGGGAGTTAAAACACCAGGCTCAGATAACGACAGGATGGTGTTAATGATGCTATAAAGCTTAGACTGATCACCCTGGTGCTGTGAGATTTTGGATGGGAAATATTTGTTCTTAGCAGCTCTGACAGCTTTCTGATATAAATCAAGGGCATCAGCCAAGAGCTGACATGAAGTCAGTAATCCATCCAGAACCCTACAACGCCACCTAAGGTTGCGTGTCTCCTCATTCAGCCAGGGGTCAGAGGTGATTTTCTTGTGCCTAGGTCTAAGGGGGGCAACAGCATCCAGAGCCAATGAACAGAAGGAATTAAAAGAATGTAAAAGACCATCTGCGTCCTTAGAGAACACAGAGGAGAGAGAAGACAAAGTGTCAACATCCATATTGGACAGTAGTGAGGCAGTCGTGGGTGGAGAGATATACCTAGAATAACGGGGAGCAAGCCTTCTAGCTGAGGGCACTAGTGCAGTGATATTAAAAACAACTGAAAGGTGGTCAGAAAAACATACAGGATCAACAACCAGATCATTTACATTTAATCCAAATGATAAGACCAGGTCTAGGGTGTGAGAGCGATCATGAGTAGGAACATTCACATGTTGCTGGAGGCCAAATGAAGCTAAAGTGTCTGTAAAGTCTTTTACCAGAGGTTTTGTAGGACAACAAACATGAATGTTAAAGTCACCCAAAATAATGCCTTGGTCATATTTGGGAAGATAGTCAGCTAAAAGATCAGAAAAGTCTCTTATAAAAGCAGAATTATATTTTGGCGGCCGGTAACAGAGGATAAAAAGAATAGGAGGACAAAGTCCAAGTTCAAACACAGATGCTTCAAAGCTGGAGGGGGTCAATGGACCAGAGATGGGTTTTAGGGGAAGAGTTGAGGTGTACATAGTCAATAGTCCCCCTCCCCGACCAGAGAGCCGGGGCTCATTCACAATCTGACAGTCCGAAGGACAGAGATCAACAAGAGATGCCAACTCACCAGGCGGGACCCATGTCTCCGTCATACAGAACAGGCTAGCTCCAATATTCATGAAAAAGTCCTTCAGAAGAGTTGTTTTATTCCGCAGCGAGCGGACATTCAGCAGAGCAATCCGTAGAGATGACGAGGGTGGCGATGAAGGCAGGAGACCAGGTTGAACACCAAATCGCGTTGGGTAGCTGAGGTTCCTCCAATTCACACCACCGCCCCTCTGGCTTTGGCGGAAATCCCCGCTGACTAGTCCGCACTTTTGCCGGTGTAGGACCCGGGAGGCTCGAAGCTTAACACAGGCACCTCCCCGCTTTCCACGTCGCCGACGCCTCCACCGGCGCACTGCCAGCTCGTGAGTGGAGAAAAGGAAAGCCGGGACTCCATCAAACAAATGCCCAAACGATTTCCTAAACGACGCATAATGGTGCTGCAACGGCTCAAACTTCTGTCAGAGATCCAAGAGAAAATGCCGATCATAAGAAAGTGTAGGGTAAGACTCAGCCAAAAAATGGCTCAGAACCACAAATATAAACAGGAGCGGTAGACGGCCAGCTATTACAGTCGGCGCCATCTGTCATTAACGCCACGGTCTGACCACTTATAAATGACCTTAGGCTCCCAGATGCCGCCTCTTTGTTGCAGCAAATTGGCGTCATTGTTTTATAAAAGAGGCTTTAGTTTGATCATTAAATCAAGTTATTTCTCTTTGTAGACATATTTGCTGTTTTATTTATTTAGCCACGTTCCAATGGTCCAGGACAACGAACGCCCTGCTGTTGTCAACCGTTCATGTTGTGTTCAAAGAGCTTCACTCTTCACTGAGAAATCCTTGGGCAGTTTTGTTTGTAAGGCCAGGTGTTCCAGGCATTCCAAGTATTCCAGGCATTCTAGGTATTCCAGGCATTCCAGGACACCATCACAGAGTTTTTACGACATCGTATTAGATGTGACAAAGGGTTTGTGTTTTTGGGCGAGGAAGCAGCTTATGAATATCAGTGGATGTTGGTCTTAAAATGAAAAAATAATTTGTACTCACCACTAAACAGCGCCACCTGCTGATGCGACCCTGCAGGCCTTTTAAAATGTGAACTCTGGATTTAGTGTAGAACTTTAAGATTGTAATGTGCTGACTCTGCTGTTCCTCTTGTAACAGTTGCTACTGTCACTGCTGTAATACAGTATGTCACCACAGGGTGGCAGCACTTGTATATATAATCTGTTCTTTGTTGTATGCCATCTGTAGGAAAATCTCCTGTGTGTACCAGAGTGTGTTCTTCTGTAACGTGCGGTAAAGCTTATCTTTTCATTCCTTTTGCTGACCAAAATAAATCAGTTATTTAGAAATATTAAAAAAGTCGTCGTTCTTCTGGACTTCACTCACAACTCTGCGCGGCCGGCTTCATCTCCGCCCTGCCATACGTTACACTCTGAACTCTTGTTTAGTCCTGTGTGAGGTACTGGTGTCAACAGGCTTTAATCCAGACTACAAATCAAAGAGCCGCTGAATGAAAACAGCTGATTTGTGTGTTTTACCACAGACAGGTAAAGGTCCCGTGACCTTGTTCATACCTGAACTAACTGGTGTTTTCCACCACTCTGAGCTTGGGTCTGCTCCATGGTGATTCATCACTCTCTGGCAGCCTTTAACTTCCAAACCAATTAAAGAAGCCACTGTTGTGTCTGATATAATCCATCATGATAAACATCACCTGTGCTGCTCCTTCTCCTCACACCACGGTACCTGATCTGGGATCTGATGAGTGTGTATCCAGCAGACCCACCCACCCCCAGAGGTTCTTTGTTGATGCAACACAATGCATGATGGGAAAACACAAAGAAGGGCATTTATAGCAGCAGCTAACTATCTGTGTGATAAACCCGGATAAACCTAATGAGTTACCTGTCGTTACATGTGCAGCAGATTACCTCTGCAGGTGTTTTAGAAAAACATCTTTTAAACCAAAACTACAAAGGGAAACGCTCTGAGACATTACTTCAGATCATCTGTAGAGAAATTTCATTCCAGAAAATTTCTCTGATCAGCCTCAGTTTGGAGAAACAGATTCATTCTGACCAGACTGATAAGCTAACAGCTAGTCAGAGTGAGTCAAGTCAAGTCAAACTTTATTTCTATAGCACATTTAAATGGCAACAGAGTGAGACCAAGACCTAAAATAGATTCCCTCTTTAAAGGGACACTTTGCAACTTTTTCATATTTTTAAATCATTTTCTTGAGCCAGTATGTGCTAAAATGACTCCCGTAGAAACTAATGAAGGCTGGGAGGACATTTCAGCAGTTAGATTAAGGTGTTAAAAAGACGAACGCACAGCGAGGAGAGATAACTTTTACTTTTGGTTTCGCCAACAAACACTAGGGGGTGCTAAAAACAAGCCAAAACTAACTAGTGTCCCTTTAAGCAGTTCAAGGTATGCTGTCATATTCTCCCATAATGCATCAGCCAATCATCACGTGTGGTCTGAGAGACAGCACCACCACCCACCCCTCCTCCTGTCCTGTCCAGGTGTAAAACAATCAGAATTTATGTCTGAGTGCCGAAAACAAGCCTTACAGTTTTAATTTCACAGGTGAAGCGTTTCAGTGATTCAGCTATAATGCCCCGCCTCATATCAAAACTTTATTAGTTTGAATGCTTGGAAAGCATTCAAAGTATTGAGTTCCTCCTCCTCCATTTTTCAGTTTCCGTATGTTTTTTGGCATCTAACTAGTGCCACAATTTTTACACTATTTACACAAATTTGGTATCAAACCGTTCAGCTCATTCAGGTCATTCCGGGAATGACTTTTCGTATTGATATCTTCAACCATTTCTGAGATATTCAGCTTTTTCTGCGATTTTTCAGCCCATTGAAATGAATGGCAAATCCATCAAAACGCTCAATTTTTCACAAAATCCATTCAGCTCTTTGAACTTTAACTACTTCAACATACTTCAACCTAGAGACTTCATTCAACTTTTAACAAACCCAGAACAAGTTAAACTATTCTCAAATGACTCTGCTTCTTGATATCTATTACGGTTTTTCTATAGTCACAGGTTAAACTTGAGGTACGATTTGGAAAAGTTCAGATATTTCTCCTCCGTCCCACATTCAAAAATAGGGCCGAAAACCGACTTTGCTCGACTTCAGACAGTGTCCTGAGAGAACCGTAAAACCGATGGAAATGAGACTTGCGCTGGATGAAAGCTGACGGATTTTCCTCCATTTTGATGTATAATTTATTGATGTACTCCAAAAGTTGTGGTCGTAGCGTTAATTAGTTTGGAAAGGTTTTAAAATATTTCTCCTTCCAACCAGTGAGGTCTGCTAACCCATATGGTCATGCAGCTCCCACTCTGACTGACAGCTCCAGATCTCAATCCAGACAACAAAATTCTGCTACGACCACATCTTTTAGGGTAGACGCGTAAACAGTAGGTTTCTTTGTCTGCTTCGATGGGATGTCTTCGATTTTGTTGTAGCTGCCACGGTTTTTGCGCTACAAGGCTCAGAAGGAGTAAGCCAGATTTTCTCCCATTGGCGGCCATTCAAATGATTCAGAGATTTAGTGCTCTCGTCGCTGTCAGGCAGCTAAAATGTTCTCGTCATATCTCCTACAATATTCAAGATAGGCACACAAAACTCCACACAGAGCAGCATCGAAGCCTTCGGTCTCTGACGCTTTTGGAATTTTTCGAATCGGTGCAATACTTTTTGAACGGTGATGCGAGGTGCGAAGCCTGCAATTTGACGTTTGGAGCTGCAGATTCTGATGAATTTCTCTAAACAAAAATCTGTTACGACCACATTTTTTAAAGTACACTCATCAATTACTCAAAAACAGTGGTTTTATTCGTCCGCTTTGATGGGATGTCTTCGTTTTAGCTGTAGCTATCACGGTTCATACGCTACGAGCCTCAGAAGGATGATTCAGCCAGATAATTCGCCTATTCAGTCCCATTCTAAATAACAGCATTTTCTGCTCCAGACAGTAGAAATCATCTCATCATATCTCCTACAAATATTCTAGGTAGGCATACAAAAATTCAGACAGAACACCATCGAAGCCTTCTGCCGCTGACGCTTTTGGAATTTTTCAAATCGGTGCTATACTTTTCGAATGGTGATGAGAAGTTCGAGGCCTCCGATCTGACATCTGAAGCACAGATCCAAAGCCTTCCTCATTAAGGGTGCTATGTGGGATATTCATTGAAATCATGGTAAAAATTGCGACTCTTTAGCGCCATGCACTCAAAAAGGCAACAACTCCAGCATTCACTCCAGCCATCTGGTTCGTTTTTTTATAAAAAGCATGAGATTGATTTATTTCCAATCTCTGTAGCCTAACCCACACAAAGCATATAACTACTCCACCAGTTAAAAAACATTTTAAATGACTGTTCAGTCTTAATGCATAATGCCAGGAGTACACCCCACCCCATCCCCCGACGAGACGACGCGCGCACCCCCCCACCCCACCCCCGCGACGAGGCGGCGTGATCCGCCACCCCCCTCAGTCAGCAAGCATCACGGCTGTAAACATTTCTAGGGGAAACACTGCTGTTAGCTGTTATATCAACCTACCAGTCCTGAAGGAAGCTAGCATAGCTGCCTGTCACCGATTCACACATGGAGGAGGGGTGGCATCAGCTGTGGCGTCCGGTGTCATGTGGATCAGAGCAGCGGAGTAAACAAGAGTCTGCCGGTTAGCCATCAGCTGATCGTGGCACACTGTGTGCGCCGCAGTGAAGATCGAGATGGAGCTAACATCAACCACTGGCTGTTTAGCGATCGGATAGCCGATGAGGTTTGGCTGGAGCCGGCGACACGCTGTGGAAATAAAGTAACTAATGCTAACATAGCCACCGGCTAGCGGACCACCGCTGAAGCGTGTTGGGAGAGACACGGCAGGCTGCGGTAAGAGAGGAGACTTTAATAGAAGGAACTTTCTTGAAGAAGGACTTTGGAACTGATATGTTGGGACCGGATTGGGAGCTTTATTATGAAGAAAAGAAATGATCAGCTTGAGGTGAGTCATAAACAACACTTGGAGGCTGGTGTCTAGGTGTTGCGGGCAGAGTTCTCATCATATGCAGCTGGTGAGTGTTGGAAATCAATAAGACCAGACATATTTGATGTGTCTTTTGATTTCATTGTTTGTTATTCAACCTAACAAAGTATAGCAACGGTGTAGCAGCTAGTCTCGTCTCTTCTTAGTTGCATTGTCAGACGCCATGCTTCCACGGCGCACTGCTGCCCTCTGCTGTTTCTTTCAGGTTACAGTCATAGTGCAAACGCGTAACTCAGAGCTCGTATGTCCCTAAATAGCTACCGTATTTCAAGATGGAGGATGACCATGGAGCGTCGACCACAATTTATGTATTAAAACTGTAAAATTTGAAGCTGAGAGGAATATTTAGAATTGATGTTGGTGAGAAATATTAATGAAAAAGGACAAGTTTGTGCACTGGATTCACAGAATTTGGTAGTAAACAGGTAAAAATATTACACACTGGGGCTTTAAGGGGCCTGCCTGCTGCATCTAACAGCAGCACACCAATTCAATTTAATTCAATTCAGTTTATTTATATAGCGCCAAATCACGACAAGAGTCGTCTCAAGGCACTTCACAAAGTAAACATTCCAGTTCAGTTCATTAAGCCAATCAGTAAAAAAGTTTCCTATATAAGGAACCCAGCAGATTGCATCAAGACACTGACTGTGTGTTGATACAATCCTCACACCAGTGGTGTGATAATGGAGCTTTCTGATTGGTTCAGACTGTTCCCACAATTTTGACTGTCTGACAGCTAATATACGGAAAAGCTATTTTAAGTACAATCCCACTGGAGACTTGTGGCTTCTCTATCAGTCTGTCTGCTTGTTTCAGCAAACCAGTATCAGAACCAGCATCTGGTTTAAGACCAGAACCAGGATCAGAACCAACACCAGAACCAGGTCCAGACCAGAACCAGCATATGGATCAGAACCAGGGCTAGATTAGAACCAGGCCCAGAACACTGACCAGAACCAAAGCCAGATTCAATATTGTCTCTCTCCCTCTCTCCTTATATCGCCCACACACACACACACACACGCACACACACACGCACACACACAAACACACACACACACACACACTCCCTGATTGGCTGAGAGTTTTCAAATGTTGTCTGGCTATACAGACATACACACCCACACATATTATACATCAAATCAAACAGCTTGGTCTCAGGAATCCAGTGAACCCCCCCAGCTCTCTGATTGGCTGAGAGAGCTCAAGCACCTTTTTGGATAACAGAAATACGCACCCACACATATTATACATCAAATTGATCAGCTTGGTCTTAGGAACCCATTGCCCCCCACCCCAACATCCCTGCTCTCTGATTGGCTGAGAGAGTTCAAGCTTCTTCTGGGTTAACAGAAATACACCCCCAGACATGTTATACATCTAATTGATCGGCTTGGTCTCAGGAAACCAGCCGTCTGCCATCCCTGCTCTCTGATTGGCCAAGAGAGTTCAAGCTTCATCCAAGTTAACAGAAATACGCACCCAGAAATGTTATACACCAAATCGATCAGCTTGGACTCAGGAAACCAGCCGTCCACCATTCCTGGTCTTTGATTGGCTGAGAAAGTTTTGAAACTTTAAAGTTCAATTTCTGCTCTTTCTAACAGTTTATTTTTTATCTCATTCTGCTAACTTTGACAATTGAACTTATTTTCAACTTCACTTCAGTTCTAATGCATGTCCATCTATCAGTTTCAGCTGCTAAATTCACAGTTCAGCTAATTGTGAAAATTTAACTATTAAACTATTCCTACTCAAATCCTAGCTGTTTAAACATTTCAGCTGTCCAGTTTTTTAAACTGTGTACTGAGATTTCAGTTTTCTGCTGTTTAGATTTTTTTTTCTCTTTTCTCCACTTACTTATTTGGCTTTAATACACTTGTTAGTGATTTTTTGCTCCTAAATCTTTCAAACTTTTCAGCTCATTTTTACAATTACGGTAAAAATTTCACAGCAGAAAACTGCTTATTTCAGTTCAGCTACTCAGCTATCAGTTTCAAAATTCAGCATATCCTGCTAATTTCACAATTCAACTAATTGTGAAAATTTAACTACTTGTACTCAAATATGAACTGTTTAAACATTTTAGTTGCTCAGTTTTTTAACCTATGTTTAAAGATTTCAGTTTTCTGCTGTTTAGGATTTTTTTCTCTATTCCCTACTTACTTTTCGGTCTTTTTAAAACTTTTTAGCAATTTTTGCTCCTAAAACTTCAAATACATTCAGCACATTTTGACAAATAAGCTTAGTTTTAGCTTCAATTCAGCAGTTTCAGCTATTATTTTCAGCAATCAAGCATATCTAGTTAGAAATGCTTTTGGTTGTTTTTAATCCCAATGGACACAGAGATGGAAATGAAAGAGAAAGAGGCGGGAGTAAAGGAGGAGGGGGGTGTTTCACAAAAATAAACAATATAGGATGCACAAGAATCCGCATCTAGACCTGCAGAAAGAGAGAGAGAGAAAAAAGGGGACACACAAAAATACAACAGAACCAAGATATCACTGTGCCAACAACATTATAATATATAGCAGTAACAGTTTTAGCTGAAAAGCACACAGTAATAATTCATAGTGCATTTAGTGCCAATCACAGCTCAAGGTTATGTGTCAAAAATGCCCGAGTCCATACTTGAGAGCACCATGTGAGCGCCTGTGTGTGTACACACGCTTGTATGTAAGGTTTCTCTAGAGCAGTGATCCGCAAATGGCGGCCCGCCGGCCACATCTGGCCCGCCAGACCTTTCCATCCGGCCCCCCAACCTTTTGGGCCTGAGGGTCCCCAGATATCAATAAACATAGACAAGCTGTACCTCTATAGAAACGTCAGAACCTTGGCTACAAGACTATGCAAACCTTTTTTATTTCCTTCAAGCACAACTAAAACTACAATCAAATAAGTGACTGGAAATCCCTGATGTGTGAGTGTTTTTGCCTTTTTTTCTGTCTTGCTGCTTAAAATCAGATTGTACACACATTCTATCCACCCATGATGAAGCTCAGACCCTACTGATGCGAAACATGTTTCTCACAACTCTCTACACCAGTGAACCTTAAATGGCAGCCCACGGGCCACATCTGGTCCGCCAGACCTTTCAACCTGGCCCCCAAATATTACTGAATCAAGAATAGTGAAAACACATGTTCTACTTTTTTCTATATCAAATTAAACAAACTGAAAACAGCATTTAATATAAAATGACTACAAACTCATAGCTCTAATTCAACATTTCTTTTTTTATTATTTAATCTACAGCAGTTCTTAGATTCTCCGTTTTTGCGCTTTCCACTATAGCGCATAATTGCTGTGTCTTGAAAAAAACCTATCACGGGAACAAAGCAAAACATGTACAACTAAACAATATGTACCAGGTTGGTAGGCAGAGCCAACTATAAAAAAATAATAGTTGAGGGAGGAAATGAGCTGAATAAATAAAATAAAGTTATAAAACGTACCCATTGGGGAAAAATAACTAAAGATATAGCACTTTTGGCAAACAGCAAAAATAAAAATAAATAAATAAAGGAAACGTCCTGTCCATAGATTTGTCAGTGGCAAGTTCCTCCAGAACAGCCCCCATGCACTCTTTAAATACCTCAGCACTGGTAAATGGCATATTATGCTTGGAGGGTACCCAGGCAGCCTGTAGCAAGGCACTTGTTGTCCGCTCTTGTTCAGTTGAAGTTCGGTTAATAATCCCACTGCAATGGAAGTATTGGGATTTCAAAGCTGAAATTTTCTTTCGATGGGCCTCTGACTGTTCAGGATATGCCTCCTTGAAGTTTGCATGCTTTGTGTTGTGGTGACGACTCAGATTATATTCTTTAGTGACATTGACAGTCTTGCTGCAAATGAGGCACACAGGTAGCCTAGTGAACTAGACCAAATTCTTGCTTTGCAGAGTTTGGTCTAGGCACGCTTCATTGGAACCCTCGCTGCCTGTGGCTGTCCAGTCACAGCTCGCTATAGTTTTGGTTGGGCCAATCACAGCGCTCTATATTGTGGGCCAATCACAGAGCGGGAGTAGGCAATGACGTCAGCGCTGCGGCCGTGAACCCAAGCAACATGGCGGCGGCGCAGGAAACACGTTCGTTTGAAATGGCTTTGTCATCAACATTGGATTATTTAGACTCCAACGTGCGTAAGTCTGTCGGCTATACTTAGCGGCTTCTTATTTTTATCAAACTAAGTAGTGCAATGTCCCAGTACACCTGATATTCACATGTTTTTCATACAAAAACGACAGAAATCATTGATGTTAGACACCATTACTGCGTCCCGCTTTTCCGTCGCTGTGATTACGTCACGTTGTTCGTTACTCTGATTGGTCCTAGCGCTATCCAATTGCGTGCTGACATTTTGAAAGACAACCGTAGATCCCGCCTCACGACTGAGAGCCGTCAATGGTTTGTGGCCAGACTATATATTCACATATATAGGATGGCTTGCCAGGCTAGCACACAGGTACAGCATTTCCAAAGCTTGGCAGGATAAATGCATACTTTTCTGTCCATTCTTCATTAAAGATGCGGTTTTTGGCATCACCTTTCCGTTTAAGGCTCTTTGAGAGTGCTATTTTTCATGTTTGTGATGGAGAGAGGAACCGCCTCAAATATGAAGGCTAATAAGACACATCGCCCCCTTGTGGCTTGGGTTGGTAAATGAAATATGAGTACTGACAAATGCTAAATAAAATAAAGACAATAAGGAAAATTAGAAGAAAAAATTACTTATGTGTAAATATAAATATGTATAAATATAAATAATTTTAGATGCCTAAAATACATTAGATTTAAAATGTATTTTAGAATTTTTATTTATTTTTAGAAGAGCATCTGACCCTCACAGTGTCTGCTGAAAAAAAATCTGGCCTTTGAACAAATCTATTTGAGGACCCCTGCTCTAGAGGAATGTCCAATAGTGAGTGTGATCAGCCACAGACCTGCCCCCAAAGACCCATGGATGATGGAGAAGATCCAAACCTCAGATATCCAGAGGTCCCCCCCAGAGCATGGAGACCCCAGAAAAGACCAGCTCCGGAGCAACCCCCCCCCCCCAGAGGCACACAGGTGATCACCCCGGAGGGGGGTGTCCAACCAGCAGCCGATCCAGAGGCCCAGGAGATCACAACGACGAGCCCCTAGGCCCGCCTGCAGCCACTTACTCCAGGGCAGGCCAAGCTTGGAACTCAGCATCCCAGGACCCAAGGGCGCCCAACCCCATCGGAGACCCGACAGAGCCCAGGGGCCCGAGCCCAACCAGGCAGCCACCGGGAGCGAGCCGACAGATGCCAAAACTCCCAGACACGTGAGGTGCAAATACACAGGCAGACCAAGGTACCACCCACCAGCAGGGGGAGGATACGCTAGGTGTTGTGGTGCCCCATGGGAAGGGAGGACTCCAAAACCCTATCTGACAGACAGACAGTCACACACTTCCACCCTCATGCTCACACACAAACACATTCAACCTAAAGACTCTCAAGAATGTATATCATACACCCACTCATACTCCCCACACACCCTACGCACTCTGGTCCAGGTACTGCTGCACAGAGGGCAGACACTTAATGGGGTAGTGAAGAGCAGGCAACCTTGCTCATCACTACCCCACTACTCACAATCCATAAAAGTCAAGAGTTTTGTCCTCACAACAGAACAATGGTGAAAACATTTAGGAGGAGTCACCTTTAACTGATCTATTAAGCCACTTCCACATCTGGGTCAGTACGTCCAGGGCTGGATCGCATCGGTTCAAGCTCATACGGACGTTTTTTGTTCACATATGGTTCCCACGGACTTCTCAGGAATGCAGAAATCTCCGATCACGTGGGCGGTGAAAAAGACACACAGAAAAGTCTGTGTTGTCCTCCTTAATAAAATAAACAAAGGCAGGCTGAGCTGTGTTGCTTTTGGAGATTCTGAACCACATTAGTTTATTACTGACTGCTATGACCCAGAGCCCTTGGCTCAGTTAAGATCCCCTTCAGTTGTTGTCCGAATAGAAGGGGTAATCAGGACCATGGAAAGCTGCCGCTGCTGCTTGGAGCTGCTCTTTGCAGCACCATGGACAGTTCTCCTCTCCACTCCAGCCGTTCCCAGCTGGAGCGTATCAACTGATGAGGATGCCTTCTTAAGATGAGAGAGAGAGAGAGAGAGAGAGAGAGAGAGAGAGAGAGAGAGAGAGAGAGAGAGAGAGAGAGAGAGTGGAAGGAGGCGGAAAAAAACACCAGAAGAGACGGTGAAAAGAGAAGACTACAGAGGAGCTGAAGCTGAACCACAGAGAAAAGGGTTGGAGAAAAAAGCAGACGTTAAGCTGAAACGGAGAAGGCCTCTGAAGAGAAAGAAAGAGGGGGAGAGCTGAAAAGGCTTCGGAGCTGAGGAGTGCCAAGGAGTTGGGGAAAGTGAGTTGAGGAGCAGCTGGAGAAATGAAGAAACTGCAGCCATAACCATGAGACTCTGAGCTGAGACAAAGTTGATCTTCAGGGATTCCTCCGGTTGGCCTGGGTCCTGTACCTTCAGAATCCTGCTGGGGATGAGTATCTTTTTGTTTGTTTTGACCTGAGCAGCAGATGAGTAGACGGATGCACTCCTTAATTTCCTTTAAGCCACTTTAGTTTTATTAGAGCTCTTGGGTGAAATGGAAACCCTTTTAGATAACAGCTGCTTGTGTGGCTGCTTCCTTTATTATTTCTGGGAAGATGGATGTTGTAGCTTCTAGCCTATATAGCTTTGAACTCCTCTTGAGTAACTCCTGTTGCTGTGCTTCCAACCCTAGCTCCCCCTATCTAATGTACTGAAAGCTAGATTTTTATACTGCGTGTACAGCGTGGTAACATGGGCTTTGAGCTTCTCCCATAGAGAAACTTTAGCCCTTTTGTTTGTTACTCACTACTGATTCCCTTCCTACAAGGGGTAATTTAAGTTGTTCTATTCTAGTGGAATATCCACTCACCCTTTGTTCTGTGTTTGTTCTTAGGTCCGGTGGCTCAAACTGGGTTACTTCCACTGAGACCTTCAAAATAAAAGTGTGTTACTGATCCCACTCTCCTAGCAAGCCTAGAAAGGGGTCCATAACACTGATCCAGATGTGAAGCGGCTTTAGGAGTTTCTGTTTTCTGTTGGTGAGTTGAGCTGTCCAGAAGCGATGACCCAGTCGTTCCAGGATTTTCCTCAGTGAGGTCTCCATCTGCTCCTGACCCTTGTGCAGTTCCCCCTGCTGGGCCTGCAGGGCCCCGTGGCTTCCACCAGCTTGTCCAGAGAAGCTGCAGTCAGGTCCTTCAGCTCCAGCTGTCCCTCCTGTTTAATACAAAACACAACCAGGGAGGATCAGGCCCATGATCTGCAGCCTCACAGCATGAAGGAGATCCTTCAGGAGAACTCAGCTCTACCTGGCTGGTCACAGTGAGCTCTGCTCGGCACAGAAAGAGCTGCTGACGGGTCGTGTAGCATTTGTGTGAGGCGTTCCACGTGTCTGGATCCATGTCAGATGTGCACTCCTTAATGCTCTGAGAATCAAATGGTATAAAACTTCATAAACACTGTTTTTGTGTCAGAAAACATCTGTTTAAACAGAATAAAACTACCGTTTACCATGTACACATGAAAGTCCAGCGCCCCTCGATCTCTGCCTGGCAGTTGAACAACTCCACACCCAGCTTTGCAAAATTTTCTTCTGACAGGCTTTCAAAGCCGGGTGAGCAATATGTCATTAGTCAAAGTAGTTCTGGAGTTTGAAACGTACATTTCTTAGCGGGGGGTGCCATTGTTTCATTGTTTCCAGTTGCTGCAAAACTTTGGTGTATCGCGCCTGCCGGATGTAACATCACAGTCGTTCATGCAAAGAGCCTATTTGCCTTGGGGAACAAAGTAAAGAAACTCAGTGTAATCTTTGACCAGGACATGTCATTCAAATCCCACGTTAAACAGGTTTGTAGGATTTCCTTCTTCCACCTCTGGAATCCTTTCCAGGAGTGATGCTGAAAAACAGGTTAATGCATTTATTACCTCAACACTGGATTACTGTAATTCATTACTATCAGGAAGTCCACAGAATGTAGTTAAAAGTCTCCAACTAGTCCAAAATGCTGCAGCTAGAGTTCTGATGAGATCTAAAGAGAGACCACATCTCTCCTGTTTTAGCTTCCCTACATTGGCTGCCTGTTAAATTCAGAATTGAGTTTAAGATCCTTCTTCTCACATATAAAGCTCTCAATAATCAAGCTCCATCATACATCAGTGATCTGATTGTTCCATATGTTCCTAACAGAGCAGTTTGATCTCAGACTGCAGGTTTACTGGTGGTTCCTAGAATATCTAAAAGTAGGATGGGAGGCAGATCTTTTAGCTATCAGGCTCCTCTCCTGTGGAACCAGCTCCCAGCTTTAGTCCGTGAGGCAGACACCTTGTCTACTTTTAAGACTAGGCTCAAAACTTTTCTATTTGATAGGGCTTATGGTTAAATTCTGAGTGATGTTAGCCCAGGTGTTGACGAGTGGGGAGCAGAGGGAGGTGGAGTGTACAGCGGGGACTTCAGTCAATAAAGACTTTTCTCCCTGGCCCTGCCTCCCACATGCCTCCATCTAAAAGGCTAGGTTATCCTGAGTTATCTCTGTAGTTATGCTACTATAGGCTTCTGGGCTCGACACACAGGAGGCGACAAATGACCATGATCAGCGAAACTCATCACTATCGCTTTTATAACCTGACACACGGGAGGCGACATGCGGCAGCGGCCAGCGGCAAAAACCAGCAATGCCTCTGTTCCAGGGCGAATAGCAAGTCTTCTGTTGTTTTGATTGGCTGTCAGATTGGAGGGAATTTTGGGTTATTAAAGCAGTTCAGAGTTGAAAAAGCAGTAGATATGAAGTCTCACAAGGTTTTGATAGAGGTAAGTGAAGTCTTGTAAAGCTCTGGGACATCCGACACGGCAAGTATTAATTTTTCATCCATGTTTGCCCGGAGATGTACTGAGAAGCATCCTGTCCGCTCATTGGTCAGTCAATGAAACCTCCGCTGATTGGTCCTTGTCCAAGTGACAGTGATGAAAAGTTGAAATTTTTCAACTTTCTGGGATCGCGTCGCTGGCTCATCTGTGCACAACACATGCATGAGCGCAAAATTTCACATGCACGTTTTTGCGTTTCGCTTAGCAGGAGGGAGACCCACAATTATCGCTTTGTCGCGCTTGTCCCATTGAAAATGAATGGAGGAGTGGCAATGTCGCCTCTCGTGTGTCGAGCCCATTAGACTGCTGGAGGACATACTGACCACTTCCCACATTCTGCTACTTTCTTGTACCACTACTATCTAAGGCTACGTTCACACTGCAGGTCTTGATGCTCAATTCCGATTTTTTTGAGTAAATCTGATTTTTTTTTTTTTGGCTGTTCACATTATAACTGAAATGCGACAGCAAACACTCTCCAGTATGAACGCTTCATGGCCTCAAAGCGACACGCATGCGCAGAAGACAAGAAGTCACAGTCAGAACCAGGAGAGGTGGAGTTGTGATGTGAAAGCCTTCACTGACAGGATCACACCTGAGTCTCTCGTTTTGAGCTGGAAACTATTTTAAAAACTATTTTACTCCTTATTCCCGTCGTCTTCCCCAGTTAGTATTCCCTGAAAATGTTTCGGTATTAAGTTCATTCAAGGAAAACCCCCGCCCCGCTGTCACGGAGACCGAGACCGGAGACACACTTCGCTCCAGCAGCACCTCCCGCTCTCATGCTTTCTTGTATTTTTAATTCCAAAACTTGACAGGATGTCCCACAGACCCCTGAATCCCTCTGTCACCGCTGCTCTTCAGCGCTGTTCAGACTGGCACAAAAAATCAAATAAGGGTCACAGGCAGGTCAACATGCGGATTTATGCGCTTTTGCCTGCAGTGTGAACATAGCCTAATTGCAATATTTCCTGTTACTTCAGCTGTTAACTTTATTTTCTCTAAGTGTGTTCTGCTGAGCTGTGATAGCCTCCTGGAGGGGGCCATCGGCTGGCACACTGCTGCCAACCACTGAACATTCTCCCTCTCCTTATATTAACATTTTACTTTCAGAAGATGTCTGCGCTACCCCACCCTCCCCCCCCAACCGCAAAATGCACTCTAACAACACGCATCAACACCACATTAGAGGCAGGCGGAGGGAGACTAGGGGTCTTCTCACACCCCAATTCTTGGTTCGCTGCCCGGGGCTGAAGGCTAAGAGTGAGAGCTGGCCGTCTGTCTAGATTGAATGTGTTTGTGTGTGACTGACTACTTACCTGTCAGGTAGAGTCTTGGACTCCTCCCTTCTCCTGGGACATATTGTGGTGCTATAACATCTTGACCTACTCTCCCCCTGCCACATTTCCTGCTGGTGGGTGGTACCTTAGTCTGCCTGCGTATTTGCAGCTCTTGTGTCTGGGGCTGAAAGTTTTTGGCATCGGCTTGCTCCCAGTGGCTGCCTGGTGGGGTCTGGGCCCCTGGGCTCTGTCAGGTTTGTTTGATTGTTATTTATTAAGATCACCATTACATTATTATACGTTTACATACTGTACACATAAGTCATACATACACATACACACACATATACAACCTACATAAACATACATTTAAAAAACAAAACCTAATATTTAAAAGCCCAAAAATAAAAAGAAAATCCATACATTAGCCCCGAAACACACACCTTTCTATGATAGATGTTGATACCCATAAATATATAGATATATACACATACATATACAAATACATACATACATCTATACTTATCTAAAGTACATACTCTATCTTTGGTTAAATAAAAATATTTGAAGCTTTTTCTGAAATCTTTTTTTTTTATTTTCAAACAACAAAAATCCTGGTAGTGCATTCCATACCACCATTGCTCGATAGAACACTTTTTTGCATTTGATTTGTTCTGCACACAGGGAGCATACATAGTCCCTTACTGTTTTGTCTTGAAGAATAACTATGTTGATCTGCAAAAAAAGATAATTTACTATAAATAACTTCTGGTGTTTTTGTCATAATTATGTTTCTAATAAATGCTGTTAAAGAATATTCCAATCGCTCTCTTACTTTCAGCCAGGCCAACTTGTCATGATATTTACACTGGTTCTATATGGACAACCCAAAGCAATGCGAGCTGCTTTGTTTTGGGCAGTCTGCAACCTATAAAGATTATTTTCATTTGTGTTGGACCAAACAACTGAAGCATAATCAAGATGAGAAAGTATTAATTGACTGAATTAATTGCTTTATTAATCTAATTGGGATACATTTCCTACAGTATCTAATAATAGCTATATTCCTTCCCATCTTTTCAACATATTATTAATATGACTATTCCAAGACAATTTATTGTCAACAATACCTAATAACTTAACTTCTTCTACCTGTTCAATGGTAATGCCTCCTAAGGTCAAACACAAAATATCATTTAGTTTCAAACAATATCTGGACCCCACTACCATACATTTAGTTTTTCTAGTGTTAATCACCAATTTATTTGCTGTGATCCATCTTTCCACAGATTCTAATTCCTTATTTAAGATATAATTAAGTTGTTTTAATGTTTAATGGCAGATGCTTATAATGTAATATCATCCGCATAAATTGCCATAGTAGCATGGTCCAACACCAGAGGCAAATCATTTATAAAAATCAAAAATAACAAAGGGCCCAAACAACTGCCCTGCGGCACTCCACAACACGTCCTTTCAGCCTCGGAATAGCTACCATCAAAATATACTGTATACTCCCGATTACATAGATAGCTGTCAATCAGTTTCACAGAGGAAGATTCAAAACCATAACAACTTCACTTTTTAAAGTATATTATGATCTAAAACATCAAAAGCTGCACTTAAATCAAGCAGCACATTTCCAAATAATATTTTTTTATCAATTTCTTGTAACCAATAATCCGTGATCTGAGTTAATGCTGTAGAGGTGGAGTGCTCCCTTTTATATGCATGCTGATGTTTTGTACAGTGTTTAACCCATTCTCTAAAAAATAACTGTATTTGTTCATAAACAACCTTTTCCATTATTTTACTCAATGCAGGTAATAAGCTAACTGGTCTAATATTTTGACCTGTGAATAGATTTTTTTTTTTTTAATTAAAGGAATGATTTTTGCTATTTTTCATTGTGATGGGAATACACCTTGCTCAAAGCTTATATTAATTATATAATAGATAGGGGAAGCAATGAAATCTGTTGCACCCTTTGATGTTCTATTGTTTGTGTGTTGAGTTGACACCAACTCAACACACAAACAATCAACTCAACACTCTCAACTCTGTACACACTCCCCTACGACACTGCTGGACAGGACTACATAATTATTATGCAGCAGGTGGTGGAAGTTCAATACAAGATAAAAGTTTACATTTTTCAATTTATTTTTAGATTGCAAATAGTTGCCCTGTAACTGTCTATTATTATATATCAGTATTTGCACTTTGGTTTTTAATTGAAAACCCCTGCCCTAACCCTAACCCTTAACCCTGACCATGATGCAGGTGTCTGCTCCTACTGACCACTGTAGAAAAGCTGGAGCAGCTGCTGTTATTCCCTCTGGTCTGACGTCACACCTGTTAGGAGTGACAGCTGAATTAGTGCTGTAGCACCAAGCAGCAGAATAATTTAAAACTGATTCAACTTTATTAAGACGCTGCTCACACTGCTTTGCTTCAGGGTACTCGGGTAGAGGCTTAAGGACCAGGGTGCATGTAGTCACTTCCTGCCTGGCATTTGAGCCTAATTACTGATCAAAAAACTAATTAGTGGGCATTTATTGAATGAATGTCCATGCGCTATATTTAGACCCGCATTGTTCCTCATTTACTGTTTACTGGCAGCCACTAGTGAACGCCGCTAGCCAGCAGCTCCTCAGCTTCCATCATGCTCCTGGATTTGTTACCATTGCCCTCCGATGGCAGCTTCACGCTACTACAGCTGATGGGGTGCTGAGAGTTTGTGCTGTTTGCATCCATGTGAGAGCTTGTATACAGCTGCTCACAACAAAGCCTTTGGAAATTTTCCCGTTCTGTGGTCTTGTGAGCTGAAGCAGTCTGGCAGCTCAGCCAATCAGTCTGCTCCTTGTCTTTGTTTCTCAGGAGAGAATCTCCTCTTTTCTTCGATGCTTCTGTCAACCAGTTCTCACCTGTCCCTTTTCAATGTCTGGATGCATGCACATACACACACATACACACAGTTACCCACATACACACACTATAACACACAAACATATACACACATACACACACTTTAGGAAGTAACCAGACATTGTGAATCATCGGCAGAGCCTGACTCAGCAGGAGACAAGTGGGAAAGAGAAAAGTGCAACATTGGAGGAAAAGGGGCGAGGGGGGAGAAAAAAGGGGAATACTGGGGGGAGTCAATGAGGAAAACAGGCTGGTAGATAGAAAGTGTCAGTGAGGGGCGAGTTAAATGACATTAATGATGCTGCGTTGGTGTGAAGTGGCTGAATCCCAACAGTCTCTCTCCTCGTTACCATGGTGATGCTGCCGCTGACATCCTGATCGCAGAGCGTAGATAGTGAAGTCTGGTGTATGTAGGTGTGTGTGTATGTGTGTGTGTGTGCGTGTGTGTGTGTGTGTGTGTGTGTGTGTGTGTGTGTGTGTGTGTGTGTGTGTGTGTGTGTGTGTGTGTGTGTGTGTGCGTGCGCGCGTGCGTGTGTGTGTGTGTTTGTACTGCATCTTCTCTGCAACCATAGAAACATGTAGCAGAAGAGTCATGGGAGCTCGATTGAAATGAACAAGCTGCCGTTTAGCAAAAGGATTTGGATTCTTTCGATTTTAAATATTTCATGCCACTGACTGCTTCCTGCTGAGTTTTCTGCACCTTTCTCTGAGTTCTCTTTTTCATTCCTTTTTGCAGAGGTAGAAAGAGTGTGTCATAAGCCCAGACTGATACATGCTAAAAAGTCTTTTTGAGTAATATAAGGCAGTCAGTTTCCAAACCAACCATTTCTGAGCCAAATGAAGATCTAACAAATATGTATGTTTGTTTTTTACTTGTGAAGCAAAAACAAAGCAAGTGATTCATTTCATTCAGGCTTTTAACCCTGGAGTTTGGAGACAGACTGTATATGGTTCTGAAAAGAACTACAAAGGTTGCTGTGATGGCTGTGACTGACATGCCTGACAATAAGGAAGGGGGTGAACATAAATGGAGTAACAGTGCCATCTGCTGGCCAGGAAGCTGGTATGAAACTGATCTCAGGACTAATATCATCTTGGAATATTTATGCAGAGATTAGAGAAAACAAACAGATAAAACAATTTCCTCACAATCATTCATACCACTGGATGAAAACAAGTGTAAGCATTCTGTAAAACTAACATAGACAATAAAACATTCTGTAAAATGAACACACAAAAATTTTCTCATGTGTTTAAAATCCACACTGCACAATGACTTCAGAAATAAAGCTAAAGATTCTGCCAGACAGTGAGAACATCCATATCGCCTACCACCTTGCTGTAGTTTTAAAATGAATTATGAATTTAAATGGAGTAACAGTCATTTTGCATTAATCTCTGGCAATGGAGAACCACAATATTATACAGTGGGGAAAAGGGTTTTGGCAGCCACCAATTGTGCAAGTTGACCGACTGCACAAGATGAAAGAAGTCTGTAATTTTCAATATAGGTACACTTCAACTGTGAGACAGAATATAAAAAACATCCAGCAAATGCATCCATTGTATGACTGTTAAAGACGTGATCTGTATAATGGTGCAGGAAATAAGTATTTTGGTTTTTTTTTAATTACCCTAAGAACTAAGAAACTAAGAAAGAGTTCTGCTGATGCTATTTTAGCTTAAGGATGCTGATGGAGAAGAACAGAAATCAGAGGGAACTGCATTGTCTTTCTAGGTTTAGAGAAAGTGTATGACGATGCTGACAGAGATGCTTTGGTGCATGAGGAGGTCTGGAGTGGCAGAGAAGTATGTTAGAGTGGTGCAGAACATATATCCGGTGCGTCCGTTTCAGTTACTATAAGTGAGCCAGATCAGAGTTGAGCTTCAGATGACAGGATCTGTAGTCTAATTTCCTGATATTTGGACAGGTCTCCTCTGATTGGCTAACATCAACACATCTCTACCACTGACGCCGTTTGCTCTGCAACGTTGATGTTTTATCTCCACAAATGACACAAGCCTGAAGGAGTTCTGCTGTGTGGTGGAGTTGCTAATGCTAACAGTTAGCTTCTACAAGAAGAGACGTTCTCTGCAGTTTCCTGGTAGCTAAACCAACAGCCTTCCCCGTCACTGTTAAGTGACAGTGTGACGTAGATCTGTCAGGCTTTTCAAATCCTAGAGTTTTACCATCTATTCTCTATCGGGGGGCAATTACTGGAAGACAAGATGAATGGTTCTCTACGAGGACTCGGCTGTCATCATTCACTTTGAAGAGCTGTTGAAAAGATTTAATTTGTTCGTGAACGTCACATCACTACACTAGATCCAACAGACCAGCCTTTTCAGGGTTTTTTTTTCGTTACTCCACTGTAATAATATATTCTTCCTTGCTGCATACGTAAGAATACAATACACGACGGTGGCATAGGAGTTAAGTGGACGCCCCGCAATCGGAAGGTCGCGGGTTCGCGTCCCACTCGGTCTGTCACCGTCGTTGTGTCCTTGGGCAAGACACTTAACCCAAATTGCCTCTGTTGGTGGTGGTCAGAGGGGCCGATGGCGCAACAATGCAGCCTCGCCTCTGTCAGACCTCCCCAGGGCGGCTGTGGCTTCTCAGTAGCTTACCATCATCAGCAGTGTGTGAATGTGAGAGTGCATGCAGCGTCTTTGAGTGTCCTAACAAAGCGCTATATAAATTCGATGAATTATTATTATTATTATTATTATTACAACCTCTCACTTTATTTAAAAACTAAGCCCCGGCTTGGCAGACCTAGTGTGAGAGACACAGGGCCCATCTCCAGTTCTAAACCAAAAATCTTCATTTCAAATAACACATCACTCCAATAGCTTTGCAACTTTGAACAAGACCAGAAACAGTGAGTTAAAGTATCAATTTCTGTTTTACATTTAAGACACATGAGTTAAAGGTTAGGGCTGAAGTGATGTCTGCTGTGTGGGGATATGTACATTCTGTGTATAATATTTAACTGTGTTGCTTTGGAATGATTACAAGCCAAAATAGATTTAGAATGACTCCAAACACTTTTCCATTCCTCATCATCCAATGTGATACTTAATTCCTCTTCCCAAGTGCCTTTAAGCTTCTGTAATGCTTCTGAGAGTGTAAGATGTAAAGCCTTAAAACATAAACTCACAGATACCTCTTTATCTATTGAAAATAACAATTTCTCAACAGGAGCCCTTTCCTGATTCACACTTAAAGGGATATTCCACCCCAAAGTAAAATTTTGGCTGTTGTTTGTCATATTTCCCATAGTTAGATATGTAGGAAAATAACTATTTGTAACCAGCCCAGTCATTCTCCTGATCCAGCAGTACTCTTTTAGCTTAGCATAAAGCAATAAAAGTGAATAGTACCAACTAGCCCTGTGTGGAAAAGTAATTAAAATGACTCAATAATGATCCTAAGCTTGCTAGGTGACCAGCTCAGTGGCCTAGTGGTATGAGTGTCTGCCCTGGGACTGGGAGATCGGGGTTCAAATCCCCGTCGGGTCATACCAAAGACCTTGAAAAAATGGGACCCAATGCCTCCCCCCTTGACACTCAGTATTAAGGGGTTGGATTGGGGGGGGGTTAAACCACCAAATGGTTACTGTGTCTGCAGCTCACTGCTCCCCCAGTGGATGGGTCAAATGCGGAGAACAAATTTCACACACACCAGTGTGACAACTAATGGGACTTTAACTTTAACTTAATTGGTGACCTCAATAATCATATTGACTGCAAGTGAAAATAATAAGTAACACAAAGGAATCACAGGCACCATTTTAGACTTGGGACTAGTTTATGACAAACCACAGCTGTAAGCTTCTGCTGAAAGATGCAAGGACATGTTGCCCAAAGACACCTACTTCCATAAACAAAAATGCACATGTTGCATGTTGTTAGCGAACTGCCATAAAAAAACACACACACACAAGCAGCAGCATAGCTCCTCCATGGATGCACTTTTTTTCTCCGTCATAGATGCCATAATAACACAAGAGTAACATTATAGGCCCTCTGCAGAGCTGTTTGAAGAGTTTCCTAACATATGTTTTACGGTGTGAACACATTAAATCAGGGGTCCCCAATCCTGGTCCTGGAGGGCCGCTATCCAGCAGGTTTTGTGGTTTCTCTGCTCAAACACACTTGATTCAGTGGTTGAATCACCTGTGCAGCAGCTCATCAAGCTCTGCTGAAGCCTGCTAATCACTTGCTAATTGAAATCAGGTGTGTTGAAGCAGAGTTACAACTAAAACCTGCTGGATACCGGCCCTTGAGGACCAGGATTGGGGACCCCTGCATTAAATAAACCTAATTCCTCCAGTCTGTGCACTGCAGATGGAAACATTTCCGTGTTTCACGGCTGCAGGGAGAACGCAGGTCATTCAAAGTGATTTATTTTGGATTACCAGAGAGAAGGAGCAGGTCCAGGTATACAGTGGAGGAAATAATTGTTTGACCCCTCGCTGATTTTGTAAGTTTGTCCAATGACAAAGAAATGAAAAGTCTCAGAACAGTATTATTTTAAAGGTAGATTTATTTTAACAGTGACAGATAGCACATCAAAAGGAAAATTCAAAAAATTACTTTAATTAAAAGATAGAAACTGATTTGCATTTCATTGAGTGAAATAAGTATTTGAATCCTTACCAACCATTAAGAGTTCTGGCTCCCACAGAGAGGTTAGACACTCCTACTCAATTAGTCACCCTCATTATAGACACCTGTCTTAACTAGTCACCTGTATAAAAGACACCTGTCCACAGAATCAATCAATCAAGCACACTCCAAACTCTCCAACATGGGAAAGACCAAAGAGCTGTCCATGGATGTCAGAGACAAGCTTGTAGACCTGCACAAGGCTGGAATAGGCTACAAAACCATTAGCAAGAAAATGGAAGGAGCACAAAATGACCATCAATCAATCTCGGTCTAGGGCTCCTCGCAAGATCTCACCTGTCAATGATTCTGAGAAAGGTGAGAAATCATCCTAGAACTACACGGGAGGAGTTAGTTAATGACCTCAAAGTAGCTGGGACTACAGTCACCAAGAAAACCATTGGAAACACATTACACCACAATGGATTAAAATCCTGCAGTGCTCGCAAGTTCTCCCTGCTCAAGAAGGCACATGTGCAGGCCCATCTGAAGTTTGCCAATGAACACCGGAATGATTCAGAGAGTGACTGGGAGAAGGTGCTGTGGTCAGATGAGACCAAAATTGAGCTCTTTGGCATTAACTCAACTCACCGTGTTTGGAGAAAGAAAAATGCTGCCTATGACCCCTAAACACCGTACCCACCATCAAGCATGGAGGTGGAAACATTTTGCTTTGGGGTGTTTTTCTGCTAAGATCAAAGGACAACTTCACCGTAAGGCCGGATTAACCATATGGGCAACTGGACAATTGCCCAGGTGCCCACAACCTCTAAAGGGCCCAGGGCAGCAAGGGCAACGAGCAAAATATTGTATCTGTAATCTCCCGCTTTAATTTCCTAGCCAGAACTTTTCTACACCAACAGCTTTCATTTACAGCTCGGAGCGCAAAGAGCCAGCAGCAACTTCAAGCAACAAACCATGGCAGCGAGTCTGATCGTTGAGTGAAGCGGTGATGGCGGGTCTCCAGTCTCACCGCCACCTGAGCCGCTTGTTGAGTCTGGGAGCAGCCCCTGCATCTCAACGCCTCTATTCCCTGGGGATCCTGCACTGTGGGGGGCTGTAACAGAGCAGCTCAGGAAGAAGCAGTTATCCTGCATCGGTAAGGGAGTTCGGACTTGGAAGTAGGACACGCTCCCTCACCAACGATTTGCTTCACTGCCGGCTCCCAAACAATCAAATTGTGCCAAGGGAATGGCTTCTTTACTCGCCATCAACTGGATCAGTTTATTGTTATGCCTATCAAACTACCAGTTTGACACTCAACGTGTGAGAAAAAGAAAAAGATTTGCAGATGAGTCTGCTGATGACAGTGAAGTAGCTTGTAATGACAGCAGTCAGAAGTTTAAAGTTGAAACATATTACATCATCATTGACAGACTTTGTTCATGCCTATCCAAGCGCATAGAAGCCTACACACGTGTGTGACCTCTTTGGGGTTTTATTTGAGAGGGACTGTGATGATTGAGATGTGCGTGTAAGAGCTGTGAAGCTGAGCTCCACTTATTTATGTTGCACTAAGACTGTTTTTAACCTTACCTGTGTCTAACTGTGAGGGCGAGAGGTCATTTTCTGTTTTGAAACGGGTTAAAAATGAGCTGAGGACCACAATGTCACAAATGCGGCTCTCTGCACTTTCTCTCCTAGCCATTGAACATGAACTTGTTAGTGGCCTTGATTTTGAAGAGAATGTACATCAGTTTGCACAAAGTCCAGAAAAAAGCCATTGTAAGATGTGTTTGCCAAATGAAGGCATTTCAAATTCAAACATGCATTTCATTATTTAGGACTAAACTTGTGTGTTTTGCCAGATTATGTAGCATTAATTTCTGTCTTGTCTTCTTCAGAGAAATTGACAGATTTCTAAATGTTTATGTAGCACTAAAATGTTTCACTGGTTAATGGTGCTGTGACATGTTCTATTTTAAAGCAAGTTAAAATGAGCTTAGGGTCAAAATGTTTATGAGCAGATAACAGTGATACTGCATTTTATTTTTTTATTTTTTTCTTGAGCCAGCTTTATGAAAATGCTGTAAATTGTTGTGGAGGGATAACTGGCAGATTTCAAATTGTTTGTGTTGGACTAATAACTTGATTGCCTTGTTGAATTCTCAGGAGACAGGGTCACCCTGTCAGGGTGATTTCTGCTTAAAATGAGCTGAGGACCAAAATGTTTCTTGATGTGTTGTCTGTGCTCTTCTGTGATAGCTCTATCAATTCAATACATTTCTATTGGGAATAAATGTTGTTAAATAAACGATGGTTTGAAAGTGGTTGCTTATTTATTCATTTTTGTGAAAATGGAGGATACGTCCCTCCCTCCCAATGTAGTGGGTCAATTTTACCAGATTATACAGATGCTGATGATGTGTTTTGTTTTCATAGCATCATATATGAGTAAATGTCTTTGATAGGGGACATAGTAGTGCATTTGTAGTTTTATGAGCACTTAAATATTTGTAAAGCAATATACACCTGGTGGCAGTTAGTTACAGTAATATATTCTGTATATGACCATATTATGGCGATCCTGGGGTCGTGATGATGGGGCCCTTGAATATTGTTGCCCAGAGTACAAAAAGTGTTAATCTGGCTCTGCTTCACCGCATCAACGGGAAAATGGACGGAGCCACGTATCGTCAAATCCTGAGCAACAGCCTCCTTCCCTCTGCCAAGAAATTGAAAATGGGTCGTGGATGGGTATTCCAGCACAATGACTCAAAACATACAGCAAAGGCAACAAAGGAGTGGCTCAAGAAGAAGCACATTAAGGCCATGAAGTGGCCTAGTCAGTCTCCGGACCTTAATAGAATAGAAAACCTATGGAGGGAGCTGAAGCTCACAGAGACGGCCTCGAAAACCTTAGTGATTTAGAGATGATCTGCAAAGAGGAGTGGACCAAAATTCCTCCAAACTTGGTCACCAGTTACAAGAGACGTTTGACCTCTGTGCTTGCAAACAAGGGTTTTGCCACTAAGTATTAAGTCTTTATTGTTAGAGGGTTCAAATACTTATTTCACTCAACGAAATGCAAATCAGTTTCTTTTATTTAAAGTCATTTTTTGAATTTTCCTTTTGATGTGCTATCTGTCTCTTTTAAAATAAACCTACCATTAAAATGATACTGTTCTGAGACTTTTCATTTCTTTGTCATTGGACAAGGTTACAAAATCAGCGAGGGGTCAAATAATTATTTCCTCCATTGTAGATATACCAGGACATAGCCCGCTCCATTTCTCGCTCCATTTCTCACTTAATGTCTCTTAAATGAAGCAAAATGGGCAATTCCCACCACCGCCATCTTGGCTTTGTCTCACGTTAATGAGTCAATGAGAATTTGCTCACTTCTGGTGCCAGCCTCGAGCAGATGAAGGTAGAACTGCAATTTTTGACACTGCCGCGTTGGCTTCAGGTCTGGGTTGCTGGGGTTCCCGCTTGGTGGCATCACAAGGGGCAGCCATTTTCTGATTATTCTGATGTCAAAAAGGAAGTGACATTGCAGTTCCACCCTCATCCGCTAGGGGCTGGCACCAGAAGCGAGCAAATCCTCATTGACTCCTATGTTAAAAATGCCAACTTCACAGCAGAAATAAACATGTTTACAGCCTGGTTCAAAAAAACATTTTAGGTTTAATAGGTCTAGTTTACATTCATGACAACTCTGAGGGAGGTGAATTTTTTTGTAACTCTTCCATTTACATGTAATTAAATGCTTGAAATGATGAATAATTAGATTTGATTGACAGGTAGCATGAGCCGTCAGAGCTAGCGCTAACGGCTAGCTCTGAGGAAGGTTTCAGCCTTGGACTCGTGTTAATAGATGTTTGGCCATTTTATACTGAATGTCTATGTGGCATCAGTGCAGTTCCAACCATCTAAAGCCACATTTTTAATTAAACTACTTTAACTCCAATATTCTGAGTATTTAGATTAACAGCATCAATAATACAAACCAGTTTATTTGCTTTACATGTAACATTAGGCATTAGACAATCTACCTCGTTGCAGATTTAAAATCCAAGTTGGTTTTGCTCTTCCGCTGCCTGTCATCTACTTAGTGGGCCGCTATTTTTGTCTTTTTGTCTTTGTTTTTACTGGGTGTGGGTTTTTGGCGAAACCTCACTGATGTCTTATTTGTTTTTTACCTGTCTTATTGTTTTAGTGTGCAGTTCATTGGGCTGCCTTGACTGGTGATATGAAGGAGCTCTGTAAATAAATAAATGAAATTGAAATGAAATGAAAATGCTGTTTCTTGTGTAGCAGAGATTTTAATCCCACCTAACTGCAGCTGATAGATTTAAGACTGCAATCAGTCATAGCATCCTTTTTAAGGTGTAATCAAAATGTTTAACTTTGTATTTTCCTAAATAAAATAATCTTTGTTACAATTCTTGCATTTAGGAAATACTTCTTCAAAACATTTAATTAGTGTTAAATAATTATCTCTAACATTGTAATATGGAATATTTTTATGATATCTTTGTGAACTATGTGTTCAGGTTGAACATGTGACCAATAGAGGGCACTGGAGACACATTCAGAGAGGTTTTGCAGGCCTTTATGAGTCAGCAGTCTGTTCCTGGAACTGAACCTGTACTTTACTTAACCCCTGATATGCTGATCACACCAGGTCTATAAGTGTATTTTTCCCTTGTAGAAAAACAAGCGTTTCTGTTCTCACGTTTGTGTTTCTGCATATCAGTCTTTATTTTTGTGTTGCTGACTTGGACCTGCTTTATGATGCTGTTTATCTAGGAGCACTTAATGTTTAGGTTAGCAGTTCACCCTGTAACTGGTGGGTTGCCGGTTCAAACCCAGGCTTTGTCCGTATGAATTGTTGTGTCCTTGGGCAAGACGCTTCACCCTCATTACCTGCTGCTGGTGGTTGGAGGGGCCGGTGGTGCCTGTCACTGTGTCCCAGGGCAGCTGTGGCTATGATGCAGCTCATCACCACCTGTGTATGTGTGTGTTAGGTATTTGCATTTGCATCTTCTTCAACAGTATATGGCAGACTGCCCCGCTGACTGACATCTGTAGCTGTGAGTGCGTCATGTTGTTCGTTGTTCAATAGCATGCGGAGAATGTTTGAAAGAAGACCATAGATTCTGCCCCTCGACTGAGCTCTGTCTTCAACCCTGTAACCTTCTTGCTGGGGAAAACAGGGCCACTTTGCATCAGCTTTATTCAAGTGTCTGTTCCTGTTTTTCCATAATGCTGGCTTCTCTTTTGTGTAAATAGAGCGTGAGGGTGTGTTGTGGCAGACGTGAGCAGAAATCACAACTCATGGAATTTTACTGAAATAAAATTCTGTTTTCATGCTGGATATTCAGGAGCTTCTGTTATGTGTGGTTGCTGTTTTTGCTTGTTTGTAATTCTGTTTGTATTTAACTCACACTTTATTCCAGATATCTATAACATGCATTTTTATTTTGTACTTTCATTTTCTAAACTTACTTTCCTCTCAGTTTCCAGGTAATTATTTTTACAGATGTTCTCCAGTATTTGTTTTGTATGAGATACAGTTTAATCTTTCAATAATTTCATGGAAATCTTCTACATATTTTCTGTTAGATGATGTTTAGTTCGTGATGTCTGGATTAGTTCTGAATGATTTAACAGTATCTTCTGTTTCATCAGATCGAGGTGAGGAAAAAGGCTAGTTTAGTTTTCCTGTGTCTGTTGCTTTGTGAGAAGTTTCTGGTTTCGTTTCAGGCAGCAGCCGAGCAGAAAGGACAGGGAAAGGGTGGGTATCTGAGAAGAGAGAGGAAGTGAAAATGAAATCCAGCTCAAAGATCGTCTGTGAGAGGCTCTTCCAGCTAAAACCCACGTTGTTGTTGTTGTTTTCGTTTTTATTTACTCACAAACGGTTTCCGGGTATTTTAGCTCCTTTACAACATTTAACTTAAAACAAACTGCAAGGTGATGCTGTCTGCTCCGTGATGTTTATTCTGCCCGCGAACGCGTTTTTGTTAAAGCGGAGGAAACTAATCAGAGTGAGACCTCTTCCTATTTGGTTTTCCCTGACGGTGGCGTGCACGTTGGCCTATGACGGTGGCGCGCATGTTGGCCAAAGATTGTTCGGCGACGCAGCTCGAGCCCGAGCCGAATCGAGCGCGCGAGAGCTAGAGGGGGATTTCCAGCACGAGCTCTCACTTCCCGAAGCAACCGTTGTTTTGCTTTCGGTCTGAATGCAGAAACAGAAATAAACATTTCCTTTCGCCGCCTAAAGAAACCTATAAACTACTTGTCCAACTTTGGTTGCGCGTGCTGTCCGGACAGTGGCTCCGCGAGGCGACAGGCCGTCCAACTGAGAAGGTAACATTTTATTTCCGCCTATTAACCGCTGTTGGCTCGCGCGCACAACGAGCTGACTTCCTACAAGAGGACATGACAGAGACAGCTCCGCGTGTCACTGGGAGTCCTGCTGCTGGACTTTCTGTTGTTTTCACTTTGACTTAATGTTTAGTGGGTCGGCACTCACACGCACACACACACATACACACACAGCGGTAAACTTTTGACCCGAGTGCCACTTGTTCAGACCAAAAAACTAAACCTGTTAACTAGCTGCTCTCAGACAGCACGCCTTCAGATCATCTGGTAGTCAATGCTGTCACATACACGTGTATATACACGCACATATACAAGTTAATGCTGACCCACACTGCACAACCTGCGTGTAGCATGACTTTAGCGTGTGAACCTGTGTACCATGACTTTAGTGTGTATCTGTGTGTACCATGACTTTAGTGTGTATCTGTGTGTACCATGACTTTAGAGTGTGCATATGTGCGTACCATGACTTTAGCATGTGAATCTGCGTGTACCATGACTTTAGCATGTGAACCTGCGTGTACCATGACTTTAGCATTTGAATCTGTGTGTACCATGACTTTAGCACGTGAACCTGTGTGTACCATGACTATAGCATTTGAACCTGAGTGTACCATGACTATAGCATTTGAACCTGAGTGTACCATGACTATAGCATTTGAACCTGAGTGTACCATGACTATAGCATTTGAACCTGAGTGTACCATGACTATAGCATTTGAACCTGAGTGTACCATGACTATTGCATTTGAACTTGAACCTGCGTGTACCATGACTATAGCATTTGAACTTGAACCTGCGTGTACCATGACTATAGCATTTGAACCTGAACCTGCGTGTACCATGACTTTAGCATTTGCACCTGTCCAGGGCTGTACGTTTTTAGCTCATTGTACTGGTGCTACAAAGGCTGTAGGTTTTGTAGCACAGAACAAAAAGTTGTAGTATAAAAACTCTGTTACAATCTCTAAAAACCAAAAGTTCTTCTTATAATTAGAGCGAGTAACACCAAAATCAACTTTTTTTGCTGATATACTATAAATGAGTGTCTAATAGTGTTGTAGGACACGTGTAGTCATTATTTTTGCATTTTTGTGCATTTTCTTCAAAAACTAAAAATTCAGCCTAAAAATGTCAATCTAGCGCCATCTTCAGCTTAAAACTATATGAGCCACTTCTAGATGGAATTAATGTTATTTTACATTAATTATAAATGTATCAGGGCTGTACAGTACGACATATATGTTGCTAGGGTTAGATAAACTATTTGTAAAAGTAGCACTCTTGCAACATATAGGAGATTTAAATAGTTAATAAAGACGAATGGTGTATTCACACCACACTCTATGTAGTACTGATTCTGACACATATGCGAATTTTTGAAAGCGACTAGTCTGAACGGTCATGTCGCATTAAATCCACCTCCTACGTCACTGATCAGCGGAGGTGAGCGTCGTGTAAGGACATTCCTGATTACAAGCTCTGACAGAGGGATTCAGGGGTCTGTGGGACATCCTGTCAAGTTTTGGAATTAAAAATACAAGAAAGCATGAGAACGGGAGGTGCTGCTGGAGCGGTGTCGGTCTCCGTGACAGCGGGGCGGGGGGTCTCCGTGACAGCGGGGCGGGGGTTCTCCGTGACAGCGGGGCGGGGGGATCTCCGTGAATGAACTTTATTTACCAGATCAGATGGTCCACCGCTCGCCGTCACTCTGTTCTGCGGCGTTTTTTTTAGAAGCGACTACACGCGCCCAGTTAATGCGCGAATCATGCGCATCAAGGACCGGGTTTAGACGGGTCCTCGGTACTACCGGTACCTACGAAATCTTGGTACCGTGATGTTTACATTTTTGTAGTACCGGGTCGGTACCGAAGTACCGTTTTTTTGACAACACTAGTACCTGTGTGTGGCGTGACTTTAGCGTTTGAACCTGTGTGGCGTGACTTTAGCGTTTGAACCTGTGCGTGGCGTGAATTTAGCGTTTGAACCTGTGTGTGGCGTGAATTTAGCGTTTGCACTTGTGTGTCCACAGCTGAAAATGCCTGTGGAGAGGATGCGAATGCGACCGTGGCTGGAGGAGCAGATTAATTCCTGTCAGATCCCGGGACTAAAGTGGGTTAACAAGGTAATAGTCCCCCTGGAGGTGGGCTCAGTCACACATGCTGTGGTTCACATGCTAATAAAAGCATTTGTTTTGCAGGAGAAGAGAATTTTTCAGATCCCTTGGATGCATGCGGCTCGTCATGGCTGGGATCTGGAGAAAGATGCTCCACTCTTCATGAGATGGGCCATACACACTGGTGATTGCTTTTCCTCTGCTGTTGCTAATCCAAGACATTTAGAGTTATGCCTCTCCTCTGCTGTTAGCAGACATTTAGAGTAATACTTGACATACAGAAGTGGGAGGGGCAGATATGGGTTATTGTAGAAAAACATTTTAGCTGTTGTGTTGAATCTGAACCATGTGCTCTGGTTCATTGGGCTGTAGGTAAGTACCAGCAGGGCGTGGACCGACCCGATCCAAAGACATGGAAGGCCAACTTCCGCTGTGCCATGAACAGCCTTCCAGACATCGAGGAGGTGAAGGACAAAAGCATCAAAAAGGGAACAAACGCCTTTAGGGTTTATAAGATGCTCTCATCCTCAGAGAGGAACTTAAAGAAAGGTGAGTTCTGGTTCTGTTCTGCTCACCTGCTACAGATTTGACCTGAGACATGATTTTCTCTGTTGGGTGTGTCCATGTAGGAAAGAAGAAGGCTGACAAGGAGGGAATGTCTAGAGGACATAAGGAGGTGGGTGAACTGTGGGTGTGGGGGTGTTTGGGATGAGGGAATGCTGACTGGACTGTGTGGTTCTGCTGTCTCACCTACACCTGGTTTTAAAGTTGAACCTGATGTAGGGATGCACCGATCCGATCTTCATATCTGTATCGGTACAGATATAGAGAAAATTCTAGATCGGGTATCGGAGACTATGGACCGATCTATGACCCAATCCATAAGAACAGATCTATTTATTATATTTCTATGTGCTGTGAGTGACGTCATGCGCTACAGCCCCACGCTGTGCAGCATGATTGCAGAGTTTAACGAGCCACAGCTAAATAGTATCACTCGTGAAGTTATTACTTTAAACCAGAAGATAGTGGAAAGGTGTAAATTAAATCTTAGCAACACTTTTGGGTGTGTTTCTATTGAAATTTTCGGAGTTTATAAAGTTTGAAAATCGCCTCCAGCCGGGACGCTCCCGAAGGAGGGAGGAGACAAGCGGAGCACACAGAGGGCGAATATTAGAGAGGAAAAGCTTACAATGCTGGCAGGTCTGTTCATTGTTGGCAAAGTTCTTTGACTGGTAATGGTTGACTCTAATTTCTGAATTGGAATATTCACCCTCTGATGAAGACTCACTCATCCAGTGAGAGAAAGTCACGCTGCGGGGAGCAACAGAGAGTCTGTGCTTCACGAGAGTAATCAGGCTTATTTCTCCATGATCGGGACCCGGTGGGTGTAGAAAGGATGGTAAAAACATACTAATGTTGATAGGCATAGCGGGAATGTAAAAAAAAAAAAAGCAGCAAATAGCGGCAGACACTGTAAATATGAAAGTGAAAGTAAAAGTGCGTCACATAATCGATATGAACATTCCACGTATTCCAAACATCTATGGTCCACATAAGGAACTTTCCTTGGATCAAATGATCATTACATTCAAGGGAAGGTCGACCCTGAAGCTGTACAAGCCCAACAAACCTGATAAATATGCCTATAAAGCATTAGTCTTGAGTGGCCAATATAAAAAAATACAATATAAAAATAACAAAATGAAGCAAAAATGAATAAAGAACTGTATATATGTATATGTAAATTAAAAATATAAAAAATATAATGAACATTTAAAAATTAGATGTAAAAATTACCTGTAAAAATAAGAAGGAACATTTGTAAAAAATTATACATTCCAATATGGCAGCCTGGTGAAGTCATAATATGCTAATTTGATGAGAGTGAATTTGCTCCCATCACAAAATTTGGGTCCTACTGAAGATTTTTCTCATTTACAGTTTACCTTTATCTCTAACCATTTTCAAGCTACAACCTTTGAAATAGTCATGTCAGATTTGAATATTTAAAAAAAAAAACCTGGTGCCTAAAGGGTAATACTGTTTTTCCATATCGGTATCGGATCGATATCGACAGATACTAAACTCGAATGTGAAAAAAGTGGATCAGTGCATCCCTAACCTGATGCTCGGTCTGCTGGCAAGTTCGTCATTGTTGTTTGCATGTTATTCATAGGGAACCCACGTCACGCCCATCCACTTAATAATAATAATAATAATAATAATAATACATTTAATTTGAAGCGCCTTTCAGGTCACCCAAGGTCACTTTACAGAAAGAAACAACTAAAAACAGCTAAAAACACAATAACCAGAATCAATATAAATCATAAATCATAAGCCTTTAAGAACAGGTGGGTTTTGAGTCTGGATTTAAAAAGGTGAAAGTTGTCAATGTTCCTGATGTCAGGGGGCAAGGAGTTCCAGAGACGAGGAGCAGAGCAGCTGAAAGCTCTGTTCCCCATAGTGCTGAGGCGGAATGAAGGAGTTACCAGATGGATGGAGGAGGAAGATCTGAGTAGGCGGCAGGGGGTAGCAATGGTGATGAGGCTGGTAATATATGGTGGGGATATGTTATGTATAGCTTTGAATGCAAGCAAAAGAATTTTGAAGATGGATCTGAATTTAATAGGAAGCCAGTGGAGCTGCTGAAGGACCGGGGTGATGTGGTGGAAGGTGTCAGTTCTACTAATGATACGTGCAGCTGAGTTCTGAACAATTTGCAGTTTGTGAGTGAGTTTGCTAGGGAGACCATACAGAAGTGAGTTGCAGTAATCAAGACGAGAAGTGACAAGACTATTGACTAGGACAGCTGTAGCATTAGAGGTAAGGGAAGGGCGGAGACGATTTATGTTTCGTAGGTGAAAGTATGCAGACCGGGTTATGTTATTGATATGAGCCTGAAACGAGAGAGAACTATCGAGGATGACACCCAGACTCTTAACCTTACAGTCCATGGAACCCCAACTACCAAAAAAAACATAAATGTGAGTCAATGAGAGGATAACTTATTTTCTGATCCCGTTTGATATGTACCATGGAGTTCACATATGATGTCCATGAATTTTAAAGATTCCAAATCATGTTATTTTAAACCTTTGAGAGCAACGGTAGGCACAATATATGAAAAAAACTTACCATAGGCACTATTGGGATGTCATTTATCTCAAATATGAGTTATTTCCGCCAGCCTGAATTTATACCTGGAACTGAAACTGTTGTTTCAGCGAGGCTCAGCCCACGCCTGCTCCAACAAAATGCACCTACAACAGCGTCTTAGGCGAGTTTGCTGATTAATTGGCTTTGGTAGTCCAGCGGCATAAGCACCTCCCTCTCGTCTCGTTTTGCCATGTCCTGACACCGGTTCAACTCCCGGTGTCGGCAGTAATTTATTTAGCCAGCTGAAGCAGATTTCATTTATATATATTTTAGTTTATATTTATTTTACTTTTATTAATTATTTTATGCAAAATTTTGTTTCTCTAAAGATCTTTGAATTTGGTCATTCCCAAGCAGCATTTTAGTTGATTTACGCTCACTTCACATGGGCTCACACTGGCTAAATAAACAAGGAAAGTAGGGCCGGGTGATATGGACAAAAACTTATATCTCTATCTTTTAGATGAATTCCGATATACGATATATATATATCAATATTTTTCCTCCTGTAAAATATTTACACGTTAACTCCCTTCAAGCTGTTTTGAGAAATTTTATACATAAATGAATCAGCAGATTAAATGCATAAAAATGTATTGATTCTTGTCCAACATTAACCTTAGTGCCATTCTCTATCAGTCTGAGCTTTAGAAACACTGATACAGCTGTCTGTTAACACACATGTAGGTTTATATCTTTATGTGTTTTACATGGTTCATTTTTATACTGGATTTGTTACTGTTTTAATGTAAACTGGACCTTGAGTCTGTAATATTATCTATCTTTCTATTAAAGCTAGATATACGTGTCTCAAATGTCCCACAGGCATTTTTATTTATTATATATTTATAATTAATAGAATAGACTTTATTAATCCCACAGTGGGGAAATTCACTTGTTACAGCAGCCCATAAACTTAGAGAAAGAAGAAAGGTAATAAAGTACAGTTAAACACACATAAGCAGTAAGCTATTATTGTAACCGTCAATGTAATGTAACATCATTTAAATTCCATCTAGAGGTGGCTCATATATCCTATCATTCACAATATTACCAGTAATTATTTCTTGTTCAGAGAACAAAATCTATCATGTTAAGCTAAATTCATGATGTAATTGCATCAACTACTCAGAGGATTACAGTCACGTGGCTCATGCAGCACGGAGTTATTAAAAGTTATTAACTCATTAACTGCCAGCCGTTTTCTGATCAGAAAGCCCCTGACTGCCTGCGTTTTGAGCATTTTTACTGTTTTTTGAAGAGTCACAGAACATTGTGCTCTATGATCATGTAAATGCCAAAACTACCAAAAGAAAGAGTAGACTCACTTCTTACATCAGGAAGAATCGCCATATTTCTCGCATTATCCGTTCATTCACAATCTGGTGCCCAAGCGCCGCTGCAGAAGCATTTCCGGTTCGGCGCATTGTTTTTTTCACAGCAGCGGCCCAAAACAAACTCCTAATCCATTGATTTTCCGCTTCCTGATCACATGATGTGTGACATACACGGATGAAGATCCGATTTAGACACGTGATGTTTGTTCTCACGGTGCGGGGGCTCGTTCCGACGCCCGCCCCCGTAAAAAAAGGGAAATGACGACTATAGTCGTCAATGGCAGTGAATGAGTTAAGGCAAACATGGCAGGAATATCACATTATTGACTCATATCAGCGATCATATTATAATGTCTCGGACTCTGGTTGCTCTTTTATGTGTATTTATTTTGGGCTACTGTTGCTGTAACCCACGCCTTACAAACTCTTAACTTTTTCAACAGAATTGCTCATAACGAAGCAGCTTCCTAGAATAACAAAACGGCGAAAACCAGAACAACTTCTCCCGCCCACTGAATTCCCTTTCAAAATAAAATGTTAACCCGCAACATAACTCTTCAAACTGTTACAAATGCCTGAGGTAATTTGGCCACTGCGGCTCGCCATACCTGTTTCCTGAGTACATGAGGGAGGGGTTTGGCCCGTCTTAACACAAGCAGGATAAACAGTGATGTGACGGGACAGGAGGCACGGTGAAACGGCTCGCTAAAACACGAACAAACATCCTCAAATAATTAAAAACCACTAAGCCAAATGTAAAGTTTAGAGCAGAACATTAACCCAGAGGTTTCCTGATCGAGCAGACGCTTGAGAATACATTTAATGACCGCTTGGAGACAGCACAAGCTAGCCACTAGCGGCTAGCTTGCTCTGCAGCTTGACTAGTTATATCGATATAATATCATCTTATATCTTGTTTTGAAATTATATTGATATTTTAAAAATATCGATATATCGATTTAAAAATATCAATATATTGCCCCGCCCTAAAAGAAAGTTAAAAAAAAGATTAGTCCTTATATTTTAAACAGTTTTCCAATAAAGGGGTGAAAACATAAAGCCTACTACTGCACACTGGAAGCATCAGTGGTGAGGAATGGCAGCAGAATGTTGCTGCATCAAATAGAATCCATTATAGTCTGTGGGGGTGATTCAAACCAGCCGTGGCACAGCAATTTTCAAACGCGTCCCAGAAGCGGCATGCCGCACCGCTAAAGAGTTCTATTTTTGCCACGAGCCGCTTCTGGGATGCATCAATTTTCGCAGTTAACATAGGGCCAGACAGGAAATCACACTCTATTTCAGTGTAAGAAGTCCAGTAATTATTAAAATTAAAGTCTATTGCAGCGATGCAATTTCATATTTTTGTACTGTACTGTACGTGTGACCTCATGGCTTACTTATCGTGGCTTATGCATCGTTGGAGAAGTGCAGCGTGTGTTTTTCATGGCTTTAATCCTGGCAGTGGAGAGGAACAACATTATATATGACATCAAACAGCGATATCAAAAGTGATTTCCTTCTTTTTGGTTTAATGGCGGATGGCAAAAACAAACTGTGATCTTCGAAGTCTTGAGGGATTTTGTGGTCTTGCGAGTCCAGCGAGGAGCATGGCGGAGAAGCCTCTCCACGGCTGAGATTCTCCCGTTGTGCACTGGCAAGCAGCGAAAATCACGAGTAAACCGTTCTGCTGCTGTTCCACGACGCTGATGCTTTCAGTGTGCAGTAGGGGTAATACTGGCATATGTAGCTAAAAAAGAAGAAAAAAAAGTTACTGCCGCGACCTGCACAAAACTACATGCCAGTCCAGCATTCTTACCACTGCGCCACTGAATTTGTTACAAAACATTTGTCGTTTAACACGTCCTGTTCTGGCCATTACGTGCATATTTGTTGACAGGACGCATGTTTTTTACAGCGGTGTTTTGTCCCCTATGCAGAAGTAATTGGTCAGAATATCCAGGTTTCAGAACCAAGACCAGACCAGCTTCAGGGGAGGAGAAATGCCTGGTGACGCAAGTGGGCTACTTTCTCCTATTTGCAGAATAAATCATGACTTCGACCAAACTGCAGCTGAGATGGGAAAATGCATGAATGCAGCCAAAAAAGAGTTTGGGGGAAGTGCTCTGTTAGGAACATATGGAACAATCAGATCACTGATATATGATGGAGCTTGATCATAGTTTTATATATAGTTTTCCTTCACTCAGAGCAGCGCACCACACAGCCAGCTTTGCAGCCAGACAGGAAATTTTAATAGTAATTTCAACTTTTCATGATATTTAAATTCATCTCAAACTCTGATTGTGGTTAGTATAAGTGTGCAAATAGCACAGCTAGAGACATTTGGTTATGGACAAGCAGGTGACCAGTTCAGGTTTACGTGGAAAAGAAGGAATGTTTGGCCACAGCATGTGAAATCGTTTAATTGCATTGTTTATATGTTACTAGGACACTCTGGTCAGCTTGTTTGGACTAAATATTAATTAAAAATGAATGGAGAGGTAATGATATTATTGAATGTTTATTATTTTAAAAATGAAAGTGAAGGGAAAATTGATCATGTGACCTCTGGCTGTGATCAGATGCACTCTCCTCAGAGTGCGTCCATGCAGCAGCAACTCGATTTCCTACTCAAACTCATAAAAGGAAGAAAGGCCATAGCCTATGTTCAGGGAAAAAAAACATTTTATTTAAATAAAATACCACAATGCTGGACACCGCAGGAAAACAAAGATGGGGCTTCTTTTTAACATTAGGCCGTTTATACGTCACTCTACCAAACAACAAATACAAAATTAAACAAAAAGTAAGAAAAATCAAAATGTCTCTTACAGCAAACATATGCACTGTGCTTCCATTAAAAAAAAATCCATGTATGTGCATGATCACATTGCCTAAAAAGTCACATGCGTGAATGTATTTTGCATAGTCATTTATTGGACTACTGATTGGAGGTTGGAAAAATTATACATATTGCCCAACCCAATTTCTGGTTAAATAAACAGGTGTGCAGCCAGTCTGAACATTGTTCCTCTGTTTTCATCTCAGGCTGGACCTGCTGACCTAATCAAACAGGAAGTCCTGAAAGAGGAGCCGGTGGAGGTTACAATAGCTGACAGTGGGTCAGGTAGGACTAGGAAATTTTCATTTATTTATGTGGTGCTGTTTTGGTTTGCCTTAAAGTTAAAAGTTTCTTCTGTCTTTGTCCACATGGAAGTGATCCACCCTCCAGCGGAGGAGCAGGTGATCAACAGCGAGCAGCTGCCCTACGTTTGTCAGACCATCGAGGTCATCACTGAGAATGAGGAGCAGACAGTTAGCTCCTCCCACTCGTACCCGCTCCAGATCTCTCCTGTGTCTTCATGCTACGGTGAGACAAACACACACACGCAGGTTACTACATAATGTGAGTAAATCACTAATGGGGCTGTGAATGATCAGTTATTGCAGGGGTTCCCAAAATGTTTTCTTTGAAGACCCCCTTGCCCATGTCCAACCCCAACTCCTACACGCATAAACACGTTAAATGTGTTCATTTACAAACTTTATACAGCCATACAGAGTTATAACTTTTATATGGAGTTCTGATTATACTGTAGGGTGTGTTATTGGGATTTTTAAAATGTAATCTTTACAAATAAAATCTTGGTAACCTCAGCAAAGACTAAATTCTGCATTCTTGTGGGGATCCAATTTGGGACTCCTTGAGTTATTGAGTTGTGGCCAGAGCGTAGCCCTCCTGCTACATGAAAGCACAAGTTAACTCGTGGTTGAGATTCTAACTTGTTAGAAATAGGCCTGGGCGAAAAATCGATTTAATGAATTAATTCAAACTTTTTGTTGAAGGCGATTTAAAAAATAAGTAATTCGAGTTTTTATGTAATGGCACCTTTTTGGCTCTCTGGAGCTTCCGTAGTTTCACATAGCAGTTTCACATAGCAGTTTGGCAAGCGACAACGTCATAGCACACATGAAACAACAGCAACCAACAACATGGCTACCGGTGAGAGTGGGAAGTTTGTTCCTTATACTATTGAATGCGGCATTCGTGCCGCCACGCTTGGTAGTAAAATTGGCACAACGCCGGATGTGAATGCACATTACGCCTGGAAGTAACAGATGGTGGTGTCATGATCACGTGGGGAGTTACTGCCGAGCTCCGAGCTGAAAATTGGCAAATAGGCAGCAGTGGTCGGTGCGGCATCTCCTCTTCAATGTCTATGCTGTGGAGAATGAACCTCTGTAATGAAAAAATCTACACTCATTTTAATAAATGAAAATGTTTTTTTAATTTACACTGACAAATAAACATGTCTGAAGATATTTCAGAATCAGCTTTATTGCCAAGTACGTGAGTGAGACTCGCATTACCAAGAATTTGCATTGCTTGTTATTGTGTTTTCATTATGCACTACTAGTGTTTGTCAGTGTGTTTAAGTAATTATAAGAACTACTTTTGGTTTTTAGAGATTGTAACAGAATTTTTATGCCGGTGCTACAAGATTTTGGTCTGTGATACAAAACCTACAACCATTGTAGCACCAGTGCTATAAGCTAAAAATGTTAACATACAGCCCTGGAGTGTAAAAAAAATCATAAAGAGCGCAGCTTCGATCGCAATAAAAAGCAAGTCAAGCTTAATTTATACTTCTCCGCATTTGCTTTTCTTAATAATTAGGGGGGTCGAAAAAAATCGTAAATCAAATAAAAAAAATAAAATCGGAGATTTTATTTTTATACCATATCGCCCAGCCCTAGTTAAAATTATAAGGAGTAAGTGCTTCACCCTGTGCTGCTACACCTGCAGACCAGCTGTGTGTTTAAGGTAACAGTGACAGGTCTAGTCTACTATCTGGAGCTGGATCAGCACAGAGCAGACCATCATACTTCTCTTTGACTTGGATGGTTTCAGACACACCTTACAGGTGGTGGTTTCAGTCTGTCTCTACAGCAGGTAGCCGACCAGTCATTCAGGCAGAGCTGGCTCCGTCACTTTTTACTGCCTTTGGTGGGTGTGTGTTTGTGTGTGTGTGTGTGTGTGTGTCTGTGAGTTTGTGTGTTTGTGTGTGTGTGTGTGTGTGTGTGTGTGTGTGTGTGTGTGTGTGTGTTTACTGAGGCTGTACAGCATGTCCTACTGAGGAGTCACAGGTTAGCTAGATGCTAGCTGTTTACATCTGTAGATACGTTTACATTCGCCAAATTTCCCCTATCCAATTCAAATCGTTGGTTGATCGGAAATCCCAAATCTCTGTTTACATGGACACTAACTGAAATGATCCGATCATGCCCTGAGTATACATCCACCAAGCATTCAGTCAGATTAAATAGGTTGAGCATGCGCAGAGTTGTCTTTCCCCGGGAAAAAAATTGTTTTTGATTTGGTCGATACTTCAGTGAATTCCAGCTTCCTGCATCTTTAGATGCACTTGAGTGTATCCACAGGTTTCTTTAAGAGCGTACGTAAGCTGCCAATAATAGACCGCTTCTTCCGCTGTCCAGTTTTATACTTCCGGTTGTCCAAAGTCCAAAGAGGTGATAGGGCTTTTTCTCTAGTGGCCCCTAGGCTTTGGAACGCGCTGCCTTTGAACATTAGGTTGGCATCTTATCTGTCTTGTTTTAAATCTCTTTAGAAAACCCATTTTTATGCATTGGCTTTTAACTCACCATGAGAGTCTTTTAGTTTTTGGTTTTTAAGTTTTTATGTATTTTTATTTCTGTGAAGCACTTTGGTCAGTTTCAAACTGTTATAAGGTGCAATACAAATAAAGTTGCCTTGCCAAAGTGAGAGAAAGATCTATAAAGAGTTTGCAACAAGTTCTGCTACTTTGCGCTGTAACTGGTGGCTTTACCAGTTTGAAGATGAGTTTGGGTTCAGCATGTGCTGTTGTCGCCTGCCACAACAATTCAAGAAAACTAAAACACATTTTACAAGCAGTTTGTCTTGAGCTTGAACAACCGTGAAAGGTCTGCCCGTGCCGAGCACCCTACACACTGCACTCTATGCCACGGAAGGAGGATCGGAAATTAGCGTGGCTTTCAGTGTTAAGACTGAAATACACCCCTGAAGAGAGTTTGTTTGTTTGTTTCATTTTATTGATAAAAAATTATTGATAGTGAATAAATGCAGGTAAAAAAAAAAGCCCACAGATCTATTACCTGATCCGGAGCTGTATCTGGGCTATGACCGGCCCCCACCACAGAAAAGAAGGAGGCTCAACTGGAGCGCCATGAGTCAGACAGCTTTCAGCAACATGAACAAATGCACAGATTCTGTCCCCGGTGAGTGAAACTGTAGATGTAGTTTGTCCCTGTTTCACATTTCATTCATGAAATTCTTCGATAAATACAAAATAATGCTAAAAAGTAGCACATGATGAATGACGTTAGCATCATGGCTCTGGCTCAGCTCTACTACTGCTTTAGGAAAAATAAATTTGCCGTGTTTGTTGAGCAGTACTTTATCAATTTGTTGCTGTGCAGGTAATTATAGGCCTCGTGATCTTGTAATTACGTAACTCCTCGCCATCAACACCTTCAGAAAATATGAGATAATTAATGATGTTGATGTAGCTAACATCAGGCCATAGTTTCATGTCATCTACCCATTCTGTGAGAAGTGACGGGTGAGGCGCTGTTAATGAACTGTCCTCGCTGCTTTTTAAAACTTCCTTACAGTGTATCCACTTCCGATGTGCTGCCATTTAAAATGTGAAACAGCAAACGTGTAAACAAGCAACCATAAACAACACAGCAAGCGGAAGTAAAAAAAGTCTTTCGCTATGAATCATGGGTAATGGCGCAAAGCCAGGAATACTGTGGATAACTCGGCATTTCGAGCCTTTCGGCCATCGAGACGTTCAATAATATTGAGCTCCCGTAGTGTTTCCATTAAAAAAATTGTGTCAGCAACAGACCACTTCTGTTTACCTCCCGCCATGTTTTTCGACTAGTCCTGAGCGTCTGCAAAGACGGAAAGATGTCACACTGAATTTGCACACATGCGCAGTGGGCATTATTTTACTCCAACAATCCGAATGGGTGTGTACATGGACGTCAATCGGAATAATGATCGGACAAAACCACCTCTCTCAATCAGAATGAAATTTCATTCCGATCAGGCCGTATCGGATAAGAATATTCCCAGTGACATGTGTACATGAAGAATTTTTGATCTGATAGGGCATTCATTCTGATTACTTGTGCCCATGTAAACGTAGCTAATGATAGAGAAAAGATGAGTGATAATGTTTTTGCCTTTGTGTTTATTAGTAGAGTATAGGGATGTGAATCTTACAAAAGCTCACAATTCAGTTCAATTCTGATTCTCAGGTGATGATTCAATTCAGAATCAATTATCTTAGTAACAAAGTGTTAACTAGAGTGTAGAGTAGAATGTGTGTGTAAATGTGTGGGTGTGTGTGGTCTGAAGAAGTGAGGAAAAAGAGAATACATTGTGTCAGTATATGTGAAACATTTTAAACTAATAAACAGCAGGTTTTATCTAGTAGCTTGTATTCACATAAACATCTATCATTGAACACGAAGACTAACAGGCACTAATTAGTCTTAACAGGCTCCAGAGATGTTCCGTTCAGGGACGCTTGGAAATATGGCAGTTTGCATTAAGGCTTTCGTTCCGTCGCTGGCTGCAGTCCGGGAGGAGCCTCGGTCCGGCCCGGTTCTTTTACATGAAACATGGTACAGGAAAAACAGATCTGGCCTCTCCAAATGCTATTCAAAGAGTAACCCGAGCTTCTGCTGACATAATCTTATGTAGTTGTGGATCAGTACATGGAAATGTGTCAAGATTTGTGTGTGTCACAAACCTTATCCTAAATGAACAAGATTTGAAACTCATGGGTGTTGCTGTATCTAGTCTGAGTGTGATTGAAGGACGAACATTTCGGCATACTTTCTGTACAGATAAATGATGGGGACATGATCTAAGCCGTGTCCCAGAACAAATAAATTATCCAACAGTCTGATTGCTCAATAAAAGTCAAATCCAACATGGCAGCATTTCATGGAGCCACTACCAAGGAAAGCAAGGCATCAGCAGGTGGTGAGCTTGGGAGCTGAAAAGGGTAAAAAGAAAAATAACACAACCCGAGAGTTCCCCATCTACAGGCTTACAAAGAAGCTGCTGCTGAGTAGAGAGCACTAAAGGGTTTCATCTATAGTTTACATGAAGATGTTAATAAATAGTGAAAGACTACATGAACTTTAGATGTTGCTATTGTGTTTTCAGCACTATTGATTATTAAATTATACATATTTTAGCAGTATAATTAGTCTTTTTATTCTAATATTGCATTTATTTTTATTTACATGTAAATTAACGTCTGCTTATTAAATGCTCTGAAACATTATCAACTGACATTTCTTTTTTGTATATTTAATACTTGGTCACTTTATCTGTAGTTTTTTATTAACCTTGGTAAATGTTTGATTTTAACACTGATCAGTGCACAAAATTAAGATTCAATGGTTGGGTAAATTCAGTGTTTTAAAAACTGATTAGGTTCAGAAATGTTGTGCATCCACTGTTATTGGTGATAATTTAGCATTCAGATAAGGTGCAAAAAACCAAAAAATAGGCCATGAAATCGGCCCAAAAAATAGGCCATGAAATCGGCCAATGGCTGACAATGACAGCCACCTATTGGCATCAGTATCTGCAATAGAAAAAACAATATCTGTCAACCTCTAGTACAGACTTGAACACGTTTGCTGAATAATTTGTGCAATAATCACATTTTTATTTTACTTCCACAAAATGCTAATTCTCGATTAAATATTACAGAAAACGGGGACAACTTGCCATCAAATGTAAAAGCCGTCCCTCTATATTTAGGTTGTCATTTTTGAAATCTGGCCATCTATTTGACGGTGTGACAGCTCGCTGGCTAATACTATGCTGCAGCATCACAGCTAACCATGTTACACTGGAGGTATATCAGCTGCACAGAACAGCAGCGGAATGATTTACTCGCGTGCTTCGCTGCTCGCCAGTCCACACCGGGAAACTCAGCCGCGGAGCGGATTTTCCACCGTCCTCTTCGGGATCACAAAATCCATTGAGACTTCTAAGGTCATGGTTTGTTTATGCCATCTGCCATTAAACCAAATAAAGGAGATCACATTTGATATCGCTGTTTGCTATCATATACAATGTTCCTCTTCACTTCCAGGATTAAAGCCATGAAAAACACACTGTTGCACTTCTCGAACAATGCTGGGAGTAAATAAGCTGTTAGGTCACATGTATTGACATAATCTACATAGATATGAAATTGCATCACTGCAATAGTGTTTTATTTTTCAAAATTACTGGACATTTTATACTGAAACCGTGTGTGATTTCCTGTTTAGCCCTATGTTAACTGCGGAAATTGACATGTCCCAGTAAAAATAAAACCTGATTCTATGCTTAGCAGTGCGGCGCCGCGGCCAGTTTGGATCAACCCTATTGACTATAATGCTTCCAGTGTGAAGTAGGCTTTAGCTCTAGTAAGGAAAAGAAAAGTTATTCTGCTATCCAATAATTTTTTCTGGTGTTATATCAATATATACACAAATCGGTAAAACTGGCAGCACATTGATTTATTTTTCTATATATTATTGAATTATACTGGGACAGCCTGGTGCAGCAAGATGCAATTGGAGCTAATTTACGAGCGCAGAAATAAAAGAAATGCACAATAAAAGTAAATGAACTGTAGCGATTTTGGTTCTAAAGACGTTCAACATCTTTCCATGTTGGCTTTGCCATCAGCGTCCAGATCAGCTTGCAGGTTGTCTGAGTCAGTATGAAAAATGCCTGGTTCTGGTTTCCCCACCCCAGCTAACTGGCTTACAGGTCATTTGAGTCAAACAAGCTAGTTGAGCTATCTGTATCCCTCCGGCTCTCTGATAGCTGTTCTCTTCATCGTATTCCAGAGAGAAAAAATCTGACCGACTAGCAGAGGTTTCAAAAGCTACATCTGGCTGATAAAAGATTGTCATCTGCTATAATGCTAACGCAGAAAAACCAGAGGTGCGGATTGTTTAAATTAGCTTTCGGAGGGAAGACCTAGTATTACATAAGGAGCTAGGTAGAGCACAGACTGGAAACTATCTCATTTTTTGCTGCATTCTTTGAAAACCAGCTCTGGTGGCCTAGTGGTAGAGTGTCCGCCCCGGGACTGGGAGATCAAGGTTCGATTACCGGTCGGATCATACCAAAGACTTTAAAAAAAATGGGACCCAATGCCTCCTCGCTTGACACTCAGCACTAAGGGGTTGGATTGGGGAGTTAAACCACCAAATAGTTCCCGAGCGCAGCCACAGCTGCAGCTCACCGCTCCCCACCATGGGGATGGGTCAAATGCGGAGATGTAATTTTACCATTGTGTGATGAATACTTGGTACTTTAACTTTAAAACATCAGATTTTCTTAAAATACAGCTGTGGAAATCCAACCTTTTTGTTTTCGGTTGAGATTTTAATACTTTTTACACTTGTCATTCAAAGGAAATTTGCCTCTGGCCAGTATCTTTAATGAAGCTCTCAGAAAGCTCCTTCTAGAGTTATACAGCCCCCCAAGGTGTTTTACAACACAGTCATTCATCAATTTACACCTTGATGGTGATGAGCTACATCATAGCCACAGCTGCCCTGGGACACACTGATGGAGGGGAGGCTGCTGTACATAGGTACACCAACAGTCCCTCCAACCACCACCAGGTGTGTGTGGGGGGTGTTTCTTTGTGGATAAAGTCAATAAGGTTATATCTAGCATCTCTCCTCCAACTTTATCTCTGCCTGTTCAGACTGTAACCTGGCCTGTCATTCTATATAGTTTCCTTGCCTGAGCTAACCAAACTAGTTAACCAGGCTAAAGACCAAAGGTGACAGATCATTTGCTGCCATGGCCCCCACCAGACTCTGCAACTCTCTCCCCCTGAGCCTGAGATCAGTGGACTCAGTGGTCTCCTTTAAAAAGAAGCTGAGAACTCATCTGTTAAGACTGGCTTTTGTTTGACCTTCTGTTGATTCTTTCTGACTTCCTTCTTTTCATGCTACTGTTTCTACCAATTCTGCCATTCCCAGGATCCTGTATCATCTTTACTTATTCGTTTTTGTTTTCCTTCTCAGTTTTTATTTTAAGTTTTTCCCATTTTTATGACAATATTTTCAACCATTTATTTATATATATATTTTTTTTATCTTTTTTTATTTTTTTTGTTTTTGTGAAGCGCCTCATGATTTTTATCTTGAGAGGCTTTAAATAAAAAATATTTTTTTTCTTCTTGCCCAAGGACACAACTACTGCGACAAACTGAGCGGGCCTCAAACCTGCAACCCCTTGTTACAGGGCGGGTACATAACTCTTGTGCCACCGTCGCCCCATAGGTGTGAGCGTTCACTATAATACTATTAATTTCTTCATATATGGGGAAAAAAGGTCATTTTATAACAACTGCACCCACTAGCAGAAGATCACACTTGCATGGGTCAGGGCAGCAGTAGCTCAGGAGGTAGAGCGGGTTGTCCAGTAATCGGAAGGTTGCAGGTTCGATCCCGGCTCCGGCCAGAGAATGCTGCTGTGTGTCCTTGGGCAAGACACTTAACCCGCCTTGCCTGCTGGTGGTGGTCGGAGGGACTGGTGGCGCCAGTGCTCGGCAGCCTCGCCTCTGTCAGTGCGCCCCAGGGCAGCTGTGGCTACATCGTAGCTCATCCCCACCAGCGTGTGAATGGGTGAATTGAGTTGATTGTGTTGTGAAGCGCCTTGGGGGGTTGTAGAACCCTAAGAAGGCGCTATACAAAAAAAAAAAAAAATGGGTCACGCAGCGTGGTGTTATTAAAGCTACGAAGGCAAAGGCTGGAATCTCACAGAATTCACATACCAGTGAGTAGGAAAGATTCATGCTAGTTTCTACTGTTCACCTGTCTGGTTTCTGTTAACTTTATTGATCTCTGGGCATAAACAAACACCACTCACCAAGTTCCGTCTTCTTCTTGTCTCTTTGCCGTCATCCCTCTTTGCCTTTTACAGTTGTTAAAGCTCTCATCTTTAGGCCTTTTCCAACTGCACTACTCAGCATGCCTATTGACCCGGTGACTATTGCACATATGATAATGTTTAGATTTCAAGCCTTGTAATGTAAACATTATTATCTTTGATGCTACATATGGTATATGTATATGCTGTTCACAGTATTGACACTGGCAATTATGCTTTATCTTTAACAACAAAAGGCATCCACGGACATTAATAACATTAAAAGTTATGGGTGATGGGGAGAGAGATGTAAAAAGCGGCGTTCAATGACCAGAACAAGCACCGTTGTTTTACGGTGCTCTGTGAGACGTTAAGGGAGAATTTCTCTTATTTTTTGGGGATAGGAGTTTAGAATTGGCAATTTTAAGGCAGAATCCATGCTGATTATTTTTGTTTCATCAGCAACTCTTCCAGTGTTACAAATGCAAGTTGTTTGGCAAAGTCTGCTGATGTCGTTTCCTACTGAGTTACAACCAATCGGCATGAGTTAACCACAAGTCCTGCTCTTCAACTCTTACTGGGTCATTTCAAGTACATACCCCAACTCAGGTGCTCAGTTGGTTCCAGATGTGGTATGGAAAATGGTTCTTTTGGGTTGGCCCCGTGACATGGAGATGCGCGTATGCCTTGAAGGTCCAGTAAAATTATCCGATTGTTCCCATAGTATAAATGGACCTATCTCTGGTGGAGCAGGAAAAGTGGAATCTGACTGTTGTCCCACACTCTCCTTCTTTTTATCGTTTAATAGCAGCAGGCAACTAATGTGTAAGGAGCATGACCGCCTCCTACTGGTCCCGCTCACTTCTGCCATGTTTGATGGAAATAACAGACTCAAAAAATAAATCGTAAAACAGAAAATAATCGTGATTACTAACTTGATCATATAATCACACAGCCCAACTGAGGGGATGAATCAAGCAATCTCTGCAGCAGAAATCCAACATCTATGCAGTGGCGGAGCTGACAAGGTTTATCTTGGTACCCCGAGGCTATGGCTGTTGTAGGGCTGTCTTGGTTGACGTGCCTTTGCAACATTGCGTGGATGAAGGGGGTGGTGTTTCTGGAGTGACAGACTGGCGTGGTGGTTCTCATTTTCAAGAAGGGGGACCAGAGTGTGTGTTCCAAATATATGGGGGAAAGGTCCTCTCCAAAGTACCAGAGGGGAGGGTCCGGTCAAGAGTTGAATTTCAGATTGAAGAGGAGCAATGTGGTTTTCGTTCGGCTGTGGAAATTTAGGCCAACTCTATACCCTTAGCAGGGTGCTGGAGGGGGCACAGGACTTTGCCCAACAAGTCCACATGTGTTTTGTGGATCTGGAGAAGGTTTATGACCATGTTCCCAGGGGCACCCTATGTAGGGTACATAAGGAGTATGGGGTGAATGGCCTTTTGTCTAGGCCTGCTCTGCAGTGATGCAAACGCTAAACTGGTCCGTTATGGTGAAGAGGAGCAAAGATAGTAAGCAAAGCTCTTAATCCTCACCTGTGGTCATGAGCTGTGGGTAATGACCCAAAGAACAAGATCAAGAATACCAATAGCTGAAATGAGATTTCTCCATCAGGTGGCCATTCTCAGCTTTAGTGATAGGGTGAAAAGCTCAGAGTAGAGCTTCTGCTCCTCCATATCAAGAGGAGCCAGCTGAGGTAGTTTGGACTTTTTATGAGAATTCCCCCTGGATGCCCCTCGGGGGAGGTGTTTCAGGTATGTCCTGCTGAACTGAGGCCCCTGGGTCGACCCAGGGAATGCGTGATGATCCTGCTAGTGGAGGTTGCTGGGGAAAGGGCAATTTGGGCTTCATTGCTGGAGTTGCTGCCTCATGACCCATATATTTAGGTGGAAGTGGACAGATGGACAACGTTCTGTAGAACCAAAGTATTTTGTTACAGTCATGAGGCCCTAGTATTACAGCTGATAATTCATGAATGGGTAACAACAAATGTTTGGGCACAAATTCTAGTTTTGAGGCTCAATACTGAGATTCTTGACCTTTTTATAAGACACACCATGCCGGCAAAACAGCATAATATTACCGCAACGGTGTGTCTTATGAACGCAGAGACCGTCCCATACCCCTTTTATACTGCCATTGCGTAATCTTGTATAAAAAGGACACGATTGCGCCACATTATAGCCATTGTTTTTCTAAACTTCTTTTGTATTTGTACAGGCAGCGACACGGAGAGTGACACCGAAGACACCAGAGAGGTGAGTCTGACTTTTACACACAGAAGAGACATGAAGGCATCTCCAGCTGAGCCTAACATCAGAGTAACAGGTTTTTACCTGCTCTGTGCTCATTACTCACACAGGGTGTGTGTGTGTGCGTGTGTGTGTGTGTGTGTACAGTTTGAGCTTTTGGCTGTAAGGGAGCTAAGGCATTTTGGGAGAGTGTGCTAGTCTTGAGTTTGTGACAGATCTTAGAGGCTTGTTTGAGGGTTGAAGCTGTTTTATTATTACGTGTTGAGGTTTGTGTGTGTGTGTGTGTGTGTGTGTGTGTGTGTGTGTGTGTGTGCGCGCGTGTGTGTGTGTTCCTTCCTGTAATGTTGCAACAAAATGAGAAAAGGGAGGGCTTTGTCAGGAACTGTCTGTCAAACATTAAAAGTTTGATCTGGTTTATGGATCGTAGTGTGTGTGTGTCTGTGCGTGTGCGTGCTGTAATGTAGGAAACTACCTCCTGTAGTCATCATCAAAAAGGCGTCCTAACCAGTTAGACAGCTGCTGGAGTTTAACCGTATAAACTGGTTTGTTCTTTAAGTTGTGAGAAAGTTTCTTCTGTCTCTTGAGTGGTTGTCCATAAATGACAGTGCCCTCATTTATCAACCGTGCTTACACACAGAACTGTGCGTATTCAATGTTACACATTGTGTGGTATTTACCATCTTGTACTTGTGTGTAGAAATGTTCCTAAACAGAAGAACAGCTCTGACCATGCATACGAACAGCATCTAGCGGCAGACCGGGGATACCGCAACACTGAAGGTCTCAGTTTTGTATTAATTTTTATTTAACCTTTAATTAACCAGATGAGTCGATTGAGAACCCGTTCTCATTTACGACGATCTGGCCAAGAGGCAGCAGCAACAGAGACACAAGTAGCTTTGCACCAAAGAACAGCAGACAGATTAGATAAAAACAAACAACTAAAAATAAGATAAAAACAAACATAAAAGACTGTTCTCATATACAATATGTGCAAGCAATCAATAAGTATTTGAACCCTCTAACAAAAAAGACTTAATAGTTAATGGCAAAACCCTTGTTTGCAAGCACAGAGGTCAAACGTCTCTTGTAATTGATGACCAAGTTTGGAGGAATTTTGGTCCACTCCTCTTTGCAGATAATCTCTAAATCACTAAGGTTTCGAGGCCGTCTCTGTGCAACTTTGAGCTTCAGCTCCCGCCATAGGTTTTCTATTGGATTAAGGTCCGGAGACTAGGGATGCACCGATCCACTTTTTTCCACATTCGATCCAATACCGATATCAGAAGTTTAGTATCGGTCGATATCGATCCGATACTGATATGGAAAAACAGTATTAACCCTTTAGGCACCAGTTTTTTTTTTAAATATTCAATTCTGACATGACTATTTCAAAAGGTTGTAGCTTGAAAATAGTTAGAGATAAAGGTAAACTGTAAATGAGAAAAATCCTCAGTAGGACCCAAAGTTTGTGATGGAAGCAAATTCACTCTTATCAATTCTTTTACTTTTTGTTCTTTATAAAACACAGATAGATCTTTCTTTACCTTATTGTGCTGACGTTTCGATCGTCGCTGCGATCTTCATCTGAGCTAAGCCGCTTAGCTCAGATGAAGATCGCAGCGACGATCGAAACGTCAGCACAATAAGGTAAAGAAAGATCTATCTGTGTTTCATAAAGAACAAAAAGTAAAAGAATTACGAAAAAACACACAGTATGAACGTACCAAAGATCACTCTTATCAAATTAGCATATTATGACTTCACCAGGCTGCCATATTGGAATGTATAATTTTTACAAATGTTCCTTCTTATTTTTACATGTAATTTTTAAATTTTCATTATATTTTTTATAATTTTAATTTACATATACATATATAAAGTTCTTTATTAATTTTTGCTTCATTTTGTTATTTTTATATTGTATTTTTTGACATTGGCCACTCAAGACTAATGCTTTATAGGCATATTTATCAGGTTTGTTGGGCTTGTACAGCTTCAGGGTCGACCTTCCCTTGAATGTAATGATCATTTGATCCAAGGAAAGTTCCTTATGTGGACCATAGATGTTTGGAATACGTGGAATGTTCATATCGATTATGTGGCGCATTTTTACTTTCACTTTCATATTTACCATGTCTGCCGCTATTTGCTGCTTTTTTTTTTTTTACATTCCCGCTATGCCTATCAACATTAGTGTGTTTTTACCATCCTTTCTACACCCACCGGGTCCCGATCATGGAGAAATAAGCCTGATTACTCTCGTGAAGCACAGACTCTCTGTTGCTGCGCGCAGCGTAACTTTCTCTCACTGGATGAGTGAGTCTTCATCAGAGGGTGAATATTCCAATTCAGAAATTAGAGTAGACTATTACCAGTCAAAGAACTTTGCCAACAATGAACAGACCTGCCAGCATTGTAAGTTTTTACTCTCTAATATTTGCCCTCTGTGTGCTTCGCTTGTCTCCTCCCTCTGTCAGGAGCGTACCTGCTGGAGGCGATTTTCAAACTTTATAAACTCCGAAAATTTCAATAGAAACACACCCAAAAGTGTTGCTAAGATTTAATTTACACCTTTCCACTATCTTCTGGTTTAAAGTAATAACTTCACGAGTGATGCTATTTGCAGCTGTGGCTCGTTAAACTCTGCAATCATGCTGCACAGCGTGGGACTGTAGCGCATGACATCACTCACAGCACATAGAAATATACTGAATAGATCTGTTCTTATGGATCGGGCCCATAGTCTCCGAAACCCAAATCTAGAATTTTCTTCTATATCTGTACCAATACAGATATGAAGATCGAATCGGTGCATCCCTACCGGAGACTGACTAGGCCACTCCATGACCTTAACGTGCTTCTTCTTGAGCCACTCCTTTGTTGCCTTTGATGTATGTTTTGGGTTATTGTCATGCTGGAACACCCATCCACGACCCATTTTCAGTTTCCGGGCAGACGGAAGGAGGTTGTCGCTCAGGATTTGATGATAGATGGCTCCGTACATTTTCCCGTTGATGCGGTGAAGTTGTCCTGTGTCCTTAACAGAAACACCCTCAAAGCAAAATGTTTCTGCCTCCATGCTTGACGGTGGGCACGGTGTTTTGGGGGTCATAGGCAGCATTTTTCTTCCTCCAAACACGGTGAGTTGAGTTAATGCCAAAGAGCTCAATTTTGGTCTCATCTGACCACAGCACCTTCTCCCAGTTACTCTCTGAATCATTCAGGTGTTCATTGGCAAACTTCAGACGGGCCTGCACATGGTCCCAGCTACTTTGAGGTCATTAAGTAACTCCTCCCGTGTAGTTCTAGGATGATTTCTCACCTTTCTCAGAATCATTGACACCCCACAAGGTGAGATCTTGCGAGGAGCCCTAGACCGAGATCGACTGATGGTCATTTTGTTCTTCCATTTTCAAACAATTGCACCAACAGTTGTCACCTTCTCTCCCAGAGTCTTGCTAATGGTTTTGTAACCCATTCCAGCCTTGTGCAGGTCCACAATCCTGTCTCTGACATCCTTGGACAGCTCTTTGGTCTTTCCTATGTTGGAGAGTTTGGAGTGTGCTTGATTGATTGATTATGTGGACAGGTGTCTTTTATACAGTTGACTAGTTAAGACAGGTGTATATAATGAGGGTGATGAAGTAGGAGTGTCTAACCACTCTGTGGGAGCCAGAACTCTTAATGGTTGGTAGGGATTCAAATACTTATTTCACTCAGTAAAATGCGAATCAGTATCTATCTTTTATTTAAAGTTATTTTTTGAATTTTTCCTTATGATGTGCTATTTGGCACTGTTCAAATAAACCTACCATTAAAATGATACTGTTCTCAGACTTTCATTTATTTGTCATTGGACACTTACAAAATCAGCGAGGGGTCAAATAATTATTTCCTCCACTGTAGGGCTGGGCGATATATCGATATTTTCAAAATATCGATAAAAATTTAAAAGACGATATAAAATGACGTTATATCTTAATATCGATATAACTAGTCAAGCTGCGGAGCAAGCTAGCCGCTAGCGATAGCCGCTAGCCATCTCTAAGCGGTCATTACATGTATTCTCAAGCGTCTACTTAATCAGGAAACCTCAGGGTCAATGTTCTGCCCGTTTGGCTTAGTGGTTTTTAATTATTTGAGGACGTTTGTTCATGTTTCAGCGAGCTGTTGCACCGTAGCTCCCGTCCCGACACAGCTCTGTTTATCCTGCTTATGTGAAGACGGGCCAAACCCCTTCATTGTAAACAGGTACGGCGAGCCGCAGTGGCCAAATTACCTCAGGCATTTGTAATGGTTTGAAGACTCATGTTGCGGGTTAACATTTTATTTTGAAAGGGAATTCAGTGGGCAGGAGAAGTAGTTCCGGTTTTCGACGTTTTGTTACGCTAGGAAGCTGCTTCATTACCAGCAATTCTGTTGAAAAAGTTAAGAGTTTATATATCACTTGGTTCTTTTTTTAACACAGAGAAAAGATAGTTTTACCTTTCTTGCTGACGTTTCGACCACCAGCTGTGGTCATCCTCAGAGCTAAGTCGCTGTCGGCGGCTTCACTTCGGATAAACAGAGAAGGAAGCCACCGACAGCGGCTGTGAGGATGACCTGGTGGTCGAAACGTCAGCAAGAAAGGTAAAACTATCTTTTCTCTGTTAAAAGAACCAAGTGATATATGAAGAAACTCACAGAATGAACGCACAAAAGAAGGCGTGGTTTACGCCGACAGTAGCCCTAAATAAATACCCATAAAAGAGCAACCAGTCATTACAATATGATCGCTGATATGAGTCAATAATGTGATATTCCTGCCATGTTTGCCTTAATAACTTTTAATAACTCCGTGCTGCATGAGACACGTGACTGTAATCCTCTGAGTAGTTGATGTAATTACATCATGAATTTAGCTTAACATGATAGATTATTTTCACTGGACAAGAAATAGTTACTGGTAATATTGTGAATGATAGGATATATGAGCCACCTCTACAATTTAAATGATGTTACATTCCATTTACAGTTACAATAATAGCTTACTGCTTATGTGTTTAACTGTACTTTATTACCTTTCTTCTTTCTCTAAGTTTATGGGCTGCTGTAACAAGTTAATTTCCCCACTGTGAGATTAATAAAGTCTATTCTATTATATTCTATTAACTATAAATATATAATAAAAGTGTCTGTGGGACATTTGAGACACCTACACTCAGGTTTAACTGAGATAGAAAGATATTATTACAGATTCAAGGTCCAGTTTACATTAAAACAGTAACAAATCCAGTATAAAAATGAACCATGTAAAACACATAAAGATATAACCGACGTGTGTGTTAACAGACAGCTGTACCAGTGTTTCTAAAGCTCAGACTGATAGAGAATGGCACTAAGGTTAATGTTGGACAAGAATCAATACATTTTTATGCATTTAATCTGCTGATTAATTTATGTATAAAATTTCTCAATACAGCTTGAAGGGCGTTAACTTGTAAATATTTTACAGGAGGAAAAATATCGAGATTTATATCGTATATCGGAATTCATCTAAAATATATCGAGATATAAGTTTTGGTCCATATCGCCCAGCCCTACTCCACTGTAGGTAGTGAGCTTTAGTGATTTTTGCAGCTCATTCCAGTCGTTGGAAGCAGCAAACTGAAACGAGGAGCGGCCAAAGGAGGTGTGAGCTTTAGGAATATCCATAGAAATTAAGTTACTGGAATGTAAATTGCCCTGGTTGTTGGAAGTGATGAGTAATGAGCGAAGATATGACGGGGTTATACAGATTGTTTTGTATATAAATTGATACCAATGTAACAACCTGCGGGAATGGAGTGATGGCCAGTTAACAAGTGAGTACAGATCACAATGATGAGTAGTAAAAGGGGCACCAATAACAAAATGGATTGCTGAGTAATAAATTACATTGAGTTTATGGAGACGTTTTTTTGGAAGCAGTCCTATAAATGATGTCACCGTAATCTAAAATGGGAAGCATTGTCATTTTGACCAAGGTTTGCTTTGCAGAATGAGTAAAGGATGACATATTGCGGTACAGGAACCCAATTCTTGACTTGACTTTAGAAAGTAATGTATTAATGTGAATGTCAAATGAAAGTGTGCCGTCAAGCCATATACCCAAATTCCTATAGGAACTGACAAGTTGTAGTTCTGTACTAGTGATGCGCGGGCTAGGGTTTTTTCAACCCGAGGGTACCGCAGATTTCAAAAAGTCTGACCTGCACCAAACCGCCCCGCATCACTTTGTCTAGTTTTACAACCCGCCCCGCCTCATTAAAAACACGTTATAATATTGAGCTTCTTACCTCGCTGAATCTTTCCCAAACACTCGATTAGTTTGTCCCTCCTATCTTTTAAGAATGTAAACTCCCAAACGAATTTTATCCAAAATATCTTCTTCTATCGTTTTGTTGATGTGGCTGCCTGCCACCTGCTTGGAGCGCACTTCGCTGCCGCGTTCTACGTGCCTACGTCATGGGGTCAAAGGTTATCTGCACGTTATGTTTTCAAACATGACCGTGTTTAAAAAACTGTCTTAAATATTATGTTTTACAAAATTAAGCATTGATTATGTTTTTATCTTCAGTGTGCATATCTATATAATATATATATTTGATGAACCCGCCCCAAACCGCACCGCACTGAATTAATTCAATTCAATTCAGTTTCTTTCTATAGCGCCAAATCACAACAAGAGTCGTCTCAAGGCACTTCACAAAGTAAACATTCCAATACAGTTCAGTTCATTAAGCCAATCAGTAAAAAAGTTTCCTATATAAGGAACCCAACAGATTGCGTCAAGACACTGACTAGTGTCAGTGTGTTGATACAATCCTCATACTAAGCAAGCATGTAGCGACAGTGGGAAGGAAAACTCCCTTTTAATAGGAAGAAACCTCCAGAGGATCCTGGCTCAGTATGAGCAGCCATCCGCTACGACTCACTGGGGATTGAGAAGACAGAGCAGGCACACACACACACCATATATATCAAGTAGTGTTTCTATGGCTACACTGTGATTTCTTAGTGGAAGTTCTATTTAGTAAGAGAAACTTTATTGTCTTTATCTGAGTGAATCTATAATTAATTCAATAGGTGAACTAATAGTAGCACATTCTATGTTAAAGAAAGTAAGATGTAATATCAGGAGAGGGAGAATGTTCAGTGGTTGGCAGCAGTGTGCCAGCCAATGGCCCCCTCCATGAGGCCACCACAGCTCAGCAGAACGCCAGTGTAGCTTCTTCTGGGGAGAAAAACACTTAGAGAGAAAATAAAGTTAACAGCTGAAATAACAGGAAATAATGCAATTAGAGAGTGGTGGTAGAAGAGAGTAGCAGAGTGTGGAAAGTGGTCAGTATGTCCTCCAGCAGTCTAAGCCTATAGCAGCATAACTACAGAGATAACTCAGGATAACCTAGCCTTTTAGATGGAGGCATGTGGGAGGCAGGGCCAGGGAGAAAAGTCTTTAACGACTGTAGTCCCCGCTGTACACTCCACCTCCCTCTGCTCCCCTCTCGTCTAAACCTGGGCTAACATCAGAATTTAACCATAAGCCCTATCAAATAGAAAAGTTTTGAGCCTAGTCTTAAAAGTAGACAAGGTGTCTGCCTCACGGACTAAAGCTGGGAGCTGGTTCCACAGTAGAGGAGCCTGATAGCTAAAAGATCTGCCTCCCATCCTACTTTTAGATATCCTAGGAACCACCAGTAAACCTGCAGTCTGAGAGCGAAGTGCTCTGTTAGGAACATATGGAACAATCAGATCACTGATGTATGATGGAGCTTGATTATTAAGAGCCTTATATGTGAGAAGGAGGATCTTAAAATCTATTCTGAATTTAACAGGCAGCCAATGTAGGGAAGCTAAAACAGGAGAGATGTGGTCTCTCTTTTAATTCTCATCAGAACTCTAGCTGCAGCATTTTGGACCAGCTGAAGACTTTTGACTACATTCTGTGGACCTCCTGATAGTAATGAATTGCAGTAATCCAACCTTGAGGTAATAAATGCATGCACCAGTTTTTCAGCATCACTCCTGGAAAGGATGCTTCTCATCTTAGCAATATTCCGAATGTGGAAAAAGGAAATCCTACAAACCTGTTTAACGTGGGATTTGAATGACATGTCCTGGTCAAAGATTACACAGAGGTTCTTTACTTTGTTCTCGGAGGCTAATTTAATACCGTTTAGATCAGGTGATTGACTAAGCAGTTTCCTTTTCTAAGGTTCTGGTCCAAAGATGATAACTTCAGTCTTGTCTGGATTTAGCAGCAGAAAGTTTAGAGTCATCCAGATTTTTATGTCTTCAAGACAAGCCTGTAGTCTACCTAACTGGTTAGGTTCATCAGGGTTTATGGATAAATATAACTGAGTATCATCAGCATAACAGTGGAAGTTTATCCCATGTTGTCTAATGATTTTACCAATTGGAAGCATATATATAGTGAAAAGAATTGGTCCAAGTACTGAACCCTGTGGTACTCCACAAGTAACTCTAGAGTATGAAGAAGATTTCTCATGTACATGAACAAACTGAAATCTGTCAGATAAATAAGATTTAAACCAGCCTAGCGCTGTTCCTTTGATCCCTACAACATGTTCAAGCCTTTCTAAGAGAATATTGTGATCGACTGTGTCAAAAGCAGCACTGAGGTCCAACAAGACCAGAACAGACACAAGATTCTTATCTGAGGCCGTGAGAATATCATTTGTAACTTTCACTAATGCGGTTTCAGTGCTATGATACTCTCTAAAACCTGACTGAAATTCCTCAAACAGATCATTAGTGTTTAGATGCTCACATACTCGATTGGCCACTATTTTCTCAAGGACTTTAGATAAAAAGCTCCTCCCACTCTGCTTCCCTAACATCCACATGTTGCCACGGTAACCAAACTGACTGACAGCTCTGCACTCAGACAACGAAACATTTCCAAATAAGATCAAAACTAACTCCAAAGAGAACATCATACAACTCCTTAAATATAAACTGTAGATGACAACAGAATGAAACATTCAGTCTGTTACTCTTTGGTTTTTCAGATTCAGTTTTATGTGGAACCATTTTGTCTTTATTTCTGACGGAGACCTCTCCTCTGTCCTGACCGCGTTTACACCTCTGCCACTTTCTCCCAGGCAGTATTTTGTCTTTCACTGGTTAGAGAGATGAGCTCTCAATCTTCCAGAGCCTCAACCAGAGCCTCAATCTTGCTGTCAATATAGTTGTTTTTTTCTCAGGAAGAATGCAGGGAATCTCCCCATGACCTGAGCACGTAGTGTGACCAAATATGGTTATTTGAGGGTGTTTCTGTGTGTGAATGACTGAATGGACACGAGCAGCTGGGTACGCACAGGTGGGATTTATCATCAGTCTATTGTGGAGACACAGGTACGAGTGGCTACTGCATGTTTCATAAATTAGGATTTTTCCCGTTCGTAAGAATGTTCTAAATTTCATTCGTAGGAAGGAATTTAGGACAGTTTCCCTGGACTCATTGTGGTTGGTTCCATAAACGTCTGTTGTCACTGAGTGGTTGTTTTTAACAATGTCCTTGTCTCCTTGTCTCTAACAGGGCAACAGTGTGGGATGGAAGCATGACTACAACACCGTCCTTAGAATCCCGTCCTGTTCTCTCCCGGGTATGTCCACGTTCGTCAGTCCCAGTAAGCCCAACTTCAGGGTGACCAGTATGAAAGACCCCAGCCCCCTCATCAGCTACCACCTGGACAGCTGGACGCCCACCTACAGCCAGAACCAGAACCAAAACGGTCTCTCGTCCTCAGCCAGCAGCCATGGTCATGAGATGCGTGCCAGTGTCATTAGGAAGACCTCTGATGTCACTTCCTCCTGACCTCTGACCTCAGAACAAGTAGCATTGCTGCCTGCAGGAGATGAGACGGACAGAGCAAGGACCACATGTCAGGTTTTGTCTTAGCTGACCCATTCATACTGGTTGTACTGGTTCTCTGAGGGTCTGCAGCCCACCCACATGTAGGAGGTCCAAAAGAACCCCACTGATCCCTGTTCCCTCAAATACCAGTGACCCACTGGACTGGTCTAACAAGGGAGTGTCCCTAAACATTTGCTGATGACCCACACATGTTCAATTCAGTTCTTCTTTGCTGAGTCACAAAGAGAGACGGGTGAGATGACCAAATGTCCACTAATGTGGGACACCATGAAGACACTTTTGGACTTGGCTACAAAGCCCTGTGGAACTCCTGCAATAGACAATGATGCTTTGTCTCCCATCAATTCCAGCCCAGTGAGATGCTGAGTCAGCAAACTGAACTTTTCTTCTGGGATTATCTCAGATTTTAGAACCTGGATCAAGATTCAGAAATGATCTAGAACGTCACACTGGGGACATGTGGGTGGACACCTTCATTCTAATGAGTTCAGTTAGCAGTAAACAAACCAGATCCATGTTTTTATATTGCTGTCAACATGTCCAACCACATGTCCCACACCTGGACACCTCAGGACACTGTGGTGGACAAACTGAACCATGTCCTCATGGTGTGTAAAAAGCTTTTATGTTTAATGTCTGCAACTGCTTCAGCACCTTACATACACCACTGGTGTGTGCGTGCGTGTGTGTGTGTGTGTGTGATGGTGCGTGCATGTGTGCCTTCTGATCCTGTCTGTGACCAAATTGCTTTAGTCTTTTAGTCACGTTGAATTTTACAAGAAGTTCTTAGAAAAGTACTGAAGACACCTGGAATGCACACACACACCTTGATGTGGTGACAGGATCAGATTCAGCTCTCTACCATATCTGGAAATATTTTTGCCACACAGGAAAAAAAAAGGTCCAGGAATAATTTTCTGACTCATATTTGTCAGTTTGTTTAGTAACATCAGATCCAGGTTTTTATTTATTTATTTAATAAAAACTGGATCTGATGTTACTAAAACTGACAAACGTGTTTAAAGAGACAGATGAACATGATAGCACTATTTTCCAGTTTGTCTGAATGTGGAGGTTCCCTCAGTGCCTTCTGTTGTTCTGATCCTGATGCAGCCTAATGGGGCTGTCTTCTAAGCCCCTCCCCACTCTGGCTGACCCTGGATCAGCATGTGTGATGTTTAACGCGAGGCATTCTCGTGGTATAAACACACCAAAGATTTATTTATGATCATGAGTCTAAAGTTCTTCATCTGCTGTACAAATCATCATGTTAGTACAGTCGTGTGTGTGCGCGTGTGTGTGTGAGAGAGAGCGAGAGATTTTTATTATCTTTGTGTCATTTAGAGCCATAAAGCCCTTAGGGAACATAAATTGAGTTTTTGTTGATCCACCATGAGTTTGTGAACTTTCTGAATCTGCGTGTGAATCATCCTGTACGTCTGAAATAAAGAGTTTTATTTATACCGGTGTGTTTGCTCAAACTTTATCTGCTGTGTTCAAAAGATCAGAGTCCAGTTTTATAGCCTGTGATCTTGGAGCGGAGCGCTTGTTTTTGTGGAGTTGGTGAGATTACAGGGGTGGTGGGGTTGGGTGCAGCTGTGCAAGTTAGCTCCTGTAGAGTGTGTGTGTGTGGTTAAGTGAAACACATCTGAAAACAATCTAACCACATGCACACACACAGTTGAGCTCTAACTGCTGTTTCGGTTTCAGTTGCTGTTCCCGGTTCTCACCCTACTTCCTGTTTGTCCCGGGGCCCAGTGGATGGTTGCCTTGACGACCGCTAACCACTTGCGTTAGTCATAGTAAACAGTCTTTTTGTTCATTTTAATGTTTAAGTTGTTATTCCGTGTTCCTGTGTAACCCCCCACCCCCATTTCTGCCTCCTGATTGGTCCAGATTAGATAGGAAATGTGCTCTGTTTAAACTTTTAGTTCAGTGAAATTAAATCCTCACTTATTTATAAAGTCTCATTTCTGAAGAAAACAGGAATCTGTTAAATGTCACTTCCTGTATTTTCAAGGTCCTGATGCTGTGTTGTAATGCTGCCACCTGGTGTTCAAAGGCTGAACTGCCTTGGGATCTAATGGAGCCACTGTTGGGATTCCCCTAATCAATACAAGTAGCAAGAGGTAGAACAAATTAGAAATCTATATGAAATACAGTTTTACTAACCAACACTGGATATTATATCTAACTATGAACAAAATAACTGAACTAGTGACATAAAAGAATATCTATATAGATATGAACTCAGGGACCCTGAACACGGCTCATACAGCACTACTCAGAGTAAAGCCTAATTTATGCTTCTGCGTCCGTACGGAGACATGCAACGCCATTATTCGTTGTGACGGCTCTCCAACAGGCCCTAATCAGCTCAGGGAGCTGATGGAGAAGCATAAATCAGACTTACCTGAGATTAGTGCAACTCATCCTGGCCACCTTTTCCAAGAGCACGGTTTGGTATTTTTCCCTCTACTTTTCCCAATTTTTTTTGTCCCGGCTTCGTTGAGGTTCCAAGTGCGCTGAGTCAGGCCAGCATCGCGACTGTGGCTGCTGATTGGCTAGGGGGCAGAGCTTTCTGCCTGCAGCCATTTCCTGGTAAGAGTCTAACAAAAAGCCATAAAGCTGAGCAGAGTATCCAACACCATTTTTGGGTTGAGATGTGTTTCTGAGCATTCAGGCTACCTGACACTTCACTAATCACCTCATGCTGTTTTTGTGTCGAGTGTCAAGATCCCCTCACGAGTGTTGCGGTCTGGTTTTTGTGAGGAGCAAAGGTCACCGAGTCTAGTCAGAGCTTTCACACCGGCTGTGGTGCACATCTGGATACGGAGTTCCGTAAAGTTTCTGCATGGCATCTATTTTTTCGGATTGTTATGAAGTTAAAGAAATTACAGACAGGAAGTGAGACATGTTTCAGCAAGGTGCATCCGGTTTATTTTACAATAAAACCCACGTTGTGTTGTTTTTTCTGGCTTTAGTTTTGTTATTAATGACAGGATATCAGTTCACAGTGTTGATAGTTTGTGGTTTTTTTACGGGTAAATCTTTAAAAGTATTGGGTCAAATTTCTAATCGTGTGGTGCTGTTGTGGGAGCAGATATCTGGAGACGTTCAGCACATGAACTGCAGTCTGTGTGAATGACAGACAGATGGAAACCGCACCGCCTCCGTACCGCCCTCACCGTGAAACAGGCGGCTCCACGCTGAGTGGGGCTCCAACCGGCTACCCTCCGGTTAGAGGGCAGGCACTTCACTCCTCTGCCATCGTCACCCCATTATTTAGAAAATTCTTCACATATCATAACTTAACAGCATGAATCAAACATGCGTCATACACATTTTGTATTACAATACACATTTTTCTCCAAATGAAATTAGGAGATAAGGAGACAGGATTCAATGTAAAATGTATTTATTTCTGTCACTTCGTGTCAGAGTTGGGGACCCAGAACGTGGTTTCATTCAAGTATTTATAACAGCCTATGCATGAAGAAGTGAACCCGTTCAGCCAGAAAAGTGAAAATCTTTGGTTAGCATGGAGACGATGCAGGGGATTTGCTTCTTCCCATCAAACCCAGGCATGTTGGAGCTGGATTCGAAGTGCCGCGCCACATGGTTGTTGACTCTGGTCAGAATCTGCATCAGCTCCAGTTCTCCACTGTAGCTTTCCAACATCTTACACAGTGACTGGATGAACCAGGAGCCGTTGGACACGTTTCTCCAGGCAAAGTAACCTGCAGGTTTGTTTGTTTGTTAGGAAACAAAATCTGGACAATGAGCAGAAACAGGAAGTGTTTGTGGTTACCTGGAGCTGTGGAGTACGCATACAAGAAGTTCGCTTCCACTGGAATCTTCTCTGATGTCTGTTCTGCCACAGAATCGGTCTCTACACCCCCATCCAGGGTCGTGCCACGACATGCCTAATGTCAGAGGACATGAGGTTTGTGTGTGTGTGTGTGTGTGTGTGCGCGCGCGTGTGTGTGTGCGTGCGTGCATGTGTGTGCATGCGCACTGACCTGTATGAAGAAGAGCTTTGGTTTCCCTGCCAGACTTGGACAACGGTGTCCTTTAAAACACTGTACCAGGGTGTCGATCTTCTCAGACCCATCGGTGCCGTAAATGACGCCCTCTTCTCCATGACTGAGCAGCACGCAAACAAAGGAAGCGTTCCTACTGTGGTCCTGACCCGAGTCTGCAGACACAATCGGAGTTAGAGCATCACCACGGGGCAAATCTGAGATTTCCATTTTTCTAGATGGACCACTGAGCCCCAGTCCAACGAAACCCAATAGAGAAATCCTCCATCTAACCACTCTTCCCACTGCTGCAGTTGTTTCATCTTTCGGTTAAAGGTCTAGTGCTCCTGAGAAACCAGAACTAATTTCACTGGCCTCAACCTGTCCTGGAAACTTAAACTGGTTTAACATAAACAGTAAAAAATATATATATAAATCAGCTGCTTCCATTTCAAATCAATCTGCAGTCATTCCAGTGCAGTTTTTTTTTTTACCATGTTTTCTTGTTTATTACATCATCATGGTAAAATATAACGGACTGGGAAAACACACAGATTATGGGGCGATGGTGGCAGAGGAGTTAAGTGGCCGCCTTGCAACCAGAAGGTCGCAGGTTCGCGTCCCGCTCAGTCTGTCGCTGTCGTTGTGTCCTTGGGCAAGACACTTAACCCGCCTTGCCTGCTGGTGGTGGTCGGAGGGACCGGTGGTACCAGTGCTCGGCAGCCTCGCCTCTGTCAGTGCGCCCCAGGGCAGCTGTAGCTACGATGTAGCTCATCCCCACCAGCGGGTGGATGACTGATTGTGTTGTGAAGCGCCTTGGGGGGTTGTAGAACCCTAAGAAGGTGCTATACAAATACAGGCCATTTACCATTTTACCATAACATCAGAACAACAAAAGTACAGAAGATGGATAAAAGAAGCGATTGAGATAAGGAGACATGGACCCTGGACCATGAATAGAGATGAAGGAGTTTATACTCTGGATCATCCATGGCACATGGTCATCGGCAGAGAAGACTAAACAACGGAAGTGACACCGTCAACACCTGGCAAAGCTCTGAAGATCGCGACTGTGGTACACCAAAACTGTCAGCAAACAAGGTAAAAAAAAAAAAAACTTTGCTACTCTGTGTACAAGATAAGAACAAAAAACCATGGAAGTAGAAGAAAAACACAGAAAGAACTTAACAAGGAGCATGTGGAGACAGTTTGTAAGACAACCGTAGAGTCCGCCCCATGATTAAGCTCTGTCTATGGGTCATAGCCAGACTATACATTCACATATAGGATGGTTACCAGTCTGGCTAAATACCACAGGATGCAAAAATTATGAAGTAACGTTTACATTACAAACGGTACTGTGATTACATTGTTTCAACAGTCTTTGCATTTCTCCCACTTTCTGGTCATTGAACAAGACGGTGTTGTAACCCAGTTTCTTGAAGGTCTGGACAACTGCAGCAGCATCAACGTCCGTGCCGTTACGAGGGCCCATATCTAGAAAAAAATAACAGAACACGGTAAATGTCAGCATTAAAACTAGAGTTTAAAACAGGAAGTGTTAGTTTTATTTTTGTAGCCTGCCTCTTTTTTAAAGTCTTATGTTATAATTCTAAATCATGTTGGCATAAGAATCTCTATTAGTGGATCGTGGTGACTCAAATACATCATTGAGAATTTTTGGTTCTACTAAGTTCTGTCGTGGCCCAATAGTCTTCAGAATGACACAAATCTGCTGCTTCAGCTGTTCTGATGGTGGTGTGCAGGAACTTCAGACTCTTAAGGAGAATGATCAGCTCAATCGTTAAAAAGCCCCAAAAAAACATTTCCACTGTTATACGAAGACTTGAGAACACCTAGAGGGTCCAGCATCAGCAGGATCGGGGCTCCATCAGTACAAATGGAAGAACATCTGCAGCTCAGTGAGGAAAAGACCTGGAGGATGGCCTGGTGTCAAGAAGGGCAGCAAAGAAGCCACTTGTCACCTGGAGAACCACCAGGGACAGGCTGATGTTCTGCTGAAGGTCCAGAGATCGGACTGCTGAGGCCTGGAGGAAAGTCATCTTCTCTGAAGGATCCTCTTTCTGATTGTTTGGAACTTCTGGAGAAGAACAGGTGAACGCTCGCATCAGTCCTGTGTCCTCCAGCAGCAAAGCATCCTGAGACTGTGTGTGTGTGTGTGTATGTGCACGCGCTTGCATACATGCGTGTGTGTTGGTAGCGGGGCGGTGCTTCTAAACCAAGGGAGTGGACCCAGTCCCACTTTACCATCAGAACATCCATGAATAAAGAACAGTACCTAAACATCTTCCCAGAGGAACTCCTCCAACCATCCAACAACAGGTTGGTGATGAACAATGTCTTCTCCAGCATTATGGAGCACCAGGACAGAAGAATTAATTCAGAACCAAGTGGATCAGGACCAGATCATCAACATGTTGGATCCAGGTCCAGGAGATCTGGTGATCCATCTTCCAGAGGCAGGAGGGACAAACACAAACCCAACATTGATGATGAAGAAAGAGCTCCATCAGTCAGGATATGGAGGTTAGGTTGAACTACGAAGGTCTAGAAGGACGAACGCTGGAGATATTGAGCCTTTTTCTAAACTTTATAACAGCTTTTCTAAACTTTTGACAAGCTTGAAATTCTTCAGTAACCATAGAAACATCTGAGTAGGAGCTCTAATATGACTGAAGGAACACCTCGGCCTTCGCTAAGCTTTAGTCCACAGCTGTGATTTAAACCAAACATGGAGAAACTCGGTCAGTCAGGAGTTTTTACTCATGATTATTTATTGTGGGTTTTTAGTACTGCTGTGTTGTTATGTTTTTAATGTTTACTAGTGTCTCTTATTGGGTTTAACTAATGCGTTTGTTCTGTTTTGTACAGTACTTTGGGTTTGGGTTAGCAACAATGAAATGTTCTTCATAAATAAAATTGACCTTGACTGTTACTCCGGGGTTTATTAGGCTTTATTAACCTTCACAGGAACAGAAAACCACTGTGCAGACGTGTTACTCGTCAGCTGTTGATGGTCTGAGGATAACTGATGCATTCACCTGAAGCAGCAACATGGCTGTATAATTCCATGGTTTACTTCTAGCCAAGTTCTAACACATCAAAAGACTCAAAAGATTTACTGGTAGAACTGTGGAAGTTCTTGTTGTTGATTATGAGACAGGTTCCGATGCTGGGGTAGTCCATCTTGTAGCGGTAGGAGTCAGAACCTGCTGCTTTACTTCCTGAGCTGGCAGGGACCTTCTTCCCGTCCTTCCCACCATCAGCTGAACTGAAAAGAGTTCAAAATACACAAAGACTCATGAAGACATTGATTCAAATGCAGGAGAACTGGTTAGGTTGGGACGGAGCTTGGAGAACTTGTTGACCCACAGAACAGAAGGAAGCAGGAAGGAGTTTAATGTTCTGCTCAGCAAATTAAAATATGTTTCCTTGTGTTTCTTGTTTGGTAACCAGCTCGTCTGTCTGTGAGTGGGACAGGCGCGGTTTCAGGTAGACTAAACTGCTTCTGGAGTTCTTAGCTTCAGTAACAGCTGTCCTGTGAGCAGTTGCTACTATTGTTAGATAATTAGTCTCCTTTCAGAACGCGGTCCTGTGCCACATGCACTTCAGCTTTAATCAGAGCAAGAGGACCACCTGTCCTCTGTGTAAACACGGTCAGGGTTAGACTACCGCTTACGTGCTTCAAATTTAAAGACGTACCTTGGCTGATGCAGCGTTGATGAACTTTTCATGGACAAGTCTTTAAAATATAAATATATGAAAACACAACATGACATGAGAATTATAATTGTAAAACAACGTGTTTTATCTCTGTTTGTCGGCTACAGAAGCACATTTATAAACAAGAAACGTGCAGTCGCCATCTTAAATTACCGAGTCGACCGACTATTGGTGCGATATGCTGGTCAGCCTCTAGATGGTGCCATCAGATAAAAGAAATACTCCGGAGAGCTACTTTAAACCATAGATATCATTTATATCACTAGATGCCTCACCCGCGCTGTTTGTCAATTGGATGAACGTCCCTACGCGGCGGCCATCTTACTGCCGACAGCTACCCCCTTTCGTAACATTGGTGTCAATGGTGAATGTACTTTTAACAACTCTAAATTTTTAAACGATTTTCAATTTTGGTTTGTTATAAACACCAGATATGTGGCTGTGAAATATGACAGATTTGGCCCATTAATTTAAAAATATTAAATTATGTCCTATCAAGCCTATGTGTTATACGATTTGTAATAATGTAAACCGTTTGTAAATCTGTTAATATTTCATCGAGTTATGAGTGTTTTGTGTAAGTTATCACTCACCTTCCAGCTGCTACCATTGAGAGTGGAGCGTCTGCTGTCTGCAGTAAGATGGCCGCCGTGTAGGGACGCTGTCGACTCCCAGTTAAAGCATCTAGTGATATATATGATATCTATGTTTTAAACTCCTGAAGAGATGGAGCTTGCTTTACAGCTAGAGGGAGCTCATTCCAAATGGTTGGTGCCATTACAGAGAAGGCCCGGTTACCCCTTGATCTCAGTTTAGAGCGCGGGACTTCCAGTAACTCCTGCCCAGCAGAGCGAAGGGCCCTAGAGGGGACACGCCTGTGCATGTGATTATAGATGATGTATGCAGAAGCTTGAGAGAACATTTTGGAGTGTAAGTGCCATTAGAGGCAGCTCATTCCACATCCTGAGAGATGCATGTGACGTTAGCAGTTCAGACGGGTAGTGGGCCAAGACCATTTTAACATTTAAAAACAAATAACAGAATTTTAAAATCAATTCGGTATCTGACCGGGAGCCAATGAAGGGCAGATAAGACCAATGAGGTCATGCTAACAGTTAAACAACGTGCCGCAGAATTCTAGCTAATGCTAATGGCCTGTAGTTATCCAGGCTCCCAACTTTACCAGCTTTGTTTTTTATGATGGGCACTAAAGTAACAGATAGTAAAGAGCAGCCGACCATGGGTCATGAACCCCTAGAAGCACAAGGAGAGGAGTACAGCAGTCCTTGGGCTTGCAAATTTCAGATGTTCTGCTGAGATGTTATCTGAGCCTGCTGTCTTGTCAGACAAGTGTGCTATTGCTTGTTGCACCTCACAAGGAGCGATAATCAGTGCATCTCTGCTAGTAATATTTCCCACCTCATAGGGCTCACTTTTAACACAGTTAAACAAGTCAGAGTAGTGTTGTCTCCATTAATCAGCTATATTATCAGCCCCAGAGACTCCCTGTATGGCACTGGGCAGTACTGTATTAGTCCTGTTCAGAGCCTTCACCTCCTTCCAGAAGCCCATAATGTTATTAGATAATAATCTGGACTAATTATTTAGAGATGTATGGAAATGAAGTATTTGTCGAGAAGATTCTGGTGTTGTGCAAGAGGAGTTCCACATTTATGGTAGTTTACAAATGTAACACAGGAGTTATGCTTTATAACACTTTATTATAAAACATCAAACACATCAGTAAAATGGTAAAGATATCAAACAAACAATAACGTAAACTACTAATTAGATCAAATGATTGCTTATAATCTTGGTATAAATGCAGTTCTGGGCAGACTATTGGCAGCATTCCTTTATTAAATCAGGAACATACAGACCAAGAAGGTTGATTTGATACTGGAGGAGTTGTTGCAGGAGGACCAGAGAGGTCAAGGACATCAAGCACCAGCGTCTCCGTCCAGCACGCCGTTAGCCTGCTGAGGGTTCAGGTTCTGTAGGCGTTACTATTAAAGTGAAAAGAGATCCATTACAGCAACAGCATTGAGTAATATTTTGTGTTGAGTGTAATTTTCTTGTGCTTACCTGTTCAAACTGATCCAAGATTCTGAACTTGAGGTGAATCAAGGAACCACGTCTGGTTGAGGTTCAGGAGGCAACTCCTCCATTACTGAGCTCTAAATCAGGAGTCACCAACTCCAGTCCTCGAGAGCTACCATCCTGCTAGTTTTCTGTGTTTCCTGCTCTGCCACACCTGAATGGATTCATTTATTCATCTCCTTAACTCTGCACAGGCCTGATAATTACTCATTCATTTCAATCAGGTGTGTAGGAGCAAAGAAACAGCTAACATGTGCAGGATGGTAGCCCTCGAGGACCGGAGTTGGTGACCCCTTGTCTAAATAGGGTTAGAATAAAAATATATAAATATAAAACAATATTCCTGCATAGTAAATTGAATTTGACACACAAAGACATTTAGATCAGGTTTACACCTGATTCAAATGAGGCCTAAACCAGTACTGGTTGTGTTGTAACCCAGCATCACACACACAAGTAACCAGTAACCAAACAGGACTATAAGAGGACTACAGAACGTGGTGTTTACTCATGAGTTGTGCCTGAATAATTTATACACCATAATCTACATTCATCCTTCTTGAATGACATATCAGTATAAAATATGAATTATTTCATGGAGATAATGCTAAGATAGGCTAATATGCTAATGACACATAATAAAATGCTAACATTTTGATAGTAGTGGGTTTATTTATAATATAGATAATGTCAGCTGTTGCTGGACTTTTTAAAATATATATTTATAGATATTTTTTATAAAATGCCTTTTGTTGACAGTAAATAGCAAAAGTTGGTTAAAAACAACATCCTTACCTTAGAACAGGGATTCCCAAAGTGTGGCGCTAGGGGGTGCGTGAGGAAAAAAGCGTAATGGCGGTGATTACACAAAAAATTAAATAAAAATTACACATAAAACAATACCGCCAATTTGCCGCAAAGCCGATGCGCATATGGGAGCCTAAGGTCATTTATAAGAGCTCAGACCGTGGCGGTAATGTTGCGCAATCATGTCCGTTTTATAAAAGATTACGCGATGGCGGCATAAAGGAGGTATGGGGGCGGTCTCTGTGCTTCCGTGTGCACTCCAACATCTAAAGTTACTGGTAACCTATTATTCGTGTCCGATCCCACTCATGCTGGCGAAGCAAGGACAAGGAGGCAATGCGACGTTTAGGAGCTTTATTTCTCTTCTCTTAGACAACAGAAAAGTACAGCCTCTTCCCTTAGCTTTTCCCTCACTTTTTGTTGTCCTTCAAAATCTCACGAGGTCTCCCCCACAAAACTTCCTCTTCTTCTTCTTCTTCTTCACACACTACTCTCTACTGCCCCCCTCCCTCCAACCAGGGCTAAACCTGTAACATTAGTTTAATTAGTTTAGTAGCCTATAACTCCGGTTTTATTTGGGCTATTAACAAAAATAACTGGTGTGTAGTTTATAATCCGCATTTTAAACATACGTTAAATAGGAAACTCAGAGAGGCGGAGTCTTACTGCTGGGGCGTCCCAAAGGTGTGTTTTCATTGGTCAACTGCAGAGGAGTCATAGGTTTTCAAGCAGTGCTTGAAGACTGTTGGAGGCTGTCTTCTTTCTAATATAGAGACTATCAATGCGTTTACTACACGTAGGCTATGATTCACCTGTACATAACGAGTTGAGCGCAGCTGAGCTTTTTTTTTTCAGCACCCCCTGCTGAAAATATGTTCCCGCGGCTATGCCTGAGAGTTTTAGCTGAAAACAGCTGGACCTTTCTGGTTATCTTGAAGACATTTAGCCTCTCATCCGAGAGGCTTCTTCAGTTCCCAGACTTTGTAGGAGGCTGAGTTGTGGTCAGAAACAAACACACTGATTGTGCTGCAAATCTTTTTTTTTCTTTCTTTCTTTCTTGAAAACATGTTTGTGGGGGATGGGGGTGCGTCAACACGGTCGGGACATAGAAGGGGGTGCGCGGCTAAATAAGTTTGGGAACCGCTGCCTTAGAACACTCCATTGCAAACACTACATCAGCTCTGGGTCAACGTAGCAACGCTCTCTGTTGATTCGGTTTTCCCTGTGCGTGCACGTTAGGAGGCGTGGCTTTCAGCTCTTTCAGGAAGGGCGGGGGGAGGAGTAACAGCTGTTCAAATTTAAAAATCTCCTCTTCCTCGCCTTGATGTCAACCTACAGACCCTGCCTTTAATGCTGAGTGTCCAGCAGGGAGGCATTGGGTCCCATTTTTAAAGTCTTTTGGTAAACCCTGATCGTGGATTTGAACCCACAGTCTCCCTGTCTCAGGGCAGACACTCATACCACTAGGCCACTGAGCTGAACTAGCTGTTAGCCCATCAATCCAGTCAGGACTGAATGTTGTTTCTCTAATCTGAGGTTGTTCAGAATGATCTGAGACAGGTTAGATTCTAACTCTTCATAAATGTTCCACAGAGCTCCACATCAAACATCCAACATGTCCCTTGTTTTGTGTGTGTGTGTGTGGGGGGAATCAGTTGAATCACCTTTTGCCCTGCCAAAACGAGGCGTCCACTGAGTCCTCAGCACCTTTTTGCTCGCTGCCGCCACTGGAGACCTCAGCCATGTTCCTGCACACCGTCAACAGAACAAAGAGGTAGAGTTCAGATGGAATTCTTTCTCTTCTCCTGTGTGTCCCTCTCCTGTCCTCCTGGGACCATGTGAAGACATGTTTGATAGGCTGATCTGAGTGTGCCAGAACCTGGCAGTCTGCTGGGATTTCAACCCACAACCACAGACTGGTTTAGATGACAGAAAGACAACAGCAGCTCAGATCAGAACTGGTTCCTGGTCTGCAGAACTGTCCCAGAACCACAACATGCTAAACTACAACAGCAGAAGACCACAACTATTAATTACTACAATACTAAAATATAAATGACTAAATAAACTTGAACATAATAAAATGTAAAGTACAGGCCTAAAGTTTGGACATATCTTCTCATTCAATGTGTTCTTTATTTTCATGACCATTTACATTGGTAGATTCTCACTGAAGGCATAAGGGCTGTTTGACCAAGGAGAGTGATGGAGTGCTGCGGCAGATGGCCTGGCCTCCACAGTCACCGGACCTGTACCCAATGGAGATGGTTTGGGGTGAGCTGGCCCGCAGAGTGAAGGCAAAGGGGCCAACAAGTGCTAAACACCTCTGGGAACTCCTTCAAGACTGTTGGAAAACCATTTCAGGTGACTACCTCTTGAAGCTCATGGAGAGAATGCCAAGAGTGTGCAAAGCAGTAATCAGAGCAAAGGGTGGCTATTTTGAAGAAAATAGAATATAAAAGATGTAAAAGAAGTACATAACTCCACGTGTTCATTCATAGTTATGCCTTCAGTGAGAACAACTGTTTTTAACACATTTCATATGATCTGATCTTTTTTAACATTAACATTATGAGAAATGATGTATTTTTCTTCAGTAGCGTTCAGGTTTTTTAATGCAATGAGTCAAAATCAATTCCCAATGGTGTTATTAAACTAGACTGATACAGGCCATTCTAAACCCCCTAAACCAGCCTTGCTGTGAAAAGAGCTGTTGACCCCTCCCACTCGACCAGGACATGAATATGATAATGAGCTGCTTGCTGATTGGTTGGTTTCCCCAGATGGCCTCAGACACTGGAGACATGCAGGTTTGAGGAGGAAGGCCATGGTGGTTCAGTGCAATCAATCAATCAAATTTTATTTATAATGCACTTTTCATACATCGAAAGCAGCTCAAAATGCAATACAGATTAAAATAACCCCACATAACCCTCAGTACCCACCCCTCCCAGCCAACCCCATCCCCCCCAACAAACACACATGTCAAGAATACAAGACATTTGGTGTTTGGCTGAGTTAAAAAAAAACATAAATCCGGGAAACATCAGTGGGGCGATCTGACCCGGGAGCATCCGGTCAACTGGTCTGGACAAGGGCGTCATATTCAAAAGACGCTCCCGGGGCAAAGGGCCCCCTAGAGGAAACACTGGATGAAAGTAATAAAAATTAATAAATAAAATACAATTAATAATGGTAATGGAATAGAAATAATTAAGAAAGATAAAAAGTTAATGAATAATATTAAATAAATAGTAAAACAACTGTAATGTAAAATATGTTGTAAAACTAAAAAGATGTAGTCAAACTAAAACATGCTAGCAAACAATAATAATAGTAATCAATTAAAAGCTAAGCTAAAAAGGTGAGCCTTAAGCCTGCTCTTAAAATACTGAATGTCCCCTGTGGCCCTGAGGTCCTACGGCAGCGTGTTCCAGAGACGAGGGCCATAATACTTGAAAGACTCCTCGCCATGGGTACGTGTCCTGACCTTAGGAATAACGAGGAGGTGGCTGCCGGAGGAGCGCAGAGTGCATTGCTTATAGTTTTCTTTGAAACAACAGTACCTGCTGATACAAGGTCTTCCTGAACTTCTGCCCAAGTGGTTCTTGACGGTATATAAAATACAGGCCATTTACCATTTACTATTGTGTGTGTGTGCTGGCAGACACGCAGCATCACGCTGTAGCTGAACAACATTCCTGTTCTGTCAGCAGCAGAGATGACGTGTCTGTAATTGTCTAATGAAATATGTTGGAACTATTTTGTGGTTTTATTTATGCACAAAGAACTGTCGTTCCACCATCAGAGGACACACTTGCAATCTTTGGGCATGTAGGCGGGATACACCTTGGACAGGGTGCCAGTCCATTGCAGATACTCACCATCAAGAACTAAATGAAAGTAGATTAAACTTCTCATGACCTCTGACCTTTAGTACATCAGTCAGAATGAAAGTGAACCTTCTCACCACATGTGATGAGTCATCCTGTTACACATCACCTGATCCTGTAAAGGTTCTGGATTTGAACAAATTTCATTTGTAGTGTTTTGTCTTTCTGATGGTGGACATGTGGACCAAAGACAGAGTTGAGTTACAGAAGAGCTCCTAATGACACCATTGATCTGATCATATAAAACTAGCTGTAGAAGATACAGAAGTGACCTAACTCCCTCTAGGGAGCTGAAGAACACCTTTACCTGTAGCTATAATAAACAATGGGTCAGAATGACAGAATAACAGGAACATACCTTTCTGCACAGGTGTAGCTGCAACAGCAGGTCGCACGTCCAAATGCAGCAGCTCCCGGAACTCTGAGCTCTTATCAAAGCCGTAAGCTTCCACCAATCAGCACAGCAGCTCCTGGGGTGGGCGGGATTCAGAACTTCCTGGTGTTATGTTGAAAAGTGTTACCCCAGCTAACAGCTTTTCCTGTTTTCTTTCACTTTGTTCTTTAGGACAATAAGCAGCTTTCTCCCAAATGAACAACAGAATATTCAACGTTTTATTATTTAAACAACAGAGCACACCCTGATGGAAGGTAAAAACAACTCCTGACTTGTTATCGGTTTAACAAAAGACTTTTATTTCTCTGTACCAGTTATAAAGAGTTTAAAACAACAGAAACTGTAACCCCCCCCCCCACACACACACACACACACACACACACAAAGGACAAAACATGTCTGCTCTTATTCTAAACATAACAAGCATAAACATCCCATGCCACTAGAAGCTGTGTTTGGAGCAGCACATTATGCTGGACCCTTTTATTTTCATGGACTCGTCTCAGGCTGTTGATCCATCTTCTGAACTAGATTTGTCTCCAACAGCAGAGCTGCTAAGCTGGAGGCTCCGTACTGCAGAGAGACGACAGAACATCAGATCCAGAATCAGAATTCAACTACCAACAATCACTGTAACTAAACATTAAACACATTTCTTCTATCAGAACCTGGATAAAGCACCACCGGTCCAGCAGGCAAGAAGGGTGAAGTGTCTTGCCCAAGGACATGCCTGACACACATGGAGCCTGGGGTTGAACCGGCAACTCTCAAGAATCAGAATCGTGTTTTATTGCCAAGTAAGCGAGAGTCTCACATTACTAGGAATTTGCGTTGGTGGAATGGTGCAAACATACAAGTGAAGCAAGTGAAAAAGAAAGAAAGATAAAAGGATTATGAATAATTAACATAAGAAACATAAAGTGACTATTGCAGATCTGTATGGTTAGGGTTATTTGGAGAAGCTGTTTATGAGGCATGAGGTTCTGGAGCAGAGTTTCATAATTTAAATCATTTTCTTGAGTCAGTATGTGCTAAAATGACCCTTTACAGCAGGGTTTCTCAACCCTGGTCCTCAGCGCCCCCCTGCCCTGCATGTTTTCCATGTCTCTGCTTCAGCACATGGCTGCAGAAGCCTGTTAATCACTCATTCAAGTCAGGTGTGTGGCAGCAGCGAAACACTGGTGTTTGAAAGGGCAACATGGAAAACATGCAGGACAGGGGGGCGCTGAGGACCAGGGTTGAGAAACACTACTTTACAGGGTTAATGAATGTCACTCAGACCCCACCGCCCTCAGGTGTGTTGAAACAGGGTTAAAACTAAAACATGCTGGATTCCGGCCCTCCAGGACTGCTCCCTGTCTCTGTAATTCTCTCCCTTGAGCCATCCATAACTAGCCCTTTTTATTAGACACACTGTGCTGGCAAATCAGTGTAATACTGTCACCACGGAGTGTCTTATGAACGCGGCATGGCGATGCAGGAATTTTGCGGCATTCGTGCCGCCACGCTATTGCCACAACACCTGAGCTGTGAATGCAGATTACAACTTGGCACAACAGAGGATGGTGTCATGATCACACAGTGAATCAATGTCGAGCTCCGGCTGGGAACTATATTGAACATGAAAGTAAACACGAGCACAAGTTTCGCTTTTGTAAACAGAATCAGCTGAGATGGTAAGCTGGAGTGATGCAGAGGTCCAGGAGCTTCTCTCCGTTAGAGCTGGAGCTCAGATCACCATAGGCTGCGCAGGGACTGTGGAGGACAGACACCTTTAGGAGCAGCTTGTCAAATAAACTGAAGGAGCGTAGCTTTGATTGCAATAAAAAGCAAGTTATGTCCAAGATACACGGAGGTCCGCGCCCCCATACACCCTTTATACCGTCATTGTGTAATCTTTTGTAAAAAGGACACGATTGCGCCACATTACCGCCACGGTCTGACCACTTATAAATGACCAAACGCTATATATTATAAAAGAGGCTAGTATGGCAAACAGAACAGAGATGAGCCTCAACATTTCTGGAACAAAATCATTTGGAGTGATGAGACCAAAACTGAACTTTTTGGCCACAACAATAAACCTTACATTTGGAGAGGAGTCAACAAACTCTATGATAAAAAGTGCACCATTCCTACTGTGAAATATGGAGATGGTTGGCTGATATTTGGTGATGTGTGCATTACCAAGGCACTGGAAACCTGGTCAAAACTGATGGCAAGATGCATGAAGAAGCATGTAAAAAATACTGGAGAAGAATTTGTGCTCATCAGCCCGAAAGCTGCGCATGGGTCACACTTGGATGTTCCAACAATACAACGATCCAAAACACAAGGCCAAGTAGACCTGCCATTGGATTAGGGTTGGGCATCAAGCACAGATTGGAATCGGGACTAATTGGCAGTTTTTCCCGAAATCATTAAAAACGTTTTATTTCGATTCCTAGTTTCAATGCCCAGTCCGCCAACCGGAAGTAGAAACCGCCAGAAGTGTTTGCGTTACCGTGCAATCATGGAAAATATGCAGCTGCGGAGGCATTCTAAAGAAGTGCAGCTTCAGCCAATTCCTGTAGAAAAATACATGATCTGTAAATTCTAATAAATGCCTTTCAGAGTCGATCATACCATCTAATCACCTGACCTGTCGCTCCTACTTTGCAAACCACAGAGACCCTGAGTGAAGCTTCTTCAGTTCCCAGACTCTGTAGGAGGCTGTGAGTTGTGGTCAGAAACAAACTGATTGTGCTGCAAGTCTTTTTCTTTCTTTCTTGAAAACGTGTTTTTGTCTAAATTGAGGTGATGTTATTGTTCATAGAATTAAAATTCATGTTGAAGTTCAGATTATTTCATCAAGTAAGACCTATGGTCAGCTGGCTCATTTAAAACATGTCAAGTTTTTGGACCCTGCCTCTTGAAAGATGGAATCAGGATTCGATAGGAACCGGAATTGCTCAAATTCAAACAATACACAACCCTACACTGGCTCCAGCAGAATAAAGTGAATGTTCTGGAGTGGCCATCTCAGTCTCCTGACCTCAATATCATTAAACCACTGTGGGGAGAGCTCAAACGTGCTGTTCATGACAGACGGCCCATGAATTTACAGGACCTGAAGACTTTTGCCAAGAACAGGCTGCTTTACCATTAGATTATATACAGAACCTTCGCCACAACCACAAGACTCCAAGCTGTCATTGATGCTAAAGGGGTCAAAACACGGAATTAGGAACTGGGGTGTGTAAACTTACTGGCACAACTATATGTACAGATGTCAATCAGAGCATGTGCCTCATGTTTTCTGTGTATATTCTGTCATAGATATCTTGAGGAAGCATGCTATTGCTTTCCATTAGGGCTGGGCGATAAATCTAAAATTTATCGTTATCAAAATTTCCGACTAATATAATTTCTCCCATGTCAATGATTTTGATAATAAAAAAATGTGTGTAGGTTGGCAATGTTCATGTCCCTTTAAGAAGCTGTTCCACCTGGAGTCACACGACAATGTGACTCAAGGTAATACACGTGACAGCCCCATCTAGTGGACAACTTTTGTTTTTGCTCATACATGTAGTTACTGTCCAGTTATGGTTATCGAGTTGACCTCCTCAATATACTGTGATATTGATTTTAGGCCATATTGCCCAGCCCTATTTTCCATTTATATGCTGATGATTGCCATCTGTACTTACTGTTGGATGACTGGTGGTCGCCCTATCTCAAAGCTGTTGAATTGTTTGGCTGAAGTTGAGGCTTGGATGGCTGAGAACTTTCTATGTTTTAACGAACATAAGAGAGAGGCAGTGCTGTTTGGACCCAATCATCATGCCTCTATGATTGACTGTGGTGAGTTAGGTTCCCACTTGAGTGATTCAGTTGTTCATTTTGGGATGAAGTGGTCATCAAAGTTATGAACAGAAGGACCACCATCTTTACCGTCTCTTTGTCAGCACGGTGCTCCAGGTAGTGTGAGTGGAGTCTCCTGATGTTATGGAGGAAGGCCTGGCCTTGCTTCAGGTCAGCTAGTTTCTGTTTAAGTCCAGTCTCCTCCTTCTGCAGCAGCCACAGCTTCCTCTCTGCCCTGCAGGGTCAAACATGTGCTGCTGACTCTCTAAGACCTGAGAACAACACTGGCAGTGATTCTGAGTGTTTCTCACCTCATTAGCTCCTGTTTTGCATCCAACAGCCTCTGTGTCTTTGTGTGAATCAGTGAACCCACCTGAGATACACACACACACACACACACACACACACACCAAATCATCAACACCACAGCCATCAATCTACCGACTGAAAAACTGAAAACCGTTACCTTGGTGTTCTCTCTTTTTACTGTCTGAAGCTTCTCAGAGGAAGAGATCTGGAGAGAGACAAGAAAACTTCACATTTGTGTGTTTTTAGATTTACTCACACCTCATTAACCAGTGTTGCCAGAGTGGGCGGTTTAGGTTCTGATTTCCTTTGAGCAGGATTGCAGTCAATCTAGCAGTTATAAGCTAACATCATGGACACATAATTCAACCAATCAATCATTGTTATTAGTCAATAGTAATGGCTCTGACTTGTGTCTTTGTGAACTCTGGAACAAAATGGATGAACTGGCTCTGATGAGAAGCATAAACAGAGACTTTTCCTCATCTTGTGTCTTGTGCTTCACGGAAACGTGGCTCGGTGAGGACATCCCGGACTGCGTGCTCCAGCTGGAGGGATTTCATCTTCTCTGGGCCGATCAGCAAGCGGCTTTCTCTGGCAAGATCACAGGTGGAGGCGTGTGTTTTTAATGGTTGGTGTACAGATGTTACAATGATTGCTCAGGACTGTTCTCCCTCTCTGGAATATCTTTTTATCAATTGCAAACCATTTTACTCTCCAAGGGAGTTCGCTTTATTCATTCTAGACGCCGTTTACATCCCGCCAGACCGGGATGTGCACGAGGCTCAGTGCGCCCTTGCGGAACAGATATTGTGTATGGATACGAGCTAGCGATACGTATCTCAAATGTCCCACAGGCACTTTTATTTATTATATATTTATAATTAATGTAAAATAATTTCAATTCAACCTTGCGGTGGCTCATATCCAATCATCCACAATACTACCAGTAATTATTTCCTTTCCAGAGAAAATGATCTATCATGTTAAGCTAAGTTCATGATGTGTTTGCATCCACCACTCAGACGATTACACTCCCGCTATGTTGGTCTTACTGCTCTCCGTAGCTGTTTCATGACTACGCGGTGGAGGGGTTTGACATGTCTTTCTACACAAACAGGAAAAACAAAACTCCAGTCGGCAGCCACGGTGAAAAGGATCACTAAAACACGAACGAACATCCCCAACTAATAAAAACCACAAAGCCAAATGCAAAGTTTAGAGCAGAACATTGACCCAGAGGCTTCCTGATCCAGCAGACGCATGAGAAAACATGTAATGAACAAGCTAGCGGCTAGCGCTACAGTTGATTATGGTATGCTTCTCCAACGATTCATAATCGTTTATGTCCGCATCTTAATGCATCCATTATTAAAGTATTTTCCTCAGCTCTACCAAGCACCCCAGCTAAACAAACCAACACGTTCCCTAAAACTTGCTCTGACTGGTTCATCGTGTGTGGCCGACAGAAGCAGACAAGCAAATGACGTGACTTGGCTCAGAGGAAAAAAACAAATGTGTGCCCATAGACGCGTCCAGAAATAATGGTACAAACAGGTGATAGAACGCAAACAGACGGCTCTATGATCTCTGAGCTTTGGTAAATCGTCATCACATTATAATCCTTAATGATCTTATATTGTCATATTGCATGGCCCTACATTGACTCCTATTCATCTGCTGCTCATAAGCCTTCCCTCCCTCCTGCTGACCTGTACGCTCGTCGAAGATGGAAACAATCTGAACTGTATTGGAATGTTTACTTTGTGAAGTGCCTTGAGATGACTCTTGTCGTGATTTCGCACTATATAAATAAAATGAATTGAACAATCACAATACAACGCAGATCTTTTTTGGAAAAGATCTAAAGAATATCTGGTGAACTTACAGAAGAGACAAAAATGGATTCAATTGAAAAGAAATCTGAAAAAAGGAGACATCGTTCTTATTGTGGATTCCACAGCCCCACGCAACTCATGGATGATGGGAAGGACTAGAAAAGTATATCTGGACAAACATGGAGTAGTTAAATCTGTTGAACTTCGAACAAAAACTAATATGATCATAAGACCAGTAACAAAGTTGTGCATGTTGGTGGAAAATGACCAACGTTACAAACGCTAATGATTTATTGTATCCCGCTACGTTAGTGTTAAAGCGCTCCTTTTTAATAAAGATTTTTAGATGGCACATAATAGATCACACTTCAAACTAGAAGCTAATGATGGGTCTTTTAGAGCAGCTGCATCCGGGTGCAATAAGCTATACTTTATGCATGACACGATTAGTGGACTAGACGCCAAAAAAACTGGTCATTAGTCAATTATTAGAATAATCGTTTGTGGCAGCCCTAGTCATAACCCAGATCATGTCGGAGTTACTTGTTGCTTTGCTATATGCACATTCGACCAGCTGCAAACTCAGCCAAAATGTCACATAGCAACAACACTGATCCATTTTTATAGTTTGAGCTCCCTCGCTGAGTGGGAGGAGCCTAGTCTATAATAGAAGATGTACACTGAGTTCAGGCCCGAGTCTTTGTATCATCTCTCTGCTTTTTTGGATTTATAAAATCAAGTTACCTGAAGCTACACAATCAGTCATTACTGAAGTTTATCTATGATAAAGTTAAAGTTTGCTTTGTTCACTTCCCCCGGGACAAAAGGACCAGATGGTGGAGGAAAAAATGCTACATGAGGTAGGATGTGAAACACGAGGGGAAAACAGAGCCTTGGAGTCGTGACAGCAGGAGATCATCAACCTGGAGCCTTCAAGGAAAAAGGGTTGGGAACCATTGGTGAGCATCAGAGGCAGCACAAACGAGCAGTTTCTGAGCAGAGGGCTGAATGATTTACTGTTAGCATGTCAGCGCTGCAGCCTGAGAGTACAGGTGGTATCGTTTAGCTGTGATGGAGATGTGGTGGACGTGGATCTTAAGCCGCTTACACATCTGAGTTAAGTATGGTCGGAGGAGGATGGCGTTGGTTCGGGGTCGTACGAGTGGGTTTTCTGCGCCAGCGCTAGAGCTCCGTCCTTGATGTTGACTTGACAGCAACCAGAATAAAAATAAATCACACATGCGGGAAGCCCTTGCTGGCTGATCCTACTCGCCAATCGGAGGCGGTAGGTGTGAATTTCAGCCGGCCAATCAGCCCATAATGTCACCTCAGTCCCAGCCGGACCTCCGAGGAAAGAGGTCTAAAAAAAGAGTCACCTTAGAACGGAAAACGCACTTATGACCCAGATGTGAAACCAAATTCTGGTCCTGAACCAGTCTGTACTGACCCAGATGTGTAAGCGCCATTAGAGGAGCAACTAAGTTCAGAATATCAGTAGGTGTGGAGGAAAAATATGTTACACCTGTTCCAGAAGATGCTGTCTGACGTTATCGGAGAAACAGTGGATGGACTGTCTTACTGCTGCAGACTCCACAGACTCACTGAGAAGATAAAGACAAACCAAGCAGCTGCTTTACTTCTCCTGATGATGGATGACCGTGAAAGCGTGATGTCTAAAGTTAAACATGATGAGATAGAAGAACTGTGATGTTTACCTGTACTGGTCACAGAAACCCAGGAAGGCATCAAGAACCACCTGGAAGTGGGTTCCTCTTCTTCCCACTGGCCTGGTCTTCTGTCTATCCCTGCTGGTTTTATCTTCAGTTGGTGTGCTGCCTTCATGAGGAACAACAAGAGTAAAGCTCCAGAAGAAGCTGATCACCACAGAGACGTCTATAACTCTGCTCGTCTCTTTCATTTCTCACCTGAGGAAGACTTTCTAGATTTGGAGCCTCCATAAGAGGACTTTCTAGGCCCACCAAGTCCCAGCACTGTAGTCTTTTTTGCTTTTGGTACCCAGATGTCGTCTTCGTCCCCTCCCTCATCAGAGGTCTGAACCTCTTCACAGCTCTGCCCGGCTGCACTAGATTCAAGCTCCTCCTGGAAGACAGTCTCCAATAAATCAGAGCTAAATGTATTTTCATTGACTTGGACATGTAGCCATACAGATCTTTACTTCTGATTCAGCTTCTCTCTCCTTGTCCTCCTGCTGCAGACTCTCAGCTGGTCTAGTTGGGGAAACAGGAATGAATTAAGTCACTGAAACAAAATCAAGTGTTTAAATAATCCATCAAACTAGCTTCAGTACTGGAACGTTTGGCTGTAAATATCCCAACGTCTGTACTGTTGTGTTGATCAATCCTTCAGCTTTTATTGCATCTTTTTATCAACATGAACCTAAAGCAGACATTTTTGCAACACTGCTCACGGCCACCTTTGTTTACTAAATTAAGGAGGACACCACAGACTTCTCTGAGCGTCTTTTGCCCCGCCCACGTGCTCGGAGACATCCACGTTCCTGAAAAGGCTGTGTGAACCACAGACATCATGGTGTGAACAAAACCTGGTCATGCGGGGACAGGCCGACCCAACCAAGACTGGACCGGGCCAGGCCAGATGTGAAAATGCCATCAGTGCTCCCTGCTGCTTCTACAGGATTTAGGAGGTTCAGGATCAGGCAGGAGCTGCTCATCACTTCTTTTATAGTCTGTTTCAAAAAACAATGGCCCTATGAAGCATCAGGGAGCCTTTGGTTGTTCATTAGCGGTCAGCCTGTGGTGGTAATGTGGCACCATCCTGTGTTGTTAACATAAGATTACACTATTGTTGATAAAAAGTGGGTGTGGGGCGGTCTCCGTGCTATCATGGACTTCCTTTTAGCTTGGACATAACTTGTTTTTTTATGCTGATTGAAACAACCTTTCTTAAGATTTTTCACAGGTTTCTTTTAAAAGGTGTCTGTCCTCCACAGTCCCCGTGAACTGTCTGGTGATCTGAGCTTCAGCTCTAATGTAGAGAAGCACCCGGAGCTCTGCATCGCTCCAGTTTACCATCTCAGCTGATTCTGATTAGAAAAGCTAAACTTACTGCCCGTTTACTTTTATTTTCAGTATAGTTGCCAGCCAGGGCTCGGCAGACATTCCACTCGTGATCATGACACCACCCTCTGTTGCACAAAGGCGTGATTTTAAACGATAAGTCTGTCGTTGCAGTAATATGACTACCAAGCTTGGCGACATGGAAAGTGCAATATTCCTGCATTGCCATGCTGCCACAGCGCTTTCATAAGACACACTGTGGCTGCAACATTACACTGACAGTGTGTCTTATGAAAGCATGTGTTAAGTTTGCTGGTCTGGAGCATACTTAACTCCTCCTTGGTCTCCAGTTCTGTTCTTTGTCTTTATGGACAGAATTTCTTGGTGCAGCCGTAGGGTGGAGTGTGTCGCGTTTGGAGCAGGAGGATCTTTTCCCTGCTTTTTGCAAATGATGTGGTCCTCTTAACTCCATCAAAACTGCCACCAGCTGAGTGTGAAGCTGCTGGGATGAAGATCACCACTTCCTAAGGAAGAGTGTAGATTGCCAAATCCGGGTCGGGGCAGTGGGGGAGTGGGAGATGGACAGGTGGTCCGGGGCAGTGTCTACAGTGATGCGGACGCTAAACCAGTCTGGTGTGGTGAAGAGAAGCTAAACCAGAAAGCAAAGCTCTCCATTTACTGGGTGATCTTCATCCCAGTCCTCACCTGTGGTCATGAGCTGTGGGTGGTGACCAAAAGAACAAGATGACGAACACACGCAGCTCAAATGAGTTTTCTCCATCAGGTGGCCGGGCACAGCCTTGGAGATAGGGGGAGGAGCTTGGACTTTCTGGAGACTCAGCCAGGTGGATGAAAACAGACAGATGGATGGAGCATACAGGCGTGTGTTAACAGTATTAACTGGGGTTACTTGCTGATGGCAGACTGAGCTTCAGCCCCCAGTGGTTAAGAAATCACACCAAAATTTGTAGGTTTAGCAGAAACTTCTCCTAGGTTTTTAAACCCTGGAGTTTGTATCTGGATCATTCCAGACCAGGTCCACTTGATTACTAAGGACATGCGTTTTCCCATGGCTGTACTGGACCTAAACAATAAAACCCAACTTGTTCTGCAGCTGTATCATTTCTACAAACCAAAGGAATAGTTAGCGACTGGAGCAAGTGTTTCCTCGCCCACTCCTCCGTCTGCTCTGTCATCACTCACTCCTCTCAGGGTCCGGGACGACGAATTCCTGTTGATTATAGTAAGGCCCAAATCTTTGTGATGTTACCTGGTTTTTCTCCTCGTCCTGGTGCCCTCCTCCTCCATCTCCTCAGCTGCTCCACCTCGTCTGCCTATGGTCGTAGGGATGTCTCTACGTTTTGGTGTTCTTTTCTCCACCCGTCCCTCCTCTGGGAGGTCCAACTCTTCCTCCAAGGCTGTGCTGTGTAGTGGCTTACCTGGGTACACAAGGGCTCAGTGCTCAAAAGGAGTTGGTAGTTAGATGCCAAGTTAGGAAGAGATTCATGGGCGTCACACACTTTTTTTTAATGAGGAGGTTAAGTACCCACACTCTCCGCAGTTTAGCTCAAAAAATGTACTTTATTTATCAGTCCGGTCCCTCCATGTTTCCCTCATTATGTTTGCCCCTCTCCTGGTGCTAATTTAAACCTGCACCTTTATGCACCAGTATTACGTCAGTATTTTCCGGTCGGTTCTGTTGCCACCCAAGCAGCAAAAATGTGCGCACTCATTACAAGTTTACTCCCGGTGCGCTCTGCTCACACAGCAGAACTGCAGCCTCTATGAGTTAAAACATCTTGTTTGTGCAAATCAGCACTTGATACTGGAGCCAATTCAGTTGTAAAAGTTATGTGTACCATCCCTGCTCATGGATCAACTCAGAGGTTGCTTGTTGATGTGTTTATTTATTTATCTTAATCAAGAACAAGAGATTAAATTATTATAAAAAGCTAAAAAGACAGACGAGTCTGAAGCTGTTTTTTGTTTTTTTAGTTTCACAGTCAGAAAGGGCAACTCCAAAAAATATTTTCACTCCCTGAGCATCTTTACGCAACTTTAGTTTAGTGGAGGGATATATTAGTGTCGGCTCCGCTGAGCGAAGCGTAGCAGGGGACAAGAAGTTGGGAGTTTGGGAGAAGGTCCGGGGATGTGTGGATCCGGGAAGCGGTGGCGGCGATGCGGTGTCCCTGTGAGCTGTCAGATGATCTGAGCTGCAGGCAGCTCTAACGGAGAAAAGCTCTGCATCGCTCAGTTGATCATCTCAGCCGAGTCTGTTTATAAAATGTAACTTTTTATGCCCGTGTTTACTTTCATTTTCAATATAGTTCCCGGCCGGAGCTCGGCATTAATTCATCACGTGATCATGACACCACCCGTTTTTGCGCCAAGGCTTAATGTGCATTTATAAGACACATGGTTGAGGTAATATTACGCTGATTTGCCGGCACGGTGTGTCTTATAAAGGGTCTTGGATAGTCTGGGAGGCGGACCTCCGCCCAGCCACGGGCGGGGGGAGCACTCATGCTGTTGCTGGTTGAGCTCGATGAGGAGGTTCTGAAGGGAAACGAAGGAGACACGACTACTATCGAGGCTAATGCTTAGTAGTAAATTAGGCTTAGCGTCATCATTTTGTTTGGAGTGGTCGTTTAGTATGATATGTGATTGGACAATAGCCATTCTGGGGGCGGGCCGACGAAAGGCTAATTGCAGAGGAACATGCGTACGAGAGGCCACTGCATGTTTCATAAATCAGGACATTGACTGTTCGTACACACATTCTAAATTTCATCCGTAGGAGGGAATATAGGAACGTTTCTACGAACGTTTGATAAATGAGGGCCCAGCTGTGTTGATTATGATGACTGGACTTGATTAGGAAAGCCACACACCTGTCTCTATAAGACCTTACAGCTCACAATAATATGAGAGAGAGCGATCAACATCCCCCACACTTTAGAAAACCTTGCTACGCCCCTGAAGAGAGATTCTCATCAGGAGCAGAAAGACTCACCGTGGTTGGACTGCAGTCCCTCCATGAAGCTGGCTGTGTCGATTGCAGACAGGTCAGGAGAACCCACCTGAACAACAAATCCGTTTAAGGGTCTAATCAGATGTTTTACAACCGGTTCTACAAGTCCCTACCTGGTTCTGGTCCTGTGGACCTGCGAGGGCTTTCACTCTTCTTCTCTTTCTGGCGCTGCGTGAAAATAAAGAATAAAATAAAAACAAAATAAAAGAAGCCAGGCGGACACTGAAACAAGGTCATTGTCCTTAACATCACTCAGTGCTTGCTGAAACCGTTTGGTCTTTGTGTTATTTTAGCTAAAGCTAACAGCTGCTAGTTGTTTTCATCACAAACACGCAGAGAAAGCGGCTCAAGCCGGTTCAAACCTCACAACCCGCACTTTTTACCTCATTTAGCTCGTCTTGGTGATTTCTGTCGCGCGAGCAAAAGCAGCTTCCCGCGGCAAAATATTTTGAGTTCCGGAATGTACCATTCCAGTTCCGAGGGGGCAGTTACAGGAAGTGGTAGAGCTTATTTATTCCACATGAGACTTTAAAGAGCGACTAACACCTAAATCAACTTTTTTTGCTGATAACCTGTGTAAATTAGTGTCTAATAGTGTTGTAGACATGTGTAGTCATCATTTTTGTGCATGTTCTTCAAAAACTCAACATTTTTTGTTATTAAAAACCTCAGTCTAGCGCCATCTTCAGCTCAAAGCTATGCAATAGATCAGGGGCAGTGACAGCTACATAACACAGAACTCAGGTTTTCTGGACTACTTGCATGCTGGAGATGAGGTGATGGGTGACCATGGGTTCACAGTGAGGGACTTGCTGGAGGAGCACAGGGTGAACCTCATCATTCCAGCATTTACATGCAAAGGGAGCCAGCTGACCAACGAAGGGGTAACAGTACACGCCGCATTGCTCATGCTCGTTCATGTTGAATGGGCATTAAGGCGTTTGAAGGTGTACAGGATTCTCTCACGAACAGTGCCAATCTCCTTGGTACCTAAAGCTGACAGGATTATCAAAATCTGTGCAGGTTTAGTGAATTTAAGAGCTGAACTTATTTCAAGCAAACACTGAGAAGTTATTTATTGTACTTGCATACATAGATTTCAGTGTGTGTGTATATATGTATATATATATATATATATATATATATATATATATATATATATCATCTGTATGTATACATGTGTAGGTAGGTATGCCCCCCTGTCGACTGATTTTACAGCTGGGTCTGGATTTGAGGCAGGCTTAACCCACTGGGAGCCATTCCCCAATGTCTCTAGTATGGACCCACCCGTCTGCATCGATAACCTCTGCTGTCTTCTCCAGGTCCATCAGGTAGACCTGAAACATGTTGCACCCTCCACACAAACCTACAAAACAAACACACACACACATATATGAATGAGAGAGATCCTCAAGGAGAATGCAATGCTTTCTGCTGGTGTCTCACCTCCTCCTCTTCATGGAGAGACAGCTACTTCATTCCTGGAACAACCACCAGTTTGATGGAGCTACAAGGCAGAGGAGCTCCAACGTGACTTGCTGATGGGTGGTCCCAGTTTGCTCCTGTTACTCAGCTTTTGAAAGAAACACTTCACCTGCAGTCCAGTCCCCAGGTAGGGTGGTGGTGGTGCATCCAGCCACACACTCCATCTGTCCGTAGTCTTCAAAGAACTGAAACAAAGCAAACAGAGCAGTGTGTGTGTGCATGCATATATCTGTGTGTGTGCATAATAATAATAATAATACATTTTATTTAAAAGCGCCTTTCTAAAAACTCAAGGTCACTGTACAGGATAAAAACAAAATCATCAAATAAAACACAAGAAGACCTAAGTACGACATAAAACAAGGAATCAAAACAAGCAAAAAATAAACAAGGCACTCTAAAATTTATTGTGGATAAGTGGTTTTGAAGAGGTGAGTTTTGAGCTGGTTTTTGAATTGAATAAGTGAGTTTATGTTCCTGATGTGAGGGGGAAGGGAGTTCCAGAGTTTGGGAGCAGTAAAACAGAAGGCTCTACTCCCCATGGTGCTAAGGCGGACGGAGGGCACAGAGAGATGAATGGAGGAGGATGATCTGAGGGAACGGGACGAGGTGACGACATGGAGGAGATCTGTTAGGTAAGGAGGGGCGAGGTTATGGATGGCCTTGAAGGTGAGTAGGAGGATTTTAAAATCGATCCTGGCTTGCACTGGAAGCCAATGGAGCTGTTTTAGGATGGGGGTGATATGATGAGAATAGGGAGTTTTTGTAATGACATGTGCTGCTGAATTTTGAACCAACTGAAGCTTACGGAGGGTTTTTTGAGGGAGGCCTGAGAGAAGAGAGTTACAGTAATCTAAACGTGATGTAACCAGGCTATGGACGAGGACAGAAGCAGAGTGGACGGTAAGGGAGGGGCGAAGATGATTAATATTACGAAGATGGTAATAAGCTGACCGTGTGATGCTATTGATATGGGATTGAAAAGATAGTGAGCTATCTAGGATGACACCCAGACTCTTGACCTGGGGAGAGGGGGAAACTGAGGTATTATCAATGATAAGAGAGAAACTGTCAGATGCATATATGTGTGTGTGCGCGTGCGTTTATGCATGTACTGAGTAAAGTTGAGTCATTTCTTTGAGAAAGCGATCCGTTCTTTAATAATCTCCAGACTTGTCTAGTGCAACACTGTAATCTGGAGTAAATAAGTCGTCTGTGTCACGTCTTCAGGAAGTCCAAAATGCTGCCCTGCTGACTAGCAAAGGGAAATTTGAACACATCACTCCTGTTTTGGCCTCTTTCCACTGTTCAATTTTCATCCTGTTCAAGTTTTGTCTTTCATGGCATCCTTTTTTTTAAATAATTTGTTAAATGTTAGTTATTGTGAATCTAGTTTTATAATAATCAGATATTTTATTCTATGATTTTTTCTTTTCCCCAGGATGATATATTCTGCACCTGCTTGTCATAAGCGGGCTGATTATCAGCAGGGGGCGCTGTGTCTCACTCCACTTACTGACGCTACAGCTTCTGGGTTGCCATCAAGTGTGGCTGTTTGGTCATGCATGGAACTGCTATAAAACGAGATGGGCAGGCCATCTGTGTCTAAGGGAGATGTGTGGAGTTTTCCTCTGGTCCCAGATGTGCATGATTATGTGCACAAGATGATTCACTGCTGTTCTGCTTTAGTCCAACCATTCTGTGCTGCTCCGTGTGGTTTCCACTGAGTACTCCTGCGTTGGTTTGCCTGTTCTCCTGAAAAGCTGCTCAGTCAACAAACTACTTGCAGCCTCTTGCATGTGGAGTTGCTATCCTCCTGCTAGGATGCTCAGGCGGCGCCACTTATTGAGGGATTGCATCATGTTCAGCCAGCAGAGGGAGAGACTAAAGGTGTTGTGAAGAGGCAAGTGCTCAACAGGTGTGTGTGTGTGTGTGCGCACAATTAATGAGGTAATTGGTTTGTAATTTTATTGTTTGTGTGACCTCAGTCCCTTTGTTGCAGGCTGAGAGCTGCAGGAGGGCTGGCTGGAAGGTCCCTGGGTGACGGTTCCTCTTCGTGTGCGTGCTGTGTCCAAGGGTTCCTTCACTCCTGAGTGTCTGGGGTGACTTTGATTTTATTTACTTTTCTTTATTGGGGTTCTGCCTCCCAGTTATTGACCAGTCCCTACTGGTAAATCTCAGCCTGGGTGGTAAATCGCCTGTATTTGATAAAGCACCTTCTAGGATTCAACAACACCCCAAGGCACTTTATTACGCAGTCACACACACACACATATTCATACCCTTTTAGACAATCATTTGTTTGAATTGGTTTTAGTTGATTTAAATTTTTTTTTATCAAGTTCTTGATTTTATTTGTTCATTAATAAATTGTAACATCATTTTTGGAACAATATCTTCTGCCTCCCATTATAGAGTGGATATATATTCTTGTCCTGTTTATCCAACAGGACAAGAATGACATCACCGCAGTCAGAACAGCAGCCCTGGCTGACCTGGTGATGCACCTGTAGGAGGATTTGGACATATGTAACACTTAAGTTAAAGTCCCATCAATCGTCACACACACTGATGTGTGGTGAAATGTGTTCTCCCCATTTGACCCATCCCCTGGGGGAGCGATGAGCTGCAGACACGGCCGTGCCTGGGAACTGGTGTTTTACAAGGTCATTTGTGATGTATCTTTTTCTTTTATTTGTGACATTTACTTGGAAATGACAAATTGCTTATAATGAAAAAATCTTGTAGATTAAATCTGTGCATTTTCCTTTCCCCTCTAAAGGGGCTTACATACAAAGTTGTAGTTGGAGGCAGCTGTAGGAGCTGTGGCTCTGGTGGCAGTTGTAAATGAAGCTGTGCCTGCCATATGTTCTTTATTCTTGAGAACCAGGCGGTGATGTTCCACAGATCCTGGTCAGATTCACTGGTGATTTTATTGGACTGATGCATGATGTTCATACGAGCTACCCTGAAAAGCTCATTTTATCCATGTCGATGTTTTAAACCTGAATGCTGGAAGAAAGCAACTTCAACCTAAGCTGCAGGCTCTCAGAAATGAGATGGATTAAAATATTTTATTACCAACAAACAATATGAATGTCAATCACATGAGGTAAGGACCAGAGAATGCATAGTTTCATATCACTGGGCAGGCCAGTTTTAAACAGTCAACTTAAACATATAATTAACAAAATATACATGAAAAAAAGGCTATTTTACATCTAAATTGCCATTGTTTGTGCATGCAAGTAAAACAACTGAGAACAAGAATGACGGCAAACAATTTATTAAATTTATTTTTCTGTATGTAAGTTATCAGTGTGCGAGACAAGGTTTTAATTGTACATTTATGGAGACGTTTTTGTTGCGGTCTGGTAATAAACTACATTGTCTATGATTTTTGTCTTGAATGAATGAATGAATCAATCAATCGATGAATCAATGATTCTTTATTCACCACACAGCCAAGCTGGTGGAATTTGTTGCCAGTACAGCATAGCAGTTAATGCAATAAATGCAGGTTCAAAAAAGAAATGCATATAAATAGACAATAGACATACAGATAATTCACCAGCATACACAACACATCACAGCACATGACATTCCTGATGAAGTCTTTGTCATTATTAGTATTGAGTTCTTACAACGTGCATGATTTAATCTTGTAGATTAAAGTTTCTCGATTTGATTTGGTAAAAGTTTTATTAAAGACAGGTTCAAGTTAAATGAACTTAATTTAAACATTTTACACAAACATTTTAAAATAACCTTCACGAGTGGAGAAAAAGAATGGTTTAAGTTATGTAAACATAGTAGCGCTAATACATAAAATTGATTAAACATGTTATAACTCAGTATATTTAAGTTCAGTTTAACTCAAATAAGTTAATTACCGAAACGTTAACAATTAAAGTTGATAAACTTAAATGACACAAGGCAATCGGTTTCCTCAACTTACTCAGCAGGTTTTACAGTGTGGTAAATATGTACACTGTACTTTGTTTTACCTATTTAGATATATTTTCTCCCTTCAAGTCAGGGAGGACGTTGCCCCAGTGCCCCCCTTTTGTGACAAATGACTTTAGTTTACCTCCTTGCATTATTAGAGTAACACCTTTTAATGCTTTGATGGTATGATGTCATATGCTGTCATGTTTACAAATATTACTGCACATTATACAGATTTGTTTACTTTATTAATACTGAGAGACACAATTTCAAATTGTCAGTATTCGTTTTGGTATTTTCCATTAATTGTTGTTATTAAAACAATTATAAATATAGAGTTTTATTGATCCAAAGTATGACATGTGAAATTTTCATATTTCTTTACAGCTTCAAGTAGGTGTAGTTAACATTTCCTTTACAGAAGTTGAAAATTATTGCATCAGAAGAAATATACATATATTTTAGTCGACTAAAATAAGACTCAAATTAAAACAAAGTGGACGACTAAATTGTGACTAAAATTAAAAATAATTTTAGTCAAAAGACTAAAACTAAATTAAAATGTGTTATCAAAATGAACACTGACAGATACAGAAAATACAATAAACAGATAAACTCATTGTAAGCATCCGATGATAATGAAGAGAGGATGTTGTCAGGGCTGCCCTCTCTCATCTCTTTTAGTCACTTTAGCAATTGAACCTCTAGCAATAGTGATAAGGGAAAATATGGCAATAAATAGAATATACTCTCGTAACTCTGAATACAAGGTGGCACTGTATGCAGACGATGTTATCTTGTTTGTATTGAGTATGAGTGAGACAGTTCTGATCATTCTGGACTTGAGTGATTTTAGTAAAATTTCAGGCTATACAATCAATAACACTAAATCCTCTATTCAGCCCAATGAGAAAGAAGCTGCTAAACCAACTTCACAAGCGTTATATTGTAGACTCGTGGCTCACTTCATATATTTAGGCATTGAAACACAATATCTGTACTCTGATAAAATCTCATATCTAGAAAGGAAAAGTAAAAACCCAATTGTTAAAAATATGATTAAAGTCTGGTCTAAAGCTTGTAAATATTTAAGGAGCCTGGTAGCCCCAGTTTGGGGTAATCGGTGTTTTACAGTGGGCTGTAAAAGGACTAAGGATGATGAAAGACCTGTACAAACCAAATTCAAATAATCTAATGGGTTTTGAAGAATTTACAAGAATTTAGATAATATTTATTTAAATTAATTCAACTTAGAATGATTTACTCTTCTAAGTTCACGCCCCCACTCAGGCAACAAAATAAAACCTAAAAAACTGTTTTGGAAAAATGTATCTCCAAAAATAGCCAGAACAAAAGTGTGAAACAGAACTGTACAACTTGTTATTATCCACCTCTCCTGAAAATTCAGACTCTAAAGTTGCAGCATGGAATGATGATCTAATTATGAATATAAAAGGATTGGGAATCAGCATGTTCTAAAATACATAATAAAATGAATTAATACTATATATAGGCTCCTCCAATACAAATGGCTCATGAGAACTCATGTGACACCAGAACAAATATAACCAAAATGTGCCTGATTTATGTACAAAGTGCACCGATACAAAAGGAATGCTGATGTGAAGTGCCTTGAGACGACTCTTGTCGTGACTTGGCGCTATATAAATAAACTGAATTGAATTGATCCTGAGCAATGTATTGAGGTGGGAGTGTTTTGGGAGGAGGTGAGAAGAGGAATAGAGATAATTTCAAAAGACATTTAAGACGATCTGGCATTTTTTTATATTAGGAATTTAGCCCAAAACACACAATTTTACAAAGAATGAGCAAATGATAAATATATGTTTTTTTTCCTTGTTTTGTTTAAAATGTCATTTTTGTCTGTGTATATGATTCAGTGAATGCTGGTGTAACATACTGCTGGCATACAATTCTTAACTATATTGTATCACTGTTTTGTAAAAGTCAATAAAAAACATTGTTGGAGAAAAAAAATTGAAGCCTGCTTCAAATAAGTCCAAGAGCACGATTAATCATCACTACAAATACACTGTTCTATCAGTTCAATATTTCACATTATCGTGTTGCACTGTTCAGAATATGTCAACAGAGATAATCATCTCCTTATTCAGCTCAGACAATGAGAGCTGGTTCAGATCAGAGTGTAACAGAACAGTTTGACGTCATCAGACACACGAGGAACTTCAAATTCTCTCTAATACTCATAGAAGCAGTCATCCAAGCAGCTTCAGGGTTCCGTATTTAGTCAACGCTGTTATGTTTTAACGGTTTGAACATATTGATCTGTTTGTTAAGAGGCAGACTGTGTGTGTGTGCAGATTAAACAGAAGTAACAGATTTGAAAGATTCCTCCTCCTGAGTGTGAACTTTGACATCTTTTTAAAGACATTATTTTTTTGATCTTTTGAACATGTGTGGATAAAGAGGACACACAGGCAGAAGTAACATGCTTGTGTTGGGGTTCAGGGGTCACACCTAAGATCAATAGAAGTTTGACCTGTCTGATGGCAGTAGACAGCTAAGTGATATTGACCTTGCTCTAGCCTGAAAAGCTCCGTAACTCCTCTTTTGATCTTGCTGTTTGATCTTGCCATTGCACAGCTCAGTTTCTATTTGATCTTTGGAAGCAGAGGAAGGGTTTTGCCGTAAACTACCCAGGGTTGGGGGTGGTTGGGGGTCAGGTGGTGCAGAAAGAGCAGTGGATCCCTCCTGTCAGGTCTGTGATGACTCCCTCTCTCACAAGCTTTTGAAGCATCTGAGTCTCTCTGTCTACATCGTGCATCTTCTGCTGCTCCATTAAGCTCATGGGTAGGTGGTCGTAGTAGTGCAGCGGCAATCCCTGATGGGAGACATTATAGCCAAAGCCCGCCAGGCTGACCTCATCACACAGCAGGCTGGCTAGATTCAGGGCAGTCACTCCCAGGGTTGGCACATTCTGCAGGACAGAGAAGCAGCCACGTCATTCAAAAGTTATTTTGAAAACAACAGCAAAAAAAGATTATCCACTTTTATGTCAAATGAGCGCAAGTCTGACTGAAGAGGAAAAATAAAGTCCATCTTTTAGTTCCAAGGTTTATGAATTTGGATATTAGAGGGAATATATCACACAGCGGGACATGTCGGCGAGAATTTATGGTCTACAAGTCTGCAGCTGTGTACTATTGTGGAATTCACAAGGGGGGAGGCAGGGTTTCATTGAATCCAAGCATCTTATTTCCGTGTGGAAGTAATGGCTCACAAAAATAACATTCTTAAAAAATACTCAATATTTAATATCTCAGTAGTACCAATGGTAATATTTTATCATTTATTGTGCCTACTGTTGCTCTGGAAGATGTAAAATAGCATGATACAGGTTCTTTAAACTGATCTAGACCCTCATTTATAAAGCTGCTTAAGCACAAAATAGGGTCTGAAAACTGCACAAGTAATTTTCTACTCAAACTTTGTGATTTATAAAGAGAAACTTGACAGGAGTGTGTGCAGCGTTGATGTGTTACCTCTGCTGCCGCTTGGCTTCTGCCAACCAGGCCACAAACCAGGCTGGGAGATGTAGAGTCAAAATATTCTCAACAGTTGCTTTAGAAACAAGCTCTAGGGTTTGCTGACTGACACCTAGGCTTCTGGGCTTTCTCAAAGGATAAAGTCTCTGTGAGCATTTCTCAAAGACGTAATCATGTTTTCAACAAACCCAAGCTGACAGTATTTGAAGTGTGCCACAGTTTCAACAGGTTGATTAGAGTAAAACCGGTTCCACTATAACATATTGTTTTAGAGATATGAGCTCCTTTGTCTTGGCTACATTAATATCTAGCTTGCTCTGAGTACACCATGACTCCAGGGCCCTGATATGAGATAAAAACAATGCTTCACCTGTAGAGTCTTGTTTTTTCAATAGTCCAACCAAGGCCATGTCATCAGCATACTTAATCAACATAAACTTTTGATCATTGATCGCAAATTCATTTGTAAAAAGAGAAAATAGTACAGGGGAAAGAACGCAACCCTGAGGGCTACCAGTGCTCACGGTGAGGACCTCAGAGGTTTCTCCTCCACTGCAAACCCTTCAAAGGCTCAGACCGGAGTTCACTTTAAGATCAATGAGCCTCTTTAAAAGGATGTGGGTTTTCATTTAATTAAAAGCAGAACAAAATTCAACAAACAATATTTTTGCAAAGCTCGCTGAACTTATCAAATGTTTTGTAACTGCATTCAGCAAAGTCAGCACAGCATTCCCAGTACCTCTCTTACTTCTGTATGCAAATTGGAGCAGGTCTAGCACATCAGCCACTGGATTACTTAGATGGTTGTCAAGGACACGTTCCATTGTTTTACATAATACAGATGTAAGGGCCTAAAATCGTTAGGAGCAGTAGCACCCTGCTTTCTTGAAACTGGTCTTATTATTGAGAATTTCCAAGCTTTTGGTACCTCCCCAAGTTTAGAAGATACTGAAATAACTGTGTGAAAACTCCCTTTTGAGCACAGTCTTTTAACAGAAAATATGTTATATTGTGATGTATATCATTATCAGGATATGAGATTTTGGTCATTTCGCCCCGCCCTACTCAGGAGGTGTGAAAATGGTGACAAATGAAATTAAAAAGTCAGAACATTATTAGGGCTCATCATACAATTATTAAGGATTATGACACAGAATTCACAGATGAAAACATCTGAAAATATTCCAAAATACTGTAATCATTCTTAAGAGATGATTGTTTATGAGTGCTGCTGCTCTGATGACTTGGTTGTGTGATTAAAGCTGCAATAGCAAATTTGGAAAACAAATGTGCTTAAAACATGTTTTTCATGCCTCTTAAAAACGTTCTAACATTATATAGCTATAAATATACTGTGGAGAAAAAAAAAACGAGAAAAAAAAGTTGAAGTGTTTCTCTCGCATTTATCTTAAAACCTCCACCAACAACACATTTCGGACTGAAAGTAACTATTGGACCATCCGGTTGTCGAGCTCACCGAACTGCCACACTCCCCTGGGTCCTCCACTCATTACACTCACGTATTTAACAACAGAACACCACAGGTGTGAGAGGTTCTCCACTCAATGATATGAGAGAAGGCGAAACAGCCGGCTGCTACCACTCCAACTTTAGGACAAACTACCAGAGTCCCAAAAAGAAAAACACTATTTGAAGTCACGGACAACAAGAAACATCTGGACCTAGAAAACAGCGACTGGTGGTATCTCATTTCCTCTGGCAATGTGTGTTCTGGTATCAGGGGGGCGTGGCCTAGATAAATAAAGACTGTGTTGCTGCTTCAGCTGCAGAGATCTGAGACAAGGTCTGATGGATCATTGAATATAAAAATGTCTGTGTCACAGACTCTGCAAATTGTCAACAAATATGTGTGCGTGTGTGTGCGCTACCTGTTCCCAGCCCCACAGGTGTGGTCTGGGCTGAGGGAACTTCAGAAGGTCTAAAGCTGTCTGTCTGATGACCTGAGGGTTCAACAGTCTGAACCTTGAGGGCTCCAGAGGAACTTCATTTGGAACTTTCTGCCAGAAGAAGATCCAGTCCCACAAAGGCTGCAACACACACATACAAACAAACACACACACACACCACACGATACCACTGTAGTTTCCTCTGTAGGGATGAGTTTGGTGGAGGCAGAAGCAGCAAACTGTTACTAACTTCCCATGTTTATCATTTACCCAAAACCATGAGGATAAACTACACATGTATGATACATGTATGTTACTGGAGGACATCAAAGACAAGAGGCTGGTGCCAGAATCTGTCTGTAAACAGTGATAACAGCTGCATCAGTCCTTGGAGGAACCCAGACCTGATGGGTCAGCACTGATCACTCACCACAGTCAGCTTGTTGATCATAGCAGAGATCCAGCTGAGGTCCACTTCTTTATACGCCACAGCTACAAAAACCACATGTGGGTCCGTGTCAGCCCAACGCAGGGGCGTGCCCTCTGGGTAGCTCATCCTGATGCTAGTTAGATTCCCAACATCAGCGCTGAAATCTCCTAGAGGGCCACTGTTTAACCTGATACACACACACACACACACACACCCACACACACACACACACACACACACACACACACACGCACACTCAGCAATGGAGTCTTTATTTCTCAGAGGCTTGTCTGTACTAACGTAAACACACCACTGACCGGATTATAGCATCAAAGCGATCAATCAGTGGCCCGAGCTCCAGGCCTTTGAGGATGCCCCCATTCCCTACAACCACACAGCGACGGCACTGATCTGATGACCTCTCCAACAGGGGCTCTGAGTCTGGAGCTGGCAGCTGGGAAAACAAAGATCAGATGCTTAGGAAACATGTCCGGGAATTTTTTTCTTTACTTGAAAACAACCAAATGACGGAGATTCCAAGATGGCGGCCATGGCGTAGGACGCATGCGGTAGCTCCCAGCAGATTCTTCTTATAAAAGTGTTTTATTTAGTCCGAATGTTACTGCAAACTCGACTCCTATTGCTTTGCTTTAGTTCCGGCAAACTTTATTGTCTCTAACTCAGGGGTCTCCAACTCCAGTCCTAGAGAGCTACCATCCTGCCAGTCTTCTGTGTTTCCTGCTCTGCCACACCTGAATGGAGTAATTTAATCCTCACCTTACCTCTGCACAGGCCTGTTAATTACTCATTCATTTCAATCAGGTGTGTAGGAGCAAAGAAACAGCTAACATGTGCAGGATGGTAGCTCTCGAGGACTGGAGTTGGAGAACCCTGCTCTAAAATGTTCAGTAGAATGACAGCAAATCCCAAAAGGAACAAGAACGCTTGCACTGCAACCTTCGAGGCTGGTGTGTCCTCGGCGCAGAGGGATCCCGTTACGTCTGAAGCTCCAGCCCCATGTTCACCGAGCTCTAACCCTAGTGAGACGGACATGTCAAGGCTGAAGGAAGAACTAATCATGGCACTGAAGTCTGAATTCGTGGAAATGTTTAGAGCGGAACTGAAGGTTAGAGGAAGTATTAAGGAGGTGGAGGACGGGGTGTCCGCCTGGTCTGACGAGGTTGTCTCCCTATGAAGCATGGTGGGGGAACTGAGGAAGGAGGTTTAGGGGCTGCAGGAAAACTGTGAGGACCTGGAAGATCGATGACAGAGGTTCAACGTTCAGATTCTTGGAGTTCCAGAGGGCCCGGGGTGTAGTTCGACTGCAGCAGGGGCTAAAATGTTAAAGGAGGTGATGCAGCTGGAGAAAGAACCAAAGACAGACCGATGCCATCGAGCATCTCAGAAGGCTAGTAACAAACCTTGAGCAAGACTGCATGGAGATTCTGAACCGCACACGTTCCCGAGGCCTGCTTTGCTACAGTGGGATATCAGTTGCAATCTTCCCTGATTACACTGCGGAAGTGGCCAAAGATAGAGCTGTGTTTACGCAGCGGTACAACCTGTCCTCTACTGATAAAACAGCAAGGAAGTGACATCACCACCACTCTGAGGAAGGCACCAGTTGAGAGCCAAAACTGACAGGAAAAAAAAAAACTTAAATATTCTGTGTATTATGAAGAACAGAAAAGAATGGATATAAAACAACACAGAAAGAACGTAACAAAGATATTACCCCAGTCTTGGCTTCCCTCCACTGGTCCAATTTTAGTGTTTCTATTTTATTTTAGGATTGTTGATTTGTTGTGATTTTATGATGTCTTTGGCACTGTATAAGATACATAAGTCCCGCCTTATTTGACAGCAACAGGCAGCTTTCTCCACACAGTTTATGCAAACTCTGAACCTTGTTTTTACCCTGGGTTTAAATATTGACAGTGTTTTTCCTGAGGATGTTTATATTTCAGATCACCATTGCATTTTCTTCAACTTGTCTACGGGTTGCCTACTGGTTGTGCAGCGCCCCAGGCTAAAGACCAAAGGTGACAGATCATTTGCTGCTGTGGCCCCCAGACTCTGGAACTCTCTCCCCCTGAGCCTGAGATCAGTGGACTCAGCTGAAGACTCACCTGTTCAGACTGGCTTTGGTGGGACCTCCTGTTAATCCTCTTCTTCCTCACTAGCTTCGCTTCATGCTGCTGTTTCTACCAATTCCGTCTTTCCTGGGATCCCGTATTACCTTTTCTTATTCATTTTCTTTCTTCCTTCTCATTTTTTTATTTAAAAATTTTAATTTTCCCCATTTTTTTATTACAATATTAATTTTAATTTTTTTTATTTTTTGTTCTTGTGAAGCGCCTCGTGATATTTTTATCTTGAGAAGCTCTATATAAAAAATTGTTTCTTCTTCTCACCAGCTGCAGGAGGTTCTCCACTTTGCCTTTAAGACCCTGGAAACCAAACGGAGGTGGGTACAGGAACAGGTCTTCAGAGAGAGGCTCATCTCGCCACAGAAAGGGCCGGAGGGCTCCCTTAGAGGCCAGGAGATGAGCCAGCAGTTTCTCCCTGGTGCCACCGGATCGACATGGACCCTCCAGAACTCTGTGTGTGTGTTCGTGGACAAGCTGCAAGTGAAAGAGACAATCAAAGCGATTCATTATGGTTAGATCCAGCACTCACACTCTTTAGGTCTTGCTGCTCCAGCAGGTGGTTCTGGTACAGGAGTTAAAACAGATCAGTGGTCCCACCTACATTTTAACTATAGGTTTTTGTTTGATCTCTTTTAAATGTTTTATATGTTTTTATTTAAATGTTTTGTTTAGTTATTTTTTATGTCAGACTGGGCCATGTGAAGGCACCTTATAAATAAACCTGAAATTGTTTTTGTCCAACGTTAACTAGCCTAACACAACTGAACTGGTCATCCCTTATTGTCAACAATGCCATTCAACGTGTGCTCAATCTTTGTCTTTCCCTTTCGGAGCGCTAATTTTTTTTGTGTTTACCAAGGGAGCACTCCACAAATCCAACAATGCTCCCATCACAGAAGTGCCAAAAATTGCAGTTCCACCCTCATCCGCAAGAGGCTGGCACCAGAAGTGAGCAAATCCTCTTTGACTCCCATGTTAAAAATGCCAACTTCACAGTACCATACCATACCATTTTATTTCTAATGCGCATTTCAACACAGCATGGCAGCTGACCAAAGCGCCGCACAAGGCAATAGTCCTTCAAGGACCGACCATAACAAATAAAAATGTTTACAGCCTGGTTCAAAAAAACATTTTAGTTTTAATAGGTCTAATTTACAGTCATGACAACTCTGAGGAGGGTGAATTTTTTTGTAACTCTTATGTCCACACTCCACTCTGCTCCGCCAGCCCCAGCCCGGCCGCGTTGGTTCCACACTGCCTTAGGAATGCGGATGTAGATGAGCACATGGGTGGTCTCCAAAATCGGTATGAAAAATTGGTGCAAAGAAATCAGTGATGTCATGATGGCATCTCCGAGCATGTGGGCAGGGCAAAAGAGCGCGGAGAAGTCCGTGGTGTCTTCCTTATTAAACAAAGGCATCCTGATCAGTCCTGCTTTTGGAGACTCTATGCCTCTATTTTATTGCATCCTGCTTTGCTGTGTATGGCAGCCTGGCAGTACTGTCTCTGTGTGTGTGTGTGTGTGTCTGTGTGCGCCTCACAGCAGAGAGACAGAGAAAAATAGCTTCAGTCAGAAGCTCGTTAATTCCTCAGCATCCAGAATGATAATGAAGCGCACATGCGGGAAGCCCTCGCTGGCTGATTCTATTCACTAATCGGAGGCTCCGCCCAATGGTAGGTGTGAATTTGTCAATCAGTCGGCAGTGGGTGTGTTGGATCAGTTTCGGCTCGAGGCAAAAGGCCTTGGGAAGAGGGCTGAAAACTTGTCCAGTTCGGCGCTGGAAATTCCCGGGCTACCCAGATGTGAACACAAGTTACCCTGCCTAGTCCGTGCGGAGGTGATGCTAGTGTGTAAGGGCCATATTGCAGCGGCTCTCAATTAGTGGGACTGGCCCCCTGGGGAGGCGTGACATGGAGGAGAATCCATTATTTTCAGCATTTTTTTTTTATGCTTGAATGCTAAACCACCCCCGGTCACTTACTGGCTACAGTGCTCACACGAATCAACAGGCTGCCTGTTTAACCAGCAGAAGAAAAAACATGTAAACACACAGAAACGGAGCACAGGGATGACAGAGTAAACAGCCAAAGTGCCGGCTGTCTGCAGAAAAAGACTACAAAATAAGACAAAGCCTTCATAACCTCTGGATTAACTTTGAATATAACCCCAGTAGCGGTTGAAGATGCTGCTTGGTGGAGCTAATTTGTTAATAAATTTCCCTTTTCAGCCCAGCATCAAATGATCTGTTGGAAATTGACTACAGCTCCACAGTAATAATAAATAACAGCAGGGTTGTGGAAGTTACAACTAATGCAGCTGCACCTGGCTCTGTTCAATGTAAAACAACAAACAAATAAACTTGTTATTATATAACAGTGGTTAGCTAACTGTATGCTAAACCCTGATCTGAATCAGGACCATTTTATTGCCAAGTGAGTTTCACATTATCGGGAATTTGCATCAGTGGACTGATACATACACACACAAAAAATCAAGGACCATAATATAAAATATTGAGAAATATTGAGAAACAATGCAATTGTTACTCAAAATAAACATGATAGGAAGAGGAGGCCACAATCTTTCACTTTGTGAATCACTTTTACAGTGAGGAGCTCTGGTGGATCAGCAGTTTTGTGTGTGTGTGTGTGTGTGTGTGTGTGTGTGTGTGTGTGTGTGTGTGTGTGAGTGAGACTGCCACAGAGCTGGGGGGGCACGAAAAAAATGATGTTCCCTGGGGGGTGTGATGGAAAGTAATTGACAACCACTGTACTATTGACAGCGCGCTGAGGAGCTGTGGACAGGAGGCTTTGGAGCATGTCTGTGGATACGGGTCTCAAACTAGTGGCTAGTTATATTGATATAAAGTCATCTTATATCTTGTTTGAAATTATATTGATATTTAAAAAATATTGATATATTGCCCAGCCCTAGGAGTGGTTATAATATGTTGTTTGATGAACTACTAACATAATTTCCATGGAAATATTCCATGGAAATTTTATATGAATATCTTACATTATTTTAATATGAAGCAATTTGTTAATTTATCTTCATGAACCCACCTGCTCCTTCTGAAGTTGCTGAATGGAACTGGCCAGCGTCCATGGTTTTAGCCGCTGCCCTTCTTTTGATGGCTTCTACTTTGTCTTGCTTGATTCTCCTTGCATCTGGAGTCAACTAAGGTAGTCGTGTCAAGCATGTTATCTGTGTCAGGGTCTGCATATTTCTCCTCAAGATATGCCATGATATTGGTTTTCATCTCTTTTGTGAGTGGTCTTCACTCACATGCAGGTGTTGAGAGCGGAACAGGTGGAGCACAGGCTTCATATTTGACACAGTCACATATGACTACCCTGACTACCTGTCTGTAAAGTCCACCAGAGGACTAAAGGGGCTTCTACACTAGCACCGACTCTACCCCACCTAGACAGGGTAGGAAGTGTCCATGTCAGCATAGCCTGGATTTTTTTCTGTGTGCAACCGATAATTTTTTCATCCATCTTCCCAAGGAGGTCTGCTTTTTGATGAACTGGTCCAACACACCCACTGCTGACTGATTGGCCGGCTCAAATTCACGCCTACCGTTAGAGGAATCCTCTGATTGGTGGATAGAATCAGCCAGCGTGGGCTTCTCGCATGCACAAGTCATTATCATTCTGGATACTGTGGAGTTAACGAGCCTCTAACTGAAGCCGTCTCTTCTCACTCTGCTGTGAACACACACACACAGAGGGAGACACCGCAAACCTTCTCCGCACTCTTTTGCCCCACGCACGTGCTTGGAGATGCGCTCATGACATCACTGAAATTTTTGCGCCGACTTTTGGGACCGCCCATGTGCTCAATCACGTCTGCATTCCTAAGGACGTGTAGAAGGATGTGTGTAATCAAGCCGGCCAGGCTGGGGCAGTCTGCGCGGAGTAGAGCTGAGCCTATGCTAGTGTGGATAAAGGCTGAGTTATACTTCTCCGTGAGCTCCGCGGGCTAGAGACGCATACGCGTTGACGGAGGCGTTTTATGTTTCTACTTCTCTGTTGGCTGGGGGATGTTGCAAAGCAACCCCCCGCCTGGACAGCAGAGGGTGTAGCACATTTCTGGGGTATCCTGCCACCATTACAGCCACGTATCCGGTCTACCATAGTGTATTTACTACTGTGTTTACCTTGTTTTAATGTATTTTAGAGAGTTTTTAACACGGACGAATTTGTCCCTCATTCTCCTCCACCTCTTCATGCGGTCGGCACCTGTAAACCCACGTTTCTCGTCATTTCCGTCCAAGAATAAATCGCTCGCTGTGTATCTTTGTGCTCCTTCAGTCACGAGTGAATAAACTTTCATATTTTTGAACTTTTTCAGCGAGGCGTTCTTCAATCTGCTCCATGTCTACCGCTAAATATCTTCAGCGCTCTTTATTTTTTGAGTCGGCAGTGGCAGTGCTGCTGGTGACGTATTTCAGAGAAGCGGCGTCCTGACCAATCACAAGCTTGTGCTCTCCGTTGCTCTCGACGGACAGTTATTTTTGGGGGCATGTCTCCGTCACCCTCCGCGAGCCCGTCCGAGAGCCTTTGCGTCGACGCAAAATGGCGCTGCGTGTTTCCATACTGACGCAGACGGACAAGTATAAATTAGCCTTAAGCCATTATTGCCTCATTCATAGACTCCCAAACTTCTATGTCCTGCCAGTGTGGTACCAGGTGTCGTGTGTGTTTGTCTGCAGCAAAGACTTGGGAGACTTGGCAACACTTGGCAGAAATTTCACTGGTTGTTATTTATTTTTAAATGTGTTCACTTTAATTTTCCATCTTATTTATCCACTCTGTTAATACCATTCCAGTCACTTTATAACATTAGAAGATATATCAGATATCATTTGTGATCCCTCGTTTTAAAAAGGAAATTGGGAAGTTGGCTTTTTCAGTTAAAGCTCCATTAGATTGGAACAAATTATTGGCCGATTTAATGTCTGTTATATCTTTCCATTTATTTAGAACTTTGATATATGAACATATAATGCCCACCTGCAACTGTTTTTGATTTTTATGGATTTTTATTTATGTATGTACTGTAACTTCTTAATTATTTATTATCTATGATGCATGCTCATTTGTTGTGCCGTTTTTTTTGTGCCTTTGTTCTTACCCCATTGAGTTTACGTTTGCTTGAAATATGCTTTGTCTACTATCTTGGTGTTTTGTTTACTTTGTAACTTTTGATGGAGGACCCACTTGGAATCGAGATGGTTCATCTCAAGTGGCTGATCCTCCAAAAAGATAAGTTAAAGGAGTCATCACCTGAAATCTTCACTTTTCCACTTAAAAACATGTCTATAATGGCTACCTAATGATTTTTCACTGGCTGAGAAGCCGATATTTAACATTGAGGCGTTTGTTTAATCTTGCCTTCTTCAACCAGCTCACACGCACCCCACGAGCACGCGCACTCCAACACGAGAACTTGAGTTCTGGCCTATATGTCGTCACAAAGGCCGAATATAAACAAATATGAACCAGCAGCGAACAAACAAGCACAACAAAGCTCATTTCATAACGTGAAACGCATAAATTATGTCTTACCGTTGACGACTCGTGTTATAATCCGTGTTATGGGAAACAAAACTCCGATCGGTGTGTGTATTCCAGCTTCACAACAGCATAAGAGCCGATGCCTGGATGAGCTTGCTTCTCTCCCAACTCAACAACAAAGGAGGACACCATTACACACGAGGCGAGGCCCGGGTTCGTAAATACACGGTTAGATCCCGTAGGTCACTGCCAGGTCGGGTTCAGTTATGACTTCTGTTGTTTTGGAGCGAGACGCTGAAGCCGCTACCTGCTTCCTTCCACCAATGAACGCGCTCCTCAGTCCCGCGCGCGTCCGAGACAGCCGAAATATCGCGTGTGATCTCGCGAGAAAATATGCCCTTCACAATAAAGGATTAAACAATCACATTTTTCATTTATTTTTCCAATACAATTTAGTTTAATGGTCTAAAAGACTATAATAGGATGTAGATATCCATGGTATTATAGGTGCTGACCCCTTTAAATAAATAAATAATCACTCTTATAATCATTTTTTGTTGAGAGCCCCATCTGGCCACCAACTCTGTGCATAGCTTGGGGGAGGCACACACACTGTATCTGAGCCTCAGCCAGCTCCTCCTTCTTTTTCCAGGAATATGTAAATGCTGCAACAACTTTTTTGCACACAGAAACAGAACTTTCCACTCACTTGCCTTTGGATGCTGCACCTAAAAGAGGTTTAAATCATGTAAAAATACAAGCATACTATTATGTTATTGATTAAAAATTATTTTAATTATGTTATTAATTTCAACTGTAAGCTTGATACTTTTTTGTTTTAAAAGTTTTATAACATTTTATTGTATTATTGGCTCAGAAATCTGGTTTAGTTTGTGTGCCAACACCTGGTCAGTAAAGCCATAGACATGAATACATTCACGCCCCATTGGGGCAGTGTCGCCGCCATATTGGATGGGTCCTTCACTAGCTAAACCCAACTAGAGTCAACGCAGAGTGAGCTACTATGCCCGTTTTTTGTGCAGCCTACAGTTGCAACAACCGGCATACTATTGAAAACAGATCAAGTGTGATTAATATTGACTTTTCTAGCCTACCTGTTGGGATTTTACATTTTAAGTTATTTTATTTATATTTTAAATATCATGCCATACCATGTGTCTAAAATAAAATGTGTTTTTTATTTGAGTAAGCACCTTCCTCAGCAGTAATAAATGCATTGGGGGAGAAAGGAGACCAATCTAAGATGACGACCTGCCGCTACACCAGCTCCAATAGGCAGCGCCAGGCCACGGGGCATCTACGTATATGATGTCTGTGAGTAAAGCTGACTCAAATTAAGTTACAGTAACAAGCTACTCACCGATGGCTGAGTGTAAATGGTGCCCAAAACACTGGAGCCAGGTCCAGTGATTGAGTACTGTGGCTTTCACGATGTTAGCACCATTATCAGTTGTAATGCACACAAGTTTGTTTTCATCCAGACTTCATGACTCCAGTAATTCTATCAAGTATTTTGTAATCATCTCTGCTGTATGGTTATCTGAAAAATAAGCAGTTTCCAGGCATTTGCTTTTCAGGTTCCATTCTCTGTCTATGTAGTGAACAGAGAGGCTATGGTAGGGCTCGGACATGCGACTTGACCAGAGGTCTGACGTTGTAGCGTAGAAAGAAATGGACAACAGCTTGTTTTTCAAAGATTCCCTGCACTCATTGTACAGATTAGGAAGTGCCATGTTGGAGAAATACTTGCGGCCCGGCAGCTCATATTGTGGGTCAAAAGTGTCGAGAAGCCAGGCTTTTCAACTGCAGTTATTGGCAGCATATCCCTCGCTATGAAGCAAGTTACTGCATGGGTGATTTCCTTGTGTGGATCCTTTGTCGTAAGTTTCGCAAGCAAGGAATCCCAGTTTGGTTTGCTTTGTGCTGGCAGATGATCCAGCGGATTCCCCCAAGGTTGAGCAGTGCCCTGTGGTGCGAGCGGCTTAGGTGATAAAACAAGTTGGTTGTGTTACCAGACTTAGTTTTTATGGATTCTCTGCAAATTTTGCAAATGACCATTGTTTGTTTTTTCCCGTACTTGTATAGAAACCAAAATACTGCCATGCTGGTGAACTGCTGAAACCTTTTTGGAGACAATTTCCTCTGCCTGCACTCGGGAACTATTTGGTGGTTTAACCCCCCAATCCAAACCTTTAATGCTGAGTTAGTAAAATGAAGAAATGTCAGTGTAATTATTTAGTTAAATGTAAGGAAACTAAAGTGTTTTTAAACAGCGTGGCCTCCAGAATGCACTTATAAACAAGCAAGCAGCACTGTGTATTTGATGCCAGCTGGCCCACTGCGCAACAGGTTCTGACGGACAGTTCAACTCATCCCACTCTCTCGCTACTTTTTGTTTATGGATGTTGTAACGAGTGTGAGCCGTTTGTTGTGCATTAGAATTGTGTTACAAAGAGTAGACAAAAAAAAGCGTTTGTATTATTTATAAAGCGGGGGCAAAGATTTGTTTGTGTTTGTGTGGGAGGGGGGCGGATGAGGAGTTTACGGTTAACCAAGTATTAACAGTTAAGGGTTTCAATAACCGGTTAAGCAAATTTTGGAAAATGTGCATCCCTACAACATTTAGACAGGACTTGTTACTTCTACAGCCAAGATAATGTTAGCTTTGGAGAGTTCCATTAGATTTCTTGTTGTGAGTTCCAAGTTTGAGTCAAAAGTTGTGTGTGCATATGTGCACAACATGTGCACGTACACAAAACCTATAAAATATACACCCCCCTTTCATTCTGGGGGCATTTACTCTAAAGGCTGTCTGTATGTGTTGATTGTCAACTGCTCAGTTCTTTATTAAAGACCCCCAACACTGTTTGAAGACATCTGCCTCTCTGATTCTTCTTTTGATGGTCAACTGAACCGTACACTTTTAGGAGGAGCCTCCAATTGGCGAGTAGAATCAGCCAGCAGGGGCTTCCCCCATTTGCGATTCATTATCATTCTGAATGCTGGGGAGTAAACATCTTCTCTGACCGCAGCTTGGGGCTGCCGCTCAGCCGCGGCAGTGCAAGGACAGACTGCAGACGTGGCAAACGCGGGGGTTCCAAAGTGCGGCTCAGAGCCTCCTCCGGCTTCTCGTGCATGGGATGTAATCCTCATCTGTCACCGGACTTGTTACATGGAAGTCATCGGACCTTCTGCATTCCATCCCCCGGCCGAAGATTCTCTGGGGAATCCGGTCACCGGGGTGCCTCTACCACCAACCTGTGGACTCACCGCGGCGTCAACCAAGCTAACCTCTGCTATCCTACGGTGGCCCAAGCGGCCCAGTTACCCCGGTCAGCTGATTTGGGTCTTTCATCGCTCTTCAGGGTTGCTCTCCTCAACGTCTGGTCAATTGGGAATAAAACCGCCATTTTAAGGGACTATATTTTTCCAGCATGAGGTGACATTCTTCTGCATGAATGAGACCTGGGTTCTTCCTGGTGAGTCAGCTGTATTGTCAGAGCTCTGTTCCTCAGACTGTAAGGTTGTGAACGAGCCCAGGCACACTGGTCGTGGTGGTGGCCTGCTAACCATGTTCAGATCCTCTTTTCATCCTAAAAAACTTAATATACCGGTGACTCCTACCAGCTTTGAGTTCATGGCTTTTGAGGTGGACTTTAATCCTCCGCTGGTGTTTATTCTCTGTTATCGCCCACCTAAGTACAATTCCAATTTTTTATCTAAGTTTTCTGATCTTTTAGCACATTTTCTTCCAAAGTTTGACCGTAGGATTATTCTTGGAGATTTTAATGTCCATGTTTGCTGCCCTGACAAACCTCTTGTTGGTGGCGTTTTAGACATTTTAGATTCTTTTGGTCTCCAGCAACAGGTCCAGTCACCCACCCATTCGGGCTCACATATTTTGGACTTGGTTTTGTCATTTGGCATTTGTATCTCTGATCTGATTGTTGACTCTGCATGTATCTCTGATCACTCTATTATTTTTAATATCTGTGGCATGACACCTCCCTCCTCAAGGCAGCACAAGCAACACTTTACAAGCATAATCTCCCCTTCCACCACCAACCTATTAGCATCTAGCCTAGCTGCTACTCTCTCCAGTTCCCAACCTGATTCCATCTGTGTAGGAATTGTTGAGCTGCTAACCTCCTTCAACTCTACCTGCTCAACTGTTTTGAATGCAGTCGCTCCTCTTAAATCCAGGCATAAAAAACTGTGGCAGACCCTTGGTTCAATGAGGACACTCGTGCCCTAAGACGCCAATGTAGGTCCTGCGAACGCCGGTAGCGGAAGGACAAGCTGCAAATCTCCTACCAACTATTCAAGGATTCTTTGACCCGCTATCAGAAAGCTGTCCGCTCAGCTAGGAATAGATATTATGCGGAAATAATTATTAGGCATAACAATGACCAAAAGGAACTGTACAGTGTTCTCACCTCCGTTCTCTCCATCAGAGATTCTCCTAACTTTTCCCCCTTTTCTGGGGCTCTTTGCAATGAGTTTCAAAAGTTTTTCCTGCATAAAATCCAAGAAATTAGAACCAGCTTCCCTCACTTAGGCCGGATTACCTGTGTGGATCCTCACTGTCCACCCTCATTTTCTTGTTTTACTCATGTGACACTCTCTGGTCTGGTTGACTTAATTTTGGCTATGAAGCCCTCAGGCTGTCCAAACGACAGCCTTCCCCCAAAACATCTGCGCGATGTCCTTCCAGTGGTGGCCCCTGCTGTCTTGGATATTGTCAATTCCAGCTTCTCCTCTGGTGTGTTTCCAGCTGCTTTTAAAAAATGCAGTTGTTCAGCTGCTATTAAGTCTTACCTTAATGATCAGTGTTTTAGTGTCCATATAGAAGACTGCTCTTCCCCCAATGTCCCACTTCCATGGGGAGTGCCGCAGGGCTCCATCTTGGGTCCTCTCCTCTTTTCAGTTTACATGCTACCACTCGGTAAAATTCTAGCAGGTCATGGGGTTAACTACCACTTCTATGCAGACGATTGCAAGATCTACCTTCAAATCAGCCAACAGCACTCAATTTCTGCATTGTCAGAATGCCTCTCTGAGGTCAAATCCAGGCATTCTCAAAACTGCTTACGGTTAAATGACAGCAAAACAGATGCCATACTTTTTAGCCCCACTAACACGACTGGCTCTTCAGGTATCCCAACGCTCCCTTCACTCAATCTCAAATCATGTGCCACCAGCCTGGGTGTGAAACTGGACTCTGACCTCTCAATGACTTCACAAGTCAGTGCCATTGTCAGGTCCTGCTTTTTCCAACTCCGTCGCATCACACGTCTTAAATCAATCCTCAAACGCCCGCATCTTGAGTCCGTCATTCATGCATTTATCACTTCCCGTCTGGACTACGCAAATTCTGTCCTGATTGGGATAAATGCTTCTGCCCTAAGCAGACTACAGAAGGTTCAAAATGCTGCGGCCAGATTTTTAACTAACACCGACAGACGTATGCACATCACACCTATTCTCGCAGATTTACACTGGCTCCCGGTCAAATTTAGGATTCATTTCAAAGTCTTGTTATATGTAGGGGTGTTCCAAAAAGGGTACTTCACGATTCGATTCGATTTCGATTATGGGAGCTTCGATGCTTCGATTATAATGGTTGTTGGTTCGATTCGATTACTGGTGCCATGATTCTTCGATTGACATTTTTTCATACGAGATTGATTGTCTTCTTCTTTGTCTACATTTGTAAATAAATAACCTATCAATTAACTCAGTTCCTCTAAAACTACTCTCAGTAAGTAAATACTTTTTTTTTTACATTTAACTATTTTTCAAAGACAAAATCTTATTTTATGACTGTATGACTTGTGTAAATATTTGCACATTGACCAACTTAACTTTAATCAGGGAAAGCTTTAAACATTTAAAACCTGCTAGGGAATCATTTTTTTCTCTCCTTCCTTTACTTTATTTAACAACAGAACATTATTAGAAAACAGTTCAATAACATGCAAAACAACATGTTATCACCTCAACTGTCTTACAGCTTTTGAGATATTGAATAACATTTCATTTCTACTGGTAACAATGTAATGGTGGCATGTCTATAATGTACGGGTTGGCAATAATCCAGTTTAAACTACATTCACAGATAGAAGTGTTTGTGAATTACATACTACAACGGCTTGCCATAGGCCAGGAGCGGTGTGTTGCGCAATCTTGTAGCAACAACAACAACGTGAGTCCCGGTAGCTGCTGTGGCTCTGCTCCATAGCGCTGCAGACAGCTACGAATAAACAGGATGGTGGGACTTTTCTTCCGCTTGTAGAGTTTAGTCATTCTTAGTTCCAAGATCATCATGTTCTTTTGGAACCCACGGCATGAGTCTGCTATCCACTAGCTTAGTTAGCATTAGCCAATCTGCCCGTAGCTGCGCGTTTGATCCCAAACGTTGGATCGTTTCTGCTGGTTCCTTTATTTTCTTCCACAGCACCTAGATTACCACATTGTGCGCCAGTAAAAAGCATCTTCCTTACACAAAAACAACAAAGCTTCACGTTATTTACTTTTTTAAGCATCGACGTTCATTAATCGATTCTTAATCCTCACGTGAAGCTTTGCGATGCATCGCCACATCGATGAAATGTACCCACCCCTAGTTATATGTATACAAGGCTTTGAATTGCCCATCTCCATCCTATCTGGCGGACCTGCTGTCTCCATATGTTCCCACTCGTCCCCTTCGTTCAGCAGATCATCTGCTGCAGGTTGTTCCAAAGGTCTGGTATAAATCACGGGGAGAGCGTGCCTTCTCTCATGCAGCCCCCAAACTCTGGAACACTCTGCCCCTCCATGTGCGTTTGGCTCCCTCAGTCAGCAGGTTCAAGTCGGCACTTAAAACTCACTTTTTCAGCCTTGCCTTCCCTCCGTGACAATTTACATGAAAATCCAGCACTAGTTTTACTTTTCTTAATTTAGTTTTTATGATTCAGTAGCTCACTTTTTAACACCTTGCACTATCTTGTAGCTTTTTTGATTTTATATGTGCCATTTTAATTGGTTTTTATCACTTGCTGCTGTTTTTAGTAGGAATTTTTATCTGTGATTTTGTGCTATGTTTTTGTGTATTACCTGATTTCCATGCTTTCATTATGTTTTGGTGATATGTTCGAGCATTTGGCTCTTTTATGTACAGCACTTTGGTTGGCTGCCATGCTATTTTTAAATGGTGCTTTATAAATAAATTGGTATGGTATGCTGTGAAGAGAACACAGCAGTCTCTGTGAGAGAGAGCAGGAAGCAATATCAGAGTCTCCAAAAGCAACACTGCTCACAGCCACTTTTGTTTACTAACTTAAGGAGGACACCACAAACTTCCCCACGCGTCTTGTCCTGCTCTCACGTGCTTGAAGATTTCTGTGTTCCCGAGAAGGCTGTGTGAACAAAACCTGGCCTTGCACGACCGGGTCGAATCTACCAAGACCAGGATGACTGGGTCAGATGTGAAAACGCCATAAAAGCTCTTCAGTGATTGGTGACTTAATGAGGAATTTACCCAATAGCACCTTAAAGAGCTTTGTCTACACTCATAGAATCTGGGGTTATAATATGTAACCATCGTTACCAGTAATTACATAGCAGTTACAGTAGTTACCTATAATTACATAGTATTTACAATAGTTACCAGTAGTTGCCCATAGTTACTTAGTAGTAACAGTAGTTACCCATAGTTACAGTAGATACCAGTAGTTACCCAAAAATTATCTATTATCTATTACCCAGTACCCTCAGTTACAACAATAAAATGAAAAGACAGCTGTAAAGTGTTTACATCAGCAGATGTTTGGTTTATTACTGAATTATTGTCAAACATCCAAGTTATAGACCAAAGTGAAAAAAAATGCTTACAGTAAAGCTGAACACGACTCACCTGTCTCTGAGCAGGGTTGATGTGCAACTCCACATGTACACTTTTGCTCGTCTGGATGAGAGGCAAGGAGATCAGCACCAAACCCAGCAGACTCAGAACAAGACACACCACCAGCACATGCCTGCAGACACACCAGTCGAGAGGCTGTGCTGGTTTAAAACATCAGGATCAACATTTATGTACGAAACCTGAATATCGTGTCTGAGAGTGTGACTGACTCACTCACAAAGAAATCATTTTGATACCATTTCTAAACACAGTTGACTTCACACCCGTTTATATTTTCAAATGAAGACTAGAAACCAACTGTGTTGGTGATGTCATTCCCACAGAAAGAAGTGGCCCCCACCCTTAATGAGATTAGTTGAGACCCTGTGTGTCCCCCTCCCCCTTTCACACTGCTTATGTGTGCAGCGGCAAAAAGAGTAAAGCAAACTTTTTCTCTGTCTGTGAGAGGGATGTAAACCCACGGCTGAAGCTCATTAAAATGTGTCAACACAGTGGATTTAATAGGACTTTGTAATAAACTCTGGGTGTAGCGAGATGAGTTTTCCTCACTCCCTGCAGAAATAAAGACTCTCAGAGCAACAGTCAGACACATCCAACGCAGCTTTACCGTCACAAGACTGAGACTAACCTCAGAGGAGCACCTTTTCACTGTGGTGGACGACACCGGGTTCCACCCCCTCTGAGCCGCTACAGGTAATAGGGGTGGGAATCGAAAACCGGTTCTTGTTGAGAAATGGTTCCCACTGTTTCAATTCCTAGGAATCGTTTGCCATTTTTGCAAACAATTCTCTTATCAATTCCAGGTGGCGCAATTGACGTCACCACGCACGTTGCGTAGCTTACGCAAGCTACATTGCACAGCTTACGCATTTACTTAGCAGGAAACATGACGCCTAAGCAGCACAAACGCTCAAAACTTTGGTTGTACTTTACAAGGAAGGATGACAACAGGGCAACTTGCAATACTTACAAAGTACATATTTCATTAGAGAGGAAACACTACGAATACGCAAAAGCATTTGTGCACAAAATATGCGACAAATTCAAGTGAATGTCGTGTTTTTGACCCACTCCAGACTAGTGAATTTCAACGCAGCAGCAGCGGTGACATTTGCACGTCCTCTCCTGTTAATACTGCAGGTAACTAATCAGCTAACACTGCCTATCATGTTAGCGTCATTTATCTTATATACACACCTCCACACTAGCAGACTCCAGCGACAAGTCCGACCTGTGGTGAGATTTTTCCCATCTTGTAAAAGCTACAGCAAGAAGATGACTCTACCTTCACAAGGAGCATAAAGGAGAACATTTGGAATGATTTTTCCAAATGATACCAGGTACAATTTATTATCATGAATAAACTGACAGTTACAATGCAGGAAACTGTGTGCAATTCATTTTTTTGCCACCTACTGTCTATTCCTAATGAACTACTCGGGAACTGATAAGGAATTGGATTGATAGACAGATAACTAAGATAAGAACAGAAAACCAATGGAACTGGAAAAGAAACACAGAAATAACATAACAAGGAGTTTGAAAACTTTCATGTATTCATCAGCCTTTAAATGAACATTTCTGACCCCTACTTTACACTGGAAGCATCAGTGTTCGGAACGGCAGCAGAACAATTTACTCGTGAATGTCGTCGCGTGCCAGTGCACACTGGGAGAATGTCAGCCGCGAAGCCACTTCTCTGCAGTGCTCCTCACTGGACTTGCAAGATCACAAAATCCTTCGAGACTTCCGCCATCCTCCTTGCTTGGCTCACAAGATCCCTCAAGACTTCAAAGGTCACGGTTTGTATATGCCATCCGCCATTAAACCAAAAAGAAGGAAATCATGTTTGACACTGCTGTTTGATGTCATATAAAATGTTGTTCCTCTCCACTGCCAGGATTAAACCCATGAAAAACACACTGCTGCACTTTTCGAAAGATACAGGGAGTAAATAATCTGTGATGTCACACGTGCAGATGTAATCTACATAGATATGAAATTGCATCGCTGCAATAGACTTTTATTTTTATTTTCTTTGCTTGAAGACTCATTTTTATCGTTTGGCTTTTATGTAATACAGTTTTTAGATTTTTATCTTCTCAGTTTTATTATTTTAATAAATTTTTGTATCCTGCCTTTTTTGTTTTATTGTTCTCTTTTATGGTTTTATGTCACGTTCAGCGCCTTGGGCTTCCGTAAACTCAGTGGAAGGTGCTATAAAAATAAAATTTGATTGATTGATTTTGAAAAATATTGTATGTTTTACACTGAAACCGCGTGTGATTTCCTGTCTAGCCCTATGTTCACTGCGAAAATTGACGCATCCCAGAAGCAGCTCACAGCAAAAATAGAACTCGATCCCATCTTTAGCTGAGCAATGTGGCATGCCACTTCTGGGACGCGCCTGGAAATTGCTGCGTCACGGCTGCTTTGAATCACCCCCACAGACTATAATGGATTCTATCTGAAGAGCTGCCGCTCCATGCTGCTGATGCTTCCAGTGTGAAACAGGGGTTATCCTGCACCTTCTGCACTGTAACTGCTCTTTGCTTATTTTCAGATTTTTAAATCTGAAATTAATTTTTGTATTAATTTATTCTAAATTTGTGTATTTTAATTGTGCTGTCACGTGGATTTTAATGTTCATGCTATTCTCACTAATGGAAAGCACAGTGAATTGCCTCTGTGTATGAAATGTGCTACACAAATAAATTTGCCTTGCATTGCCTTTAGCAGCTTTGGGAATCTAAAATATTCCCACACAGGAGACTTCAAACACTTCCTAGGTGGAATCAGAGCAGTCCCTCTGGTTGTTGTCTCTGGTTCTGGTTCTGCAATGATCTGTGTGCATCCGTTCCAGAAGCAAAACAGAAGCGTTTTTACATGTAGTTTGAGCGCTATTGTCTTTGCTTTGTTTCTGCCGTGTTGAAGAAGTCTTAACCATGCTTTAACGACAGTGTTTAACACTGCTGCAACCCTACTAGGGAGGGAGAGCTGCAGCTTTATCCCAGCTGTTTACTGGACTATTTTAATAAGCCTGTTGAGAGCAAAATCAGATCAATAGATCTGCATTGCTGCTGCAGAGATCAGAAACACTCTGAGGATCTCTGCTCTGATGGATCATTGAATATGCAAATTGTCAACAAACAACCAGCAGTTTGTGGTTTTTCAGACATTTCTTTAATGACATGTTTGCAAGTTCAGAGGAGAAGCAGATCAGTCAATTTTTCCTTGGACATCTTTAGAATACATCAGTAATGTCTGATGTGTTTTCAACAGTTACATATTTTAAATGAGTAAGGCTGTGGTGGCCATTTCTTACCAGTAACAATATTTATGCTGCTAATATTACGTTTAATTGAGGTTAAATACTGTGGGTATTTATGTTAAACTCCAAACCCTTTAACAAGATGGATTCCCCTCCTTTCTCTGAAAACTGATTGTTAGAAAGACCAATTGAACCTGAGTTAGTTCAGGTCACTCCTGTGTGAATACTTGTATCGTGTTAGTTTCCCCCTGAATCAGGAACAGAAAGTACTCGCACAAGGGTCACAATGGCTGTAAACCACTGAGCTGTGAACAACTTCAGCTCCATAAAGTCACACAGTCATCTAACCCTGATGGTTTACAGACAGCTGCAGCAGACCTTACCTGTGTCGAGTCCAGCGCAGCAGGAACCTCATGATGCTCTCATGTGCTTGACCATGGTGTCTGAACACACACACAAGAGGTTCTTTGTCATGAGTGGATAATAAAACCCCATGGTTAGATTACAGTCATCAGGATACACAGGGAATACATCACTGATCTAGTTAAATAAAATACTTTAAAAAGCACCAGAATACACACACACACCTACAGTGGGGCAAAAAGTATTTAGTCAGTCACCAATTGTGCAAGTTCTCCCAGTTAAAAAGATGAGAGGCCTTTAATTTTCATCATAGGTATACCTCAACTATGAGAGACAAAATCAGAAAAAAAATTCCAGAAAATCACATTGTCTGATTTATTAGTAAATTATGGTGGAAAATAAGTATTTGGTCAATAATGAAATTCCATCTCAATAGTTCGTTATATACCCTTTGATGGCAATGACAAAGGTCAAACTTTTTCTGTAAGTTTTCATAAGGTTTTCACACACTGTTGCTGGTATTTTAGCCCATTCCTCCATGCAGATCTCCTCTAGAGCAGTGATGTTTTGGAGCTGTCGCTGGGCAACACAGACTTTCAACTCCCTCCAAAGATTTTCTATAGGGGTTTTCTTCCTCAGTAAGTGAGGCAGCATCAGAGGTAACTGTAGAACCTCATCTGAGTTTGAACTGTTTTGATTCCATTGAGCTTTCAGAGTTATCAAAAATATTAGCTTCATCTAAACCTTCCACTTGTATTTTAGACCCAATCCCAACCACATTATTTAAAGAAGCATTTCCTTTTGTTACTGCCCCCATTTTAGACATAATTAACCAATGTTTAATAATTGTCCTTTCGCCGAGCCCTGCCCCCCTTAGTTACTGTTGCTAAGTCCGACAAAGTGGGTCAAACACTGACAAGATCGGCAGATTGCCGCGATGGAAAGAAGTAGACAGATGCGTGTCAATTACAATTTTTGAAGCAATTCCTCCACAATATCATCCAGATCAAGGCAAAAAGGGTTACAGGATGCAGTGGAGGGATATATTCAAAATATAAAAATATGTGTCGGCTCCGCTGAGCGAAGCATAGCGGGGAACAAGGAGCTGGGAGTTCGGAAGGAGGCGGCGTCCGGGGACGCGTGGATCCAAGGAGCAGTGGCGGGGATGCGGTGTGACCAAGAGGAGTCAAGTGGCGTGGCTGTGGAATTAGGCTGGTTGGTTCGTGAGTAAGGTTTACTCGGGGACTGGTACACGGAACATGGACCAGGAGGAGCTCATGCACAAAGAGCACACGATGACTGAGCGACGAATGAGAGGTGAGTGAGCCTCCCTTTTATAAAACAATGGCTGCAATTTGCCGCAACGCTGAGGCAGCATCTTGGAGCCTAAGGTCGTTTATAAGAGCTCAGACCATGGCGGTAATGTGGCGCAATCGTGTCCTTTTAATAAAAGATTACGCAATGGCGGCATAAAGGGGGTATGTGGGCAGTCTCTGCGCTGTCACGGACTTCTGTGTATCTTGGACATAACTTACTTTTTATTGCGATCAAAGCTGCGCTCCTTATGTTTTTTTCACAAGCAGCTACAGGTGTCTGTCCTCTACAGTCCCTGTGAACTGTCAGATGATCTGAGCTGCAGCTCTAACAGAGAGAAACTCCCAGAGCTCTGCATCGCTCCAGTTTATCATCTCAGCTGATTCTGTTTACAAAACTAAACTTATGCCCGTGTTTACTTTCATTTTCAATATAGTTCCTGGCCAGAGCTCGGCATTAATTTATCACGTGATCATGACATCACTCTCTGTTGTGCCAAGGCTTAATGTGCGTTTATAAGACCATCGAAGCTGCAATATTACTGCAATATTACTACCGAGCGTGGCGGCCAGAATGGTGCAAAATTCCCGCATCGCTTGCCGCCATAGCACGTTCATAAGACACACCTTTGCGGTAAAATTACACTGATTTTCCGGCATGGTGTGTCTTATAAAAAGGGTCTTGGATAGTCTGGGAGGCGGACCTCCGCTCAACCGCGGGCAGGGAGCACTCACGCTTGGCTGTTGCTGGTTGAGCTTGATGAGGCGGTTCTGATGGAGACGCGACTACTATCGAGGCTAATGCTTAGTAGTATAAATTATGTTTAGCCTCACCATCTTGTTTGAAGTTGTCGGACAGTAACGGTTGCTATGATGTGTGATTGGACAATAGCCGTTTTGGGGGCGGGGCCGGCAAAAGGCTAATTGGAAACGTACCGCAGGATTTTAAGGTTGCTGTAATTAAACCTCTATTTAAGAAACCTTCTCTGGATCCAGATGACCTAATGAATTATAGACCAATATCTAAACTCCCATTTTTATCTAAAGTCCTTGAGAAAATAGTGGCCAATCGAGTATGTGAGCATCTAAACACTAATGATCTGTTTGAGGAATTTCAGTCAGGTTTTAGAGAGTATCACAGCACTGAAACCACATTAGTGAAAGTTACAAATTATATTCTCATGGCCTCAGATAAGAATCTTGTCTGTTCTGGTCTTGTTGGATCTCAGTGCTGCTTTTGACACAGTCGATCACAATATTCTCTTAGAAAGGCTTCAACATGTTGTAGGGATCAAAGGAACAGCGCTAGTCTGGTTTAAATATTATCTGTCCGACAGATTTCCGTTTGTTCATGTACATGAGAAATCTTCATACTCTAGGGTTACTTGTGGAGTACCACAGGGTTCAGTACTTGGACCAATTCTTTTCACTATATATATGCTTCAAATTGGTAAAATCATTAGACAGCATGGGATAAACTTGCACTGTTATGCTGACGATACGAAGTAATATTTATCCATAAACCCTGATGAACCTAATCAGTTAGGTAGATTACAGGCTTGTCTTGAAGACATAAAAATCTGGATGACTCTAAATTTTCTGCTGTTAAATCCAGACCAGACAAGTTATCATCTTTGGACCAGAACCTCTGAAAAGGAAACTGCTTAGTTAATCACCTGATCTGGATGGCATTAATTTAGCCTCCAAGAACAAAGTAAAGAACCTCGGTGTAATCTTTGACCAGGACATGTCATTCAAATCCCACGTTAAACAGGTTTGTAGGATTTCCTTTTTCCACCTTCGGAATATTGCTAAGACTAGAAGCCTTAAGAATTTTTATTTATAAATTTATTTGTAGGCTGAACAGTTCTAAAAATATGATTGTTTAAAATCTAACCAATACCTGTGTCAGTGCAATATGCTACCAGTCAAAGATATGGAAATACTGGTATGACAGTCTTTTTCTTTTCTAGGTTAGGGAGTTATATAATAATTTATACTTTATTTTCACACTACTGCTATTATTGTCTCTTGCTTTTGTTTTTCATGATTATTTGTCTCTTGTGCTTTAGTGTGTCATATTGTGCTCATTTCATGTTATCTTATCTGTACAAATTTTTTCTACTTCTGTGAATTGGACTGAGAATCCAGAAAAAAGAACTATTACCTCAAGATTGGATTACTGCAATTCATTACTATCAGGAGGTCCACAGAATGTAGTTAAAAGTTTTCAGCTAGTCCAAAATGCTAGAGTTCTGATAATTAAAAAGAGAGACCATATCTCTCCTGTTTTAGCTTCCCTAATTTGGCTGCCTGTTAAATTCAGAATTGAGTTTAAGATCCTCTTTCTCACATATAAAAAGTTCTTAATAATCAAGCTCCATCATACATCAGTGATCTGATTGCTCCATATGTTCCAAACAGAACACTTCACTCTCAGACTGCAGGTTTACTGGTGGTTCCTAGAATATCTAAAAGTAGGATGGGAGGCAGATCTTTTAGCTATCAGGCTCCTCTCCTGTGGAACCAGCTCCCAGCTTTAGTCCGTGAGGCAGACACCTTTTCTACTTTTAAGACTAGGCTCAAAACCTTTCTATTTGATAGGGCTTATGGTTAAATTCTGATGTTAGCCCAGGTTTAGACGAGTGGGGAGCAGAGGGAGGAGGAGTGTACAGTCGGTAAAGACTTTTCTCCCTGGCCCTGCCTCCCACATGCCTCCATCTAAAAGGCTAGGTTATCCTGAATTATCTCTGTAGTTATGCTGCTATAGGCTTAGACTGCTGAAGGACATACTGACCACTTTCTAGGGCCACAACAACGAATCGATAAAATCGATAAAAATCAATAAAAATTAATTAATAAATGCATTGGCAATGCTTTTTGTCATCAATTCGTTGTGTTGTGCAACATTTTTCGTGTCATGCAACCTTTATTTAACAGTCAATGCGCGCAGCTCATCTGTAGGCCGCGGTGGCAGCAGAGCAAACCGAGGCAGATCAGAACGAGAGAGAAAGCTGGTGTTTTGATGAGGAACGACCGACACACTTAGAACATGGACATACATGTCACATGTGCGATGAAAAAAAACGCTCTATGCAATAAACAATTTTTAGACGTAGTACTCGTGTGACATCTTTTCAAGTTATTTTTTCCCCAACCCCCCAGAACTTTATTGAACAAATGTAAGTTATTTGTTTTTGTGTAAGGAAGATGCTTTTTACTAGCCTGGCAAGCCATCCTATATATGTGAATATATAGTCTGGCCACAAACCACTGAAGGTTCTCAGTCGTGAGGCGGGATCTACGGTTGTCTTTCAAACTGTCTGCACGCAACTCGATAGCGCTAGGACCAATCAGAGTAACGAACAACGTGATGTAATCACAGCGACGGAAAAGAGGGAGGCAGAAATGGCGTCTAACATCAATGATTTCTGTCGTTTTTGTATGAAAAACGTGAATATCAGGTGTACTGGGACATTGCACTACTTTGTTTGATAAAAATAAGAAGCCGCTAAGTATAGCCAACAGACTTACGCACATTGGAGTCTAAATAATCCAATGTTAATGACAAAGCCGTTTCAAACGAACGTGGTTCCTGCGCAGCCGCCATGTTGTTTGTGTTCGCGGCAACCATAGATATCATATATATTGCTAGATGCCTTAACTTGGAGTCAACAGCGTCCCTACACGGCAGCCATCTAGACCAAACTTTGCAAGGCAAGAATTTGGTCTAGTTCACTAGGCTAGCTTTTTACTGGTGCACAATGTGGTAATCTAGGTGCCGTGGAGGAAAATAGAGAAACCAGCAAAGACACAAAAGCAGAAACGGTCCAAAGTTTGGGATCAAACACACAGCTATGGGCAGATTGGCTAACGCTAAAGCTAGCGGATAGCAGATTCACGCTGTGGGTTCCAAAAAAAAAAAACCATGATGATCACGGAACTAAGAATGACTAAACTCAACAAGCGGAAGAAAAATCCCCACCATCCTGTTTATTCTTAGCTGTCTGCAGCGCTATTGAGCAGAGCCACAGTCAGCAGCTACAGGGAGTCACATTGTTGTTACGAGTCTGCGCAACACCACTCCAGGGCTATGGCAAGCTGTTGTAGTATGCAATTCACAAATGTTTCTATCTGTGAACATAATTTAAGAAGAAGAAGAAACAATCTTTTTTATAGCACCTCTCAAGATAAAAATCACGAGGCGCTTCACAAGAACAAAAAGTAAAATAAAAATTTTAAAATGATTAAAAATATCAAAAAAGGGAAAAGTAAAAATTGTGATTAAAAAAGGACGTGAATAAAGACAAAAGGAAAATGAATAAGAAAAGGGTGATCAGTGGATCATGGGAAAGGCAGAAATGGTACAGAGCAGAATGAAGAGAAGGTAGCAAAGAAGAATCAACCAAAGGTCACTCAAAAGCCAGCCTGAACAGGTGAGTTTAAACTGAATTGCCAATCCGTACATTATAGACATGCCACCATTACATTGTTACCAGTAGAAATTAAATGTTATTCAATATCTCAAAAGCTGTAAGACAGTTGAGGTGATAGCATGTTGTTTTGCACAATATTGAACTGTTTTCTAATAATGTTCTGTTGTTAAATAAAGGAAGGAGAGAAAAAATGTTTCCCTAGCAGTTTTTAAATGTTCCTGTTTAATCGAGTCGAGACCTCATCCGATTCATCGATTATCCAAATAATCGTTTGTTGCAGCCCTACCACTTTCCACACTCTACTTTCTTCTAGAACTACTCTCTAATTGCATTGTTTCCTGTTATTTCAGCTGTTAACTTTATTTTCTCTCTTCCTGTTATTTCAGCTGTTAACTTTATTTTCTCTCTTCCTATTATTTCAGATGTTAACTTTATTTTCTCTCTTAAGTGTTTTCCTCCCCAGAAGAAGCTACAATGGTGTTCTGCTGAGCTGTGGTGGCCTCATGGAGGGGGCTATCGGCTGGCACACTGCTGCAATCCATTAGACATTCTCCCTCTCCTGATAATAACATTTTTAACATTTTACTTTCTTTAACATAGAATGTGCTGCTACTAGTTCACCTGTTTAATTAATTATAGATTCACTCAGATAAAGGCAATAAAGTTTCTCTTACTAAATAGAATTTCTACTAAGAACTCAGTGTAGCCATAGAAACACTACTTGGTATACATGTTGTTTGTTTGTGTGTGTGTGTGTGTTAGAGAGAGAGAGAGTATGGGGGTGTGCATGTGCCTGCTCTATCTTCTCAATCCTTAGTGAGTCGTGGTGGATGGCTGCTCATACTGAGCCAGGATCTTCTGGAGGTTTCTTCCTGTTAAAAGGGAGTTTTCCTCTCCACTGTCGCTAGATGCTTGCTTAGTATGAGGATTGTTGAAAAAACACTGAGGCTAGTCAGTGACTCGATGCAATCAGCTGGGTTCCTTATATAGGAAACTTTTTACTGATTGGCTTAATGAACTATACTGTATTAGAATGTTTACTTTGTAAAGTGCCTTGAGACGACTTGTCGTGATTTGGCGCTATATAAATAAACTGAACTGAATTAAAAGTAGCATACGGTCTCCAAAAGGTTGGAGACTAACGGACTGCGGTTCTGTTCTAAATGCCGTCCTCCGGTAGAACGGACTCGTAAAGAATGTACTTTTGTAATTGGGACCTAGTGTTTTACATCACACACAAAGCGGATACCCGCTGACCGACCACCAAGCTAACACCAGGCTAACATTATTTCGGACACTACCAGCAGCCCTGTTCCACTAGCGGCGCGTGCACGTCCAGCCCACAGGTGTGTATTATGTGTTGTAACTTCTTCTTCACTAATCATTAACCCACCTAGGAATGCGAAATGTTGACCGTGATGCTATTTGAGGGGATAAACATGGCTAACGGTCATGGCGCAGTGAGCGACGGCCGGAGGAATAAAGGACGGAGTTTTTATTAAAGCTGAAAAGCTAAAGTCACCCTAAACCTGCTAGCTAAATCAGCTGTTATTATAGGAGGGTCTGGATGGGGTGCGCGCGTGTGTAAAATAATACACATAACACTCTCCCGTGTTTGTCCTTGGGGATTCTCTAGTGGACTTTATTCAGCCATTAGGACAGCGGGTGTCTGAAAATAGCCACCAGTTTAAATGGTTTACACCAATTCCCCTCAAAGTCCTGCTGGTTTAAGAGGCGCCGTCCTGAAACGGGACCAGAGGACAGCCAAAAGACAACAGCGTCCACATGTCTCAGCCTTATCGGTGCTGCAGTGATAACCGGTGCAAACTGGATCGTGTAGGTCCCACTAGAAGCACCGTCATTAACCAGAGCCTTTTAAATATATGTCTAGGTGCGAACTTCTGCTCTTACCTTAGCGTCCACACCAGACTCCTCTCCCAGAGTCCAGGCCACTGGTCCAGGCTCACTTCGAGGTAAATACCCGGTCCGTCACCGCTCAGCCTCCTCCGAGGAGAGCGTGCAGCGGACAGCCAATCAGCACTCAGCTCCAGCTAGCATCACTTCCGCCTTTTCTCATCAACAAAAACTAAATATTTACATAAATAACTAAACCAGTCAGAAAGTAAATGGTCAAAAACATCAGATCCGTTTCATTCTTTTATTTTCATACTTTAAAACAGACATGAAGACAAACGTTTGAGTAAAGATGGAACCATGAGTCTGCTCAGGGATGTACTGATTGCTTTTACTCATCCTAGCAACTACATCTGCCATTTTTCTACATAAACATTTGACTGATAAAGTTAGTAGATTTAATATATGTTACAAGTTAGAATGACTCAGCAGAAGCTCAGCGATGAAATCAAACAGCGTGACTGCTGACTGGTTTCTGCTGCAGGGGTTGTTTCAGTTCAAACAGCCCCGTTCCACCTTGGACTACCTTACCCACCACCAGACAGGCTGAGGGGGATGAGAGTTGATCATGTGACCCTGAAAAAGAAAGAAGCAATAGTCACTAAAACACACACACACACACACACACACACGCATTCTTTTCCTGCTTCCAGATGCAAAAAAGATGGCACCTGTGTTTGGCTCTGCTGCAGTTATAGCCACCTTTACAAACAATTAAATTACATCTTCTAACTCCAGCAGATACTGATCTCTCCTCAGCATGGCCATATTAAATACCTGCTCCATAAATAATAAGTACCCCCCTAAACAACTCACAGCTGTCCTTGATGAACAAAACATATATAATAAAATTAGACGTAAGAAATAAAATAAAAAGGCAAAGTTAAAGTTATTGGATGACGATGATGTCCTTAACGGTGCAATGCGTAAGAATGGAGTAATAGTGACGTCCTGTGGTCAAATTTGGTTACTGCAATCACTAATTTTATTCAGTTGCCAGTTATGCTGATAGAAAACTGTTTTATTTAAAAGAAGAAGGTAAGTCCCAGGACAAGCTGAAGGGACTATTTTTCTTGGCTGGGTAGGGAATGCCTTGGGCCTCCCCCAGAGGAGCTGGCCCAAGTGGCTGGGGAGAGGGAAGTCTGGGCTTCTCTACTTAGGCTACTGCCCCCACGACTCGATTCTGGATAAGAGGATAAAGATGGATGAATGGAAAAGAAAAATTATATATATATATATATATATATATATATATATATATGTATGTATGTTACAGTTTGTGTATAACTGGCAACTGGCTTGAAATAAACAATCAAGCAATCAATCAATGATAATATCCAGCGCCAATGCTGAATTATTACGACTATTAACTGTTAGGGGCATCAAGAACTGGTTAAAGAAATTTGGGAATACATACATCCCTAGTATATGACCTGACCCAGGAGGAGCATGTAGATATTGAAGAGCAGTGGTCCAAGAATCGAACCTTGAGGGACTCCACATGTCAAGGTGATCTCCTTTGATTTGTGATCACCAATAGAAACAACATAACCCCCCGTCTTCGAGATATGATCGGAACCATACTATTAGCCATCCTGTCGTCCCCGTTTTCTGTAATATCTAATCTAAAATTAGCATTTTGTGGAAGTAAAATAAAAATCTGATTATTGCACGAATCATTCGGCAAACATGTTCAAGTCTGTACAACTGGAAATACTCAGATTCATTGCGGGGGTTACCCAGCACGGATCCTTGTTTCTACTCAGTGGCTGCAGCTTGAGCGGGTGGATGAAGACGTGCTTGTAAAAAAAGGTTATACAGACCTGGTTTGGGTTTAAGGAGTCTGATGTTGGGTAGAAAAACAATCTCAGTAAAACATTCTGGTAGACAGTAAAGTCCTATCTGCGTTAACTGCTTGTTAATACAAATGACCTGAAATGCCGTACCTTTATTTACACATGATGAACATACAGGCTTCCAAGCTCTCTGGACATCTCCTGTGATTTAGTTTCAACAAATTTCCCTCAACTGTTTCAGCTGATTCTCTCATTTTATTAATAATAATAATAATAATAATAATAATAATAAGTAACAATAAGGTTTAGTAATAAAACAGTCTTTAGCCCAGGGGAGACACTTCTGACGCTGTCTTTTGTTCAAGAGTGGCTTGACACAAGGAATGTGACAGCTGAAACCCATGTCTTGCATACATCTGTGCGTGGTGGTTCTTGAAGCACTGACTCCAGCTGCAGTCCACTCTTTGTGAATCTCTTCCACATTTTTGAATGGGTTTTGTTTCACAATCCTCTCCAAGGTGTGGTTATCTCTATTGCTTGTACCCTTTTTTTCTACCACATCTTGTCCTTCCCTTCACCTCTCTATTAATGTGCTTGGACACAGAGCTCTGTGAACAGTCAGCCTCTTTAGCAATGACCTTTGTGTCTTGCCCTCCTTGTGCAAGATGTCAATGGTCGTCTTTTCGACGACTGTCAAGTCAGCAGTCTTCCCCATGATTGTGTAGCCTACACAGAACTAGACTGAGAGACCATTTAAAGGCTTTTGCAGATGTTTTGAGTTAATTAGCTGATTAGAGTGTGGCACCAGGGGTCTTCAATATTGAACCTTTTCACAATATTCTAATATTCTGAGATACTGAATTTTTGATTTTCATTAGTTGTCAGTTATAATCATCAAAATATTAGAAATAGACACTCGAAACATATCAGTCTGTGTGTAATGAATGAATATACAAGTTTCACTTTTTGAATGGAATTACTGAAATAAATCAACTTTGTCATGATATTCTAATTTTATGACCAGCACCTGTATGCTGATAGAAGTGTTGCACCAGTGAATACCTGCAGGTAAAATGATCATCTACTGTGTTTTTTGTCAACAGTAAAATAAGGGTGGAGGTTATCCTATTTCTCTCCCTTTTGCTGAGCAGAGCTCAGATCCTTTAAAAAAAAACAGGAGAAACAGCTGAAGCTGTGGAGGGAAATTGTTCAAGCTAAATCACAGGAAATGTCCAAAAAGGTTGGAAGCCTGTGTGTTCATTATGCGTTCAAAAATGAACGGCATTTAAAGGTATTAGAATTTACAAGCTGTTAACACAGATAAGAATTTACTGTCGCCCTGCATATTCTACTGAGGATGTTTTTCTTCTCATCATCAGACTCCTTAAACCCAAACCAGAGGCCTCATTTATCAAACGTTCGTAGAAACGTTCCTATATTCCCTCCTACGGATGAAATTTAGAATGTGTGTACGAACAGTCAATGTCCTGATTTATGAAACATGCGATGGCCTCTCGTACGCATGTTCCTCCGCAATGGTCTGATGATAAATCCCACCTGTGCGCATACAGGTGCTTGTGCCCGTGTACCGTCATTTACATACAGAAACGCCCTCAATTAACCATATTTGGTCACACTACGTCTTCAAGTCGGGAGGGGATTCCCTGGGTTCTTCCCGAAAAAAAAAGAAAAACTTTATTGACAGCAAGATCGAAACACCGGACACTTGACAACGCGTGTATGATCTGGGAGCAGAGGGGGTTCTGAAGGTTTTTATTTGTAAAATAGAATCTGGACTGGAATCGGATCAGTGCGCTGCCCTCACGGAAGAACCGTTCCCTCCGGAGTGCACTCTGCTCTGCTAAATCTTCCAATAATAATAAGAAGAAGAAACGATCTTTTATATAGCGCATCTCAAGAAAAATCACAAGGCGCTTCACAAGGACAAAATTATTAAATTAAATTTAAACATAATAAATAAATAAATTCAAAATGATTTAGAACATCATAAAAATGGGAAGAGTAAAATTTGTGATTACAAAATAACACAAAATCAGCCATACAATGTCAGATTCCCGTGACACGGGTGTTTTAGCACCAAAATATTTATTTATTGGGTGGAATAATTAGTGGATGAGGAACATGCGTGGACCTTCAGAATTGCTGTTCCCTCGTTCTGCCACTAGATGCTGTCCCTACACATGGTCACAGCTGTTCTTATATTTAGGAACGTTTTCACGCACAAGTACAAATTGGTAAATACCACACAATGTGTAAAATCGTTCCCACGCACGAAATACGCACAGATCTGTACGTAAGTACGGTTGATAAATGAGGCCCCAGTTCTGTATAACCGATGCTGCCCCGTTTTCTTAGAGGTACTTGTTAATATACCAGCTCCATACTGCAGAAGCTGCTGCTATTGTCCAAAGTAGACACAGCTTGATGACATTCATGTCCAATCACGGTTACAGCTAGAGTCAAAATCTCTACATTTTTATCATCTCTACCTTATACCGTGCATTACTAGTGATGAACATATTTACCCAGCATGGTGGCCTGTTTGAGGAATTTGTAGCTGGTCTCGAAGGTCATCTGCTGCAGGGGGGAGGAGTTGGACTGGATGGCGTGTCGGTTTAAAGGCTTATAAACACCTTCAAAACACATGTAATCTGCTACCAGAGACAGATGTCTGGGGTCCACCTCAATACCTGGAGACAGAGATGAAAGGTCAGCCTGAGCTCTCTGTCAGGTGTGTGTGTGTGTGTGCAGAGGCATACCATACACCGCAAAGACATCTTTGATCTCCTTCTCTATGACTTTTAGAGCCACCTCTATCCCATAAGTGTGAGCCATGGCGTGCACTTCATTAGAGTACAGTCTGTTGACATCCAGGACCTGGAGACACAAACATCACAACAACATGAACAGACAATATTTATGGCAGCCTGGTGATCTTACCAAAACGTCGCGGTAACACATTGGGCACAAGCTTATAATGAGAGCACGGGCTTAGCCTGAACCACCAGGGCGGAGCTGAAACCATCAGGGAGTAGTCTGAACCACTAGGGTGGAGCCTGAACCATCAGGGTGTGGCCTGAACCACCAGGGTGGAGCCTGAACCATCATGTTTGAGGTCATAAATAAAACTCTCCACGTACGTTGCTGTATTTGAACATTTCATGCATGTTGATGCCCTCCGTGTTGAGAACCGTCTGCTTCTCCCCAGACTTGGTTGTGGTCTCACTCAGCAGACAGCGTGTCAAGCCCCTGGTCTCCATGACGACGGCGTTCTCAGCCATTGCTGACAGAACTGAGGTCAAGTCGAAGTGCACCTTGTTCACAGGTAAAGCCAGCTGGACCTGAGTGGGTGAAAAGGGGAGGGGTTTATTTAATATCATTCTAAAGAACATGGGTGTCTGGCAGCCATCTTAGTTGTAGTCTTTTGTATGAAAATGCTTTTTAGTTTTAGTGAGTTTTAGTCAACAACAAAATAGTTTTTTTACTTTTACAAAAAAATTGAATGGACTATTATTCATCAATATGTCACACCTGTACTCTGAGCTACTGGAGTGTTTTATACCAACATCATTTATTTTAGGGCTACAGGAGACTGAACACAGTCTTAGTCCAGCATACAAAACCCCCCAGAGTGGCATCATTGCTGTACATTATTGATAATTACAACACTGCATATATTGAATGTATTGATGCTTAAAAATAAAGAACTTGCAGATCTGTGCATCACACAGTAGATTACCACAAAATAAAAGCATTAATTTATTTGCTCATAATAATGGACACTTGAAGAGCATACAGCATATTCAACATAACGTGTCAATAGAAATAAAAGTCTATTGTTCAATTTATTTACTATTTGAGTGTCAGACCTTCAACTTAGTGTCTTTAGATGTATAATGCTGACTACCACCACACCCCACCCGTTCTGTCAAAGCGTTAGTAAAATAGTGTGTTTTCCTTAACGATTTCTTATATTATCTCTTAATGCTTTACATACAGTCCTTTGTCTGTTCTGAGTTATCATCAATTTGTGTGCCCCAGAAAGGAATGTGCCCTCTGTTTTCTGGGAGTGCTGGAGCTAGTCAGTCAGCTGGATAAGATGCTGTGAGAAGGACTGAAGGTTGCTGCTTTCTGTATCTATGCACACACAGAGAAGATTACATGTAACCTTGCTTTCACTGGTAGGGACCGCCCCTAACCAGATCATGTAACTAAGCTTTGTCAATAAATGGCTGCTGGTCATAGCAACAGGCAGAGACCATCGCCAGCACTGCTGGTTGTGTTTCTCTCTTGCAAGTCAAAATGTAATTCTGTGTCCACCTGACTCTTTATTTAATGCTATTATTTTTCTGACACAAAGTCCACCTGCTTAAATGCAATAATGTTCCCCACACACCTCCAGAGCAGTGATCTATCATGAGCCCACAGAATTTATGTAAATAACCAAGTTCTGCACTTGAGATACCAACAGTGATGTAAATACATTCTCACTCAGGTTGTGTCCCATCTGCACCCACAGCAGCATTTAAATGCTCATAAACATTTAGATGTGACATGGGACTTAAAGGAGCAATAAGTAAGAAGTTCACAGTGAAATAGTCAAACAGTCTAATGATCTGAGCTCAGCTCAACTAAAAGCAGAGAAAGTTAAAGTTAAAGTCCTATTAGTTCACATACTGGTTAAATTTGTTCTCTGCATTTGACCCATCCCCATGGGGAGTGGTGAGCTGTAGACACAGCCGTGATCAGGAACCATTTAGTGGTTTAACCCCCCAATCCAACCCCTTTAATGGTGAGTATCAAGCGGGGAGGCATTGGGTCCCATTTTTTTCAAAGTCTTTTGTATGACCCGACTGGGATTTGAACGCCGATCTTCCAGTCCCAGGGCGAACACTCATACCACTATGCCACTGAGCTGGTTGGAAGTATGTCCTCCTTCTCTGCCTCTTCATCAGCTGATCAGCTGATAACGTGATGGCTGCGCAGAGTGAGAGAGGGGTGGGGGTTCAGACTCGTGTTTTATTACTGAGCCCTGTTGTGGCTTATTATTAAAATAGGACAATCAGCTGAAACAGCTGAGGGAAATTTGTTGAAACTAAATCACAGGAGATGTCCAGAAAGTTTAGAAACGTGTTCATCATGTGTTAATAAACGAACGGCATTTAAGGTAATTTGCGTTAACGAGCTATTACTGCAGATAGGACTTTACTGTCGCCCAGAATATTTAACTGAGGATGTTTTTCACCTTAACACCAGACTCCTGAAACCCAAACCAGGTCTGTATAACCGACATCACCCCGTCTTCTTTAGAAGCACGTCTTCATCACCGCACCAGCAGCAACCGCTGAGATCAAAGACAGAATTGGGGATTCCGTGCTGGGGTAACCCCCGCAATGAATCTGCGTATTTCCAGTAGTACAGACTTGAACACGTTTATCGAATTATTTGTGCAATAATCAGATTTTTATTTTACTTCCACAAAATGCAAATTCTAGATTAGATATAACAGAAAATGGAGACGGCTTGCCATCATATTTTAAAGTCGTCCCTCATTATTTAGGCCGTCATTTTAGAAGTCAAGTCAGGCCGTCCAAATGATGGCGGGACGGCTCGCTGACTAATACTGTGCTCTCCATCTTCATTCTCCTTGATTTGAGCTCAGCCTTTGATACCAACTCACATTCTGTTCTTGACAGGCTCTCATCCATTGGCATTTACCATAATGTACTCAGCTGGTTCCACTCTTATCTCTCTGGCCGTTCTGAGTTCATACAACTCAAATCCTTCAGATCCGACCTATGCCCAGTTACTAGAGGTGTGCCCCAGGGCCCCTTGTCTGCATTATTTACCCATATCTGGAAGGTCACATATTCTGGAAATTTAACATGCAGTTCCACTGCTTTGTGGATGACAACCAGCTCTATTTGTCTTCCAAACCTAAATCCTCACTCCCTCCCTCCTCCCTCTCCTCCTGTTTAACGTAAATAAAATCTTGGTTCTCCACTAACTTTCTCAAATTAAACAGTGACAAAACTGAAATCTTACATGTTGGAACAAAATCCACCTTGTTCAAGGCTAACAGCTTTTCTCTTACTGTTAGGCCACTCCACAGAACTGAATCTGCTCTTTTTCATGTGACAAAGACTATCTGGTGGCCTCCAACTCTGGGTCTCCTGTTTTGCTCCTTCTTTAGGATCTTTCCGCAGCTTTTGATACAGTTGACCATCACATTTTGCTGGACAGACTTGAGTCTTAGGTGGGTCTCAGGGGTACTCCACTTAAGTGGTTCCACTCTTATTTATCAGAGTTTTTAAGGTTCTTGGTGAATGCTCCTCTCCGTGGCTCCCACTCACCTAGGGAGTACCACAGGGCTCAGTGCTTGGGCCGCTCCTATTCTCCATCTACATCCTCCTATTGGGCAAAATCCTGGAAAAGTATGGCCTAAGCTACCATTTATATGCGGATGATTGTCAGATCTACCTGGCCTTGAACAACCCAAATGCTCTTCAACCCCTTGAACAATGCCTAACAAAGGTGAGGAGCTGGCTTGCTGACAATTTTCTAAATTTGAATGAGTCAAAATCTGAGGCAATATTCATGGATCTTTGCAACACCTCACACTCGCTTTCTACTTTGAATGCTCTCAACTAGGATCTGAAACAGTGTGTGACCAGCCTTGGGGTTAAATTAGACTCCGACCTCTCGATGGCCCCCCATATTAATGCTGTGGTCAGATCATGTTTTTTCTAGCTGCGCCGATTGGCTCACCTAAAACCGATCCTGAAGCAAGTGCATGTGTATTCCATAATTCATGCTTTTATCACCTCCCGGTTAGATTATGCTAACTCTGTCTTATTTGGTGTACCTGCCTCTGTACTTAAAATACTTCAGGTGGTTTAGCAGCCAGGTTCTTGACCAATACATCTAGACGTGACCACATCACTCCTGTGCTGGTGCGTCTCAATTGGCTTCCTGTTAACTTCAGAGTGAGGTTTAAGATTTTGACCTTTGTTTTTAAAGCCTTGAACAGTCTGGCCCCAGCTTACCTGGCTGCTCGCTATGTGCCAAATCATCATAATGATCATCTGTTGCTCTATGTTCCCTCCATGAAATATAAATCACGGAGGGAGTGTGCTTTTGTCTTTGCTGCACCCACCCTCTGGAACACTCTTTCCCTCTTAGTGAGACTGGCGCCGTCCATCCCTCGCTCTTAGTCATTACTTAAAGCCTATTTTTATGACCAGGCATTTCCTTATTCATAATTTTTTATTGTTGCTATGTGGTTTTATTACTGACCGTTTTCTGCTTTTGCTATGTGTTTTTACTATTGACTGTGCTTTCTATTTTATATTAGTGTTTAAACTTTTTATCTGTACAGTACTTTGGTCAGCTGCCATGCTGTTTTTAAATGTGCTTAAGAAATAAACTTGGTATGGTATGATATGATGCTGTTGACTCCTCTACTACCTCTCCCTCCCCCCTCAGGTTACGAGCCTGGGTGTCATCTTTGACCAGGGGTTCCCAAATTGGGGGTCCCCACAAGATTGCAGGGGGTCCCCACAATTTTGTCTTTCCTGAGGTTGTGAAGTTAGCAAGATTTTATATGTAAAAATTATGTTTATAAAATCCCAATAACACACCCTACGGTATAATCAGACCTCCATGTAAAAGTTATAACTCTGTATGTCTGTATAAAGTTTGTAAATGATCACATTTATTGTGTTTATGCGTGTAGGAGTTGGGGGTCCTGGCTAGTCTTGGACATGAGAAAGGGGGTCCTCAAAGAAATATTTTTGGGAACCCCTGTCCTTGACAGCACTCGCTCATTTAAATCTCATATCAATAACGTCACTCGATCAGCCTATTTTCACCTTTGTAATATTAATTGCCTTCGCCCCTGTCTCTGTCCCCATTCTGCTTCTATTCTTATCCACAGTTTAGTCACTTCCCGAATCAATTACTGTAACTCACTTCTGGTTGGCCTACCTCAAAAAACCCTTCACAAGCTCCAGTTAGTTCAGAACTCTGCCGCACGGGTCATCACCAGCACTCCCCTATCTCACCACATCAGTCGGGTCCTTCAGCAACTCCACTGGCTCCCAGTTCAACAACGACTCGAGTTCAAAGTCTCATGTTTTTTTAAATGATCGTTCTATTTTCTGTTCTAAAGATATCCTCTCACACATCTCCAGCTATGTGGTCAATAAAGGGAGGCTGAGAGGCAGCTGGTGTTGGTGTTCAGATGCTGTGTTGACACGTGTCTCACAGAGGAGAAGGCCTAGACAGGACACATGAAGCTGCAGCTGGTCCTCACCTCACACCAGAGTTCCTCCTGCTGATCAAAGGAGTATCTCTCTATAGCGGGGTGTAGCTGAAGAACAGAGTTCACTCTCATCTGGGACGAGGACTCTTCTTCTGCCTGCGTTGTTGTTCGGCTTTTCCTCTTCTTCTTCTTCTCTACTCTCACTTCTGCAGACTCGTGCTGTGACTCCTCCACAGCATTGGACTCTGGGCTTTCCTGGCTCTCGTCCTCAGCCTGATCATCTTCAGCACCATCACCTTCATCTTCACTTTCGTAGTCCACCTGCACACAAATGATAACCTGACAGTTAAAAAACTACCTTGAGAAAATGTTACTTGAGCACTGTAATGAACTTATTTTTATATTACTCAAGAAGGAGCAGTGATGGGAATAACAGCGTTTAAAACAACAGCGCTACTAACAGGAGTTAGTTTTTACTTTCACCGTGACATTTGAGCTAGCGCTTCAGTTCTGGCGATCGATAATTAGCAGGGTCGCCATCAAAAAAGCCCTCTGGTATGTCTTTCTCCATCAAAACAACCACAGACCACAGAAACTTTATCAACCAAAATGTATAATCAAGACCAAAGAGCGTTATTTCATTATGTATGTGTACAAGCCAACTCAATGTGGGGGACCGTGACTTTGGTCACCTCTTAGAAGAAAAAATATATAAACATGACAGACTGAGAGTGTTATGATTCTTTCTGGCTAGTTTTTCATTTCATTTTTAATCAATAAAACACACTTGTGTTCCTAAATATTTTGTGACAGTTTGTCTTTCATATTTGCAGTTTAGTCAATGTGTGGATATTTTTTGTAAATAAGGTACACTCTTGTTTTTGTCCCTGCTGTAAAATTTTCCACATCACACACAGAGATTTGGGCTACAGGAGATGGTTTGAGTAAAGAAATGCAAATCACTGCAAATGCTAGAGTAAGGCCAGCTGATTGGTGTGCTTACACAACAAAGACAGGATTACAATGGACAGGCCCAAGATGATAATGAGTCAGAAAAGTGCTACGCCCTCTGTTGTCCTGGCGGAGAATTGCTTTGCAACTCTCCCCAGGTGACGGAGAAGTCCGAAGGGAAAACATCTTCGTCAATGAGTGTTCGCGACTCCACACTCAAGATCACGGAGAAATATAAATTAGGCTTAAGAGCAACAGGTAGCGTTAAAGGCTCCAGCTTCCTGGTAACCCTAACCCTGGACCACAAGACTCCTTTGTTCATGGTGCTCTTAAATGGGTTTATGTAAAAGCAGTCATCTGTTTGAGTTTAGGACTGCAGCGTTCTGTGGTTGTGCATTATTGTGTTTGCATGAATTCACAGGAGCTGTTTATATATCTGACAGCGTGTTCAGTCCTACCTCCTCCTCTTGTTTGCTTCTCCTCTTGGCATCTGATGCATCAGCATCTCCTTCATCTCCCTGGTCATCAACTATCTCTCTTTCCTCCTCCTCTTCTCCATCATCTACCTGCAGTGTCAACAGGACAAATACATTTGCTTTTTGCTGTTTTCAAGAAGGAAAAGAAGCTTTGAATGTCGTTAAAGCTGAACAGAACATAGAAATTCAAAGCAGAAGTGGGAATGAGTCACAAAATGAAGTCAAACCATACCCCAGCTGTGCCATCTCCATCAATGTCTTTATCTCTGAGGGTGGCCTTCCTCGTTTCCACGGCGATGGAGGCAAGTTTGGCTGAGCGCTTCTTAATGGCCTCAAGAAGAAGACGGAAAAACCTGGGAATGGTTAGAGGCAAGTATCAGAATGATTCTTTGTAGTCCCACTGAAGAGGCACACACACACACACCTGGTTTCCATGAAGTGGAGGATCTGATGGGGAGATAGCAACTTGTCATCGATGTAACGCTCAGGAGTCAGGAAGTGAAACATTATTTTGAAAATCCGCAGCTTTTGATGATTTTCAACACGAAGGGACTCAACCACATCTACTTTCTGCAGCACCTACACACACACACACAAACACACACACACACACACACACACACACACACATATGAGCCGGGGTGGGGGGGCAGAAGTGAAACAGAATGATGACAGCGCAGCAGTACTCTGCTCTAACCTCAGCCAGGCACACCCTGGTGAGTTTCTTCCTCAGGACTTCAGCTCTCTTCAAGGCTTTCCTGTTGTTTAGAACTGGGATGCTCATCATGGGGGTTTTGATGTTGGAACCGGCCACCATCAGGATCTCTCTCAGGCTGTGAGGAAACATATTTATTTATAGAATGAGACAGGAAGTACTGTGAATGCCCCAAAAAGGCTAAACTAAATGTAGAAGCCCTACTGGTCACAAAAGCCCTTTTTATAAGACACACCATGCCGGCAAATCAGCGTAATATTACCTTTTGCGGCATTCGTGCCGCCACGCTTGATAGTAATATTGCGGCTTCGCCGGTCTTATAAACGCACATTAAGGCTTGGCGCAACAGAGGGAGGTGTCATGATCACGTGATGAATTACTGCCGAGCTCCGGCCGGGAACTATATTGAAAATGAAAGTAAACACGGGCTTAAGTTTTGCTTTTGTAAACAGAACCAGCTGAGATGATCATTAGGAGCGTTGCGGTGCTCCGGGAGCTTCTCTCCGTTAGATCTGCAGCTCAGATCACCTGACAGCTCACAGGGATGGTGGAGCACACACACCTGTAGCTGGTTGTTAAAATAAAAACTTAACGAGTGCGGCTTCGATCGCAATAAAAGGCAAGTTATGTCCAAGATAAACGGAAGTCCGCGACAGTGCAGAGACCGCCCTCATACCTCCTTTATGCCGCCATCGCATAATCTTTTATAAAACGGACATGATTGCGCAACATTACCAACAACATAACAACATAACATAACCAACAAATACAGTGGGGCACAAAAGTTTTTGGAAGCCACCAGTTGCCTAAGTTAAAAAGGTGAAGTCTGTAATTTTCATCATAGGTTTACTTCAACTGTGAGACACAATGTAAAAAATCCAGGAAATACCATTTTATAATTTTAAGGAATTTATTTGTATAATGATGCAGAAAGTAAGCATTTGGTCAGTAGCAAAAGCTAATTTTAATACTTTCAAGGTTACTTTATTTGTACTGGTAGGTAGATTTGATTAGCCATGTGATCAGATACGACATCCCTCTTTCACACACCAACACACACACACACAGCATCAACACAACATCAGTCAAAAGCCTTTCAATCAGAACCGGGGGTTGGATTGTATTATTAATGGACAAAAAGTCCACATCTTGTACTTGTGTGTAGAAATGTTCCTAAATATAAGAACAGCTCTGACTATTCGTACAAATAGCATCTAGTGGTAGAACGGGGAGGACTGCTGACTTGACAGTCGTCCAAAAGACGACAGATCTTACACAAGAATTCCATCTCCCTCCTTCACATCTGTTTCGATATTTTCAGACCAGGCACTGTGCTAAAGTTTTATTTCCTGTTTTTCCCTCTACACCAACAAGCCTGCAGTGGGAGGAGTTTCTGAGTTGTGACCCCCTTCAAAATTCATTCATTTCTAAGGTTTACAATTAAATGCTTGCACTTGATTCCCCACCAGTTACTAAAGTCAAAGATGCTTGGGAGCATGAATTGGGTTTTATTTAGGAGATGACTGGTGGGACACAGCTCTCACAAAAATCCACACAAGTTCTATTTGTGCTCGACTTTCAGTTCTAGTCTATTCAGGGTTCATTTCTCTAAATCTCGACTGTCACAAATTTTTCCCAGCATTACTGATACTTGCGACAAATGCTACGCCCCATCCTGCAATTTAACTCATATGTTTTACTCTTGATCATCTCTAACTTTTTTTGGCAGAATTATTTTGATTCCATGTCAAAGATGTTTTCAATAATCATCGAACCTTCTCCCTATGTTGCAATAGTTGGGCTTCCAGCTGATTATAACCAATTTACCTCTAACCAATTAAATATTTTAGCGTTCACTCCCTTATTGGCAAGACATTGTCTTCTTTTTCTTTTTCATTGGCACCATGGTCCAGCTTTAAGTTAGATGATGACTAAAACTTGCAGCAGCTACATAAACACCACCTATGGCCCAGATAAAAGTTTCCCATGCAAGTTAAAGGTGAATACATTACCGAGGGATTCCCAGAGTGACGTTCATCTCTCCTCTGCCAGCAAAGTGGAAGGTGTTGAGGGTCATCTGGGTAGAGGGCTCTCCTATGGACTGAGCTGCCAGTAGGCCCACAGCCTCGCCAGGTTCACACAGAGATCGCTGCCACTTATAATGCAACAGCTGACGAATGCTGAACACACATAGAGGAAGAACATACATCACATTAATGTTCTCATTTTACGTTCAAAAATAAGCAAGTGTCATTATTTTCCATATAGGAGGCACTTCTAATGTCCATTATTGTCTTTTACCACTGGAAACTGTTCTCTGAGCCTTTATACTGTATATCATATGAAACTTTGTTGGGCTCACAATGACCCAGGGGCCCTGAAAAATGACCAAACACAACCCCATAACCAGAGCTGTAAGGAGTTATAAACAGGTTCCAAGCCATCCTGCACCAGGCCCCCTTGGCGCCACCCCTCCAACACACTCCCTCCCTCGCTGACCCTGCCCCTCCAACAACACCGGTCCCTCCGACCACCACCAGCAGGCAAGATTGGTTAAGTGCCTTGCCCAAAGACACAACAGCAGCATTCTCTGCTGGGAGCCGGGATTGATCCTACAACCCTCCGATTACTGGACAACCCGCTCTACCTCCTGAGCTACTGCTGCCCTTGACGCATAGATTGTCCAGTTCTTCAACTTGTTCAGATTTTTTACATTACGTTGACTTGATCTAGGGCTGCAGCTAACAAATATTTTAGTATTTGAATATTCTATTGAATCCTCTGTTGATTAATCAAATATTCTATTTGACAACGTTTGACATTGTGGTTTGCTGCTATATATATATATTTGCTTTATATGAAATAAAACAAGTAAATTATAAGGCTGAAATGTCACTCTTACTATAAAAGGCTCAATAATATGTGTTAAATTGGTGTTGTCTACTTCCCTCTTTCCCATCTGACTTCCCATCATATTTGCAGTTAATATTTTATAGAAAAGAATTTCACCTACATTTTAGTAACTACTGTAAATGCTAATAACATTTAAATTCTACTGGTAACAATGTAATGGTGGCATGTCTACTTTATAATGTACAGGTTGGCAATAATCCAATCTAAAATCATATTCAACGATAGTAGACACATTTTGAGCCTTTTGTCCAGACTGTCATATCAGTTTTTTCCCAACATTTTCTAATTCTTCCACCTAAACAGTTTTAGTTAAAAATTAACATTCTGCCCCAAATTAATACATTCATAAAAATACATAACTTATCAAATAATTACCAAAATACCCTCAGATGGCCATGTGTACCTCTGAGATGATCATGCGTTCTTGTGGAGTAACCCATTCTTTCCACTGGACATGAAAGTGGTGTGTAACATAATAGTGGCATTATACCAGCAAACTGTTTCCAACCGGGAGCGATTCTGATGCAAAACGGTAGCGAAAGCGTTACACAGTTGGTCCAGCAAAGTCCGTTTTGCGACGCTTTCGCGTCCGGTGGAAAGTTGGGGTGAGATCCTTTAATTTCAATGACCCTACATAAAATGCCTTTTCATATCAAATATCGGTTATTTCATGGATTACTGAACACAATTATTAAATCACCAAAATATTCTCTGGTTATCATGTCTTTATTCAGATCCTAAGTCTTTTATTTTCATGTCTCTAAATGACATGCTTTTTCGATTATAAAAGTTGTCCAATGCAATTTTAGATTAATACTGACTCAAAATAATAAAAAAATCCATATTTAAATCAGTATTACATGTGAAACTGTATCATTTTTTTACATTTTTGCAAAATGTCAACAGTGCCTCTATTTCCTCCGTAAGCTCCACAAACTTCAGGTTCACCATTCCTGCTGCTCTTTATTTAACATTCCTGCCTGGTTTGGTTCAGTCACTATCACTCATCGAAACTACCAAAAGAAGCAGTAAACTCTTAGCCTAGTGAACTAGACCAATTCTTGCTTTGCAGAGTTTATATATACACATATATAGGATGGCTTGCCAGGCTAGTAAACTCTAGGTCAGGAGCAGCAGCATCTACAACACCAGAGCCCTGAGGAAAGGCTACTAGATGTCCACAGACTCCCCTCCTGCTCTTCACTCCTACTACACCATGTTACCATCAGGTCGTCGGCTCACGGCCCTCCCAATAAAAACAAAAGAAGCCCCTCCCCCAGTTCACCTGTTAAATGCTACAGCACAGTCCAAGTGATTAATGTAAATGTATTTTATTATTCCTTTTAACAGATTGTATGTATGCACTTTGTTTTTTCCTTTGTTGATGTGTTAAAGCAGCATTTCTCAGAACAAACCGTTCCTCAGCAGCCATTACAACATTACTAATTTACATAGGAAAGGTCAGAGATGACACAAGCTGTTGGCACATTAGACACCCAAGATGCCTGTATTCAACGAAAACAAGGTGGCTTTAATTATTTAACTGCTTTAATTAGCTGGCTTCCACCATGAAGATGGGTCCACTGTGGTCATAAAGGGGTAGATATGCGCAGCAGCAATAAACCAGGCTCAGGTGGTCCAGACTGGGACAGGAAGGGTTGTTTTTCTCTAACCTAAACCAGTTTGACTAGTCTAAACCATGGAGATAGATACTCATCTGGTACCAATAACCATTCAGTCCCTTCCTTCTCCATCCTGATGCTCAGTGTGAACTTCAGCAGCTCATGTAGATGAATAGCTGTGCTGCCCTGTGATTGGCTGATTAGATATTAGTGCTGACTGTAACTCTGGTGTGTGTTCAGTTCTACTCAATGACATTTCTTCAAACAGGAACCCAATGAGACTTCCTACAGAGGGTGATGCTGTTTCACCAGTAGCTGCTGCGACCCTTCACACACTCTTGTGTTCTTTACCTGTGAGCGTCCCTGCTGCCGCATCTCTCACTGCTCCTGTTTTCCAGGTATTTCTCTGTGATATCATGAAAGTTTTCAGAAATGGATCCAAAGCAGACGTCTGGACGAAACAATCCCAATGAGGGCTCTGGGCAGCGGCACGACTTTTTGCAGTATTTAGCTCTGCTACCATCATCCAGAGAGTGCCACTGCTTCACCAGCTGAGGACCAAAGATTCAAACTGCAGTTAGGATGAAGTCGGTCACCAGTCCATGTCCTAGTTTCTCCTATAGGTGTGATGTGATGTCATACCTGCAGGACAACAGAGGCTGGCTCTGTCACCTCTCTGACTTTAGACAGTTTCTTCTGGGAAAACAGCAAGAATGCCCCTGATGAAAACACACACACACACAGTTACATCACTAAAAATGGAGCTACCTAGAATAGATTCATGGACCTGACCGTCCTCTACCTCTTCGAGGACATGCCGTGTCTCTCTTTGATTTCCAGCGCTGGATGGCTGCAAAGTGTTGACTGGCAGTCTGAGGGTCCAAACGGGTCAGGACACTGTCCAGGGCTTGGGACTTCTTGATGACCTGGTCAGAGTGAGAGAGTCTCAACTGATCAGCTGCACCAGAAACATGTTCATTACTAAATCATTAAACAAGTTCCCCTTTGGGTTTAATAACCCATAACTGGATCTGCTGACAATAAAAACCTGCTTATCCGGGTCTGGGTCACAGGGCTGCTCCAGCAGACAGGTTCAAACCAACCAACCAACCCCACCCCAACCCTAACCAGCAGGCCAACCTGCATGTCCTGGGTCGACCCAGGCGCCTCCTTGTAACAGGACACACCTCCCCTGGGAGTCATCCAGAAGGCCCAGACCATCTTAGCTGGGTGGGATGTAAGTAACCAAAGTAATAAGAGCAGCGCTGCAGCCCGTTTGGGTCCTTTTGGTACCTCGTAGTTGTCCTCGATGAAGGGGAACTGTCTGGGCTGCAGGAACTGAGTCTTAGGGATGTCCAGCCCATCTTCACCATACAGGAACTGGACCACAGAGCCATCGCTGTCCCTCACAGTCAGATCATACTGCACCACCAAACCTTCCAGATGCTTAATGATACACCTGGGGGTGGGGGGGTAACAGCACATCTTTAAGGTAAATGAAACTCTGTCATTACCAGCAGCTAGTCCCAGCATTAGCATCACCTCTGCAGATATCCTGATCGGGATGTCTTCACAGCCGTGTCCACCAGTCCCTCTCTGCCAGCCATGCAGTGGAAGAAAAATTCCTGACAAGACAAATGTTTCTGGCTGTAACTTTATGACTCCTGAAGAAAAGAGCTAGATTTATGTTTCAACAACACCTGACTTCTCTAAGATCCATCTAGAAGCACAGCTGTAAGGAGGCGGAGCCTCCAAACCAGCTGTGCAGTCCCTGTAGCTCCATGTGTCTACCTGTGTTCAACTTTAGGATGAATCAGCACATTTATGTTGCTTAGAAGAAAATTTGCCATGTTGTAATACACGAAGAACATGCTTTCATTGTAGGCTGTACTGTCAACACATTGTACTTTGATGAACACTTTCATGCATATTGTATTGAAGTAGAAAGTAATGAGCATGCTGTTATTTGTCTCAACCAGCTCACATGTCAGGCCCTTTGATGGACAATATTCTAATGACAGTGAGAGCACATACATTGTTCCATATTGTTACATGTTTTAAGAAATGTTTTGTTATTGTGTGGTGCATGTTGAACAATAAATGTTTAAGAAAACTATTTATTTTGTTTAAATTTTTTATTTCAAAAGAATTACATTAACACCTTATAGTGTTATTTAGAGAATAACTCTGGTGTAGTTACCAACAATTTGAGTTTCTATATTAACTCAAACACTGGTGTTAAATCATCAACTCCAGAAGAGTTGGTTTTTGACACTAAGTCAGAGATAAAGTACCAACTCTCCAAAAAGAGTTAAATTAACTCTTACTGGTGTGTACCCATATAGACACTTTAAAAGTGTTGAAAACTCTGACAGTGTTAATCTGAGCATGCTGAATTTGCTGTGTAGAAGATTCTGAGGACGTTCAATCTTTTTTTACATTTTAGAAAGAATTAAAGAGAACTTGCTCTCCAAAGTTAGGTCCACTTGTTTTTTGTCCTGCATGCTCCACCACACATACCTGTGGTTTGATTCCTGTGAGAAACCGCCCAGAAACAAAGCCGCCAGCACCAGGTGAAGGGTCATATGGCTGGAAGCATGGCAGGAATTTCCCAGAAGGCATTAGTGGAGGCCTACGGCCCTCCAACTCAATCTGACCCAGCAGACATGAGATCTGACACGAAACACCACAAAACATTTGTTAATCAAGTTTAAAAGGACAGCTGCAAACAGGTGTGTGTGAGTGGAGGAGGGGTACCTGCATGGTGTTCACGGTAGAACCCTTGGCTCCTGATTGGACCATAAGTTGGAGGTTGTTGTCTGGGAAGGCGGTGTGAAGTCCAACTGGCATGCACACCTTCAGGCAAAAATCACATGGGACATGATGTAGATTAGACTGGACTTTCATCACTAACTCTATAACTTCTGTCATCAGTCCTGCAGACCTGAGGGACACAGACCCATAGTCATTCTCACAGGAGAACAGGTTTCTGATCATGTCCAGGAGACCACATTCAATATACAACTCTGTCCTCAAGAGACAGTCGAGTCTATTCTATTCTATTTAGGTCTATTCTACTCTATTCTGTTCCTTTCTATTTGGGTCTATTCTATTCTATTTGGGACTATTCTATTCTGGTCTACTCTATTCAGGTCTATTCTATTCTAATCAGGTCTGGTCTAGTCTACTCTATTCAGGTCTATTCTGTTCTATTGTGGTCTGTTCTATTCCATTCAGGTCTATTCTATTCTAATCAGGTATGGTCTAGTCTACTCTATTCAGGTCTATTCTATTCTAATCAGGTCTAGTCTATTCTATTCAGGTCTATTCTGTTCTATTGTGGTCTGTTCTATTCCATTCAGGTCTATTCTATTCTAATCAGGTCTAGTCTATTCTATTCAGATCTATTCTGTTCTATTGTGGTCTGTTCTATTCCATTCAGGTCTATTCTGGTCTGCATTGTGGTTTCAAATCTAAATGGGCACTGCAGTAACAGCGTACCTTGTTGATGTCATTGTTCACTTGGTTGGCCACTTCCTTAAACTTGTGGTCAGCCATGCTGAAGTCTCTCTGGTCAGGGTTGAGGTGAGCGTCCTGCCATCGACTCCGGGCTTCAGCTGGAGCCACGTTAGGCTGCAGGTTGAATGCCGCCTGAAGGGCCTGAGAAACAGCAAGAGCAGAGCTGTAGTGGTGAGTGTGCTCCGTCACTCATTCAGTCATCTACTAAACCTCACTAGCTCACAGGGAGCTGGTGACCAGGGACAGCCAGGAAACACCCTGGACAGGTCTCTAATGCAACCGTTTTAGATGGTATCAACACGAGTGCTAGTGAGTGCAGCTGCATCTGACTGCTGCTGTTCCCAGTGAGCCATGAAAACTCACCTAACTTAACCCAGAGACTGTTCTTTAACTTGTATTAAGTCCACAATGTTGACGCATTTTAACGAGCTTCCTGTGCACAGTAAAAGTAAAAGTTTGGCAGATGTGGGTTTGTTTACACTTCTGCCACTGTGCTCATACATAGTGCGAAGGAATAGAGAAGGGAGACACGACGCTGCAAAAACCTCTGCGGGCTACAAAGTACAAGTGACAGGTGATCAGCTCTGAAAGGCGTTGATCGGAATTTTCAGATCATATTTTTGTTTTTGTCATGAAGACCAGCAGCCAAAGCCACACTTTAGAACGCCTCCGCACATTGTCCATGACAGCGCGCTAACGCAAACACACTGGTGAATTCTTCTTCATTGGTATTCGGCAGCTTCTTCTTCTGGTTGGCGGACTTGGCATCAAAACTAGGAATCGGAATAAAGAAATGTGGACGATTCCAGGAAAAACTGACAATTAGTCCCAGTTCCAATTGATTCTTGATGCCCAACCCTAATGGATAGTGACTAAAAAGAAAAGACAATGGCACAATACAAGAAGTGGAAATGTGCGACCCACTAAAAAAAGCCTTAAGACAATTTGGTTCAACAAAAAACCCAACTGAATTCTAGGCTAAGTGTAACCAGGACTCACTTTGGTTCCGATCTTCAGCGACTGTTTTATGATTTTTTTCCTCTTCACATCAGCACCTTGTTTGACGAGGATGTCCTCCACACCTGGATCCAGACAGAGGACAGGTTTAGGCCTCGTGTTCTCATGCCAGAGGACGGGCCTGTTGATGTTCTTACCCAGGGTGAAGCCTCTGTACAGCTGCAGGTAAGCGGTGAAGAGCCGGGCCAAGCAGCTGAGCAGCTTCCCGCTGGTCTGTCCTCCGTACAGCTCATAGCAGCAGTGGACCAAACCGTAGGCTGAGGACCCATAGTGAGCTTTATCCAGAACCCCGACCAACAGCTCCCCCTGTCGAATCACCACCTGGAAAACCAAGTCTGACTCTGATCCCTGAAGCTTCAGCTAAGGTATGTTTCCTAGAATGCAGAACTCCTGATGTTTCTCCACCCATGCAGCTGTAAAGTTTTCCCACCTTCGAGTCACACATGCTGTCCGGTATGTATCCAGGAGCGGCTCGAGGTGGGACCTGGATCCAGGCCTTGCCAGGGATTTTGGATGAGCCAATCAGGTTGAGAGGAACAGCTTCCTCTGGGATGACATTCAGCAGTAAGGTGGACACCACCTACAGGAAACACACAACGTTAATGACATCCAACAGCTTCAGGAGCAGCAGCTGAGCAGCTTCTCCTCAAGCTTCTACCTGCTTCCCTGTCCACAGGTGCTGGGGCTTGAGGATGGCCGGAGGCAACAGCTTAACTCTGCCGACTTTATCCGTCAGTCCTCTGTACACCAACTGGGTATACTGGTCTCTGGTGAAGAAGCAGCCTCGTATGGTCATCCTGGTCCCTGATACCATGTGGTCCTGAATCAGACCCGCTAAAGGTTTACCATCCTGAGTAGAAACACAACGGTTAGTCTGGCTGCTAGAAAACCAAACCTCATGACTACAGCCTCTCCAGCAAACCTACTAGAGACATGTGATTACACACAAGCAGGTGACCAGTTCAGGTTTACGTGCAGCAGGAGGAAGGTGTGCGTTTGGGCCACAGCAGGTGAAATGTTCCTACTTTAAGTGAAACCATTTAATTGTAGTTTATGTAACCGTGGCACTCTAAATATTAATTTAAATGAATGAAAATGAAATGTCATTGAAAGTTTATTTATTACTATTTACAAAATGAAAGTGATGGTGGGAAAAAAAAAACAATCATGACCATTTTTTACCCCATCGGTCAAAATGACGTCTAGCGTTACCTCTGCTGGTACGTGTGACACTTCTGAGACTTTATGACGTGTTTTGGGTCACCAGAAGTTTAGGATGCTGTTTTGTGCTTCAACTTTTTGCACTTTACCCTCATGTTGTCCCACAGCTGCAGCCCTGATGTGGCCCATAACAGGTCTACAGCGGGTCTAAAGACACACACCTTTGGGACGAGGTACTGCTGGTTGGTGCTGACTAAGGTGTAGGCCTCTGCTCTGCTCAGCTCACTTTGAGGGAAGTGAGCATTCATTTCGTCTCCATCGAAGTCGGCGTTGTACGCCTTACAGTTGGCATAATGAAGCCTCAGAACCTGTAGCATCAGGCAGACAGATGGTGGTTGGGTATGTCGTTTATCTGGAAGAATCCAGATGAGAAGATGAGCCTTACCTTCTCTCCTGGTAGGATACGAGCACAGTGAGCCTGTATGGAGGGTCTGTGCAGCGTCGGCTGTCTGTTGAGTAACAAAACATCTCCGTTTTTTATGTGCCGGTTGACCTGAGGAACCACAAACAGCAGAAGAGGTTAAGAGCAAACCTGACTCAACTCTACCTCCACCATCACTTACAAATTGCCCATCTGAAGTTAAATCTTGGTTTTCTTCAAACTTTCTCAAACTTAATGATGATAAAACTGAAATTCTTCTTGTTGGTACCAAATCTGTGCTCTCAAAGGCTCACAAATTCACAGATTCAATTGGCAACTCTGTTCTGTCACCCTCTCCCCAGGTTAAGAGTCTGGGTGTTATCCTTGATGAATCAATATCTTTTCAATCCCATGTAAATAATGTCACCCGATCCGCATACTTCCACCTTCATAACATTAACCGTCTTCGTCCCTCACTCTCTGCCCGTGCTGCCTCCATCCTGGTTCATAGTCTTGTTACCTCTCGCATTGATTACTGTAATTCTCTCCTTTATGGCCTTCCTCAAAAATTGCTTCACAAGCTTCAACTCATTCAGAACTCAGCAGCTCGCATAATCACTCAAACCCCCTCCTTCCATCACATCACCCCAGTCCTTCAAGAACTTCACTGGTTGCCGGTTAAGTTTAGGATAATTTTTAAACTGCTTCTCTTTACATTTAACTCCATTCACAATCTTGCTCCTCCATATTTATGCGACATTCTTTGCTTCCTCCTCTCGCTTCCTCCGTTCTTCAGCAGCTATCCATCTCACAATGCCCATCTCTCGCCTTGTCACTATGGGAGGCAGAGCTTTTGCCTGTTCTGCCCCTAAACTCTGGAACTCATTGCCACCTGATATTCGAAACATTGATTCTCTTCCTCTTTTTAAATCCAGGCTAAAAACACACCTCTTTAGAGCAGCTTACTCGCTGTAGTCTCTTCACTGTGTATCGGGTTTTTTGTGTTTTTTTTTACTGTCTCACTGTGTCTGCTTTTTAAGTCTTAGCTGTTTTTAACTTGTTTTATTGAATCTTTTAATGTAAAGTGACCTTGGGTGTCCTGAAAGGCGCTTTTAAATGAAATTTATTATTATTATTATTATAAGATAATAATTTTGTCTACCATGTTAAGCTAATTTAATGACATAACTGCATTCCACTCACTAGAGCTGAGGAAATTAATCTAATAATCGATGCATCGAGATGCCTACATAAATGATTATGAATCATTGAAGCACACCATAATTGATTATAGTGGAATGCAGTTTTGTTTTTTTAACCGCGGCACTGGCGTTGCATCCATTATGTCAGAGTGGGACGTGTCCTCCCACATTTACAGAGTAGAAAATATTAAAAGTCCTCGTTTCTATGGTGTTGCAGGGATGAGAGCTGGAGTTCAAACCTGAGACCTAACCCAAACTGAGTAAACCTGACAGTTTGAGTCGGATTTGGGCCAATGAATGATGTTAATTGAGCGGGTTGAGTTGCGCTCAGACAGCAGAGAGCGAAAGAGCTGGACAGAGTGTCTGCTCACACAATAAAGGAGAGGAGGATGCACCTCTAGACACCCGCTATTATTCCTCCTTGGTGTTTTAAGAAGTGTTTTAAAAGCTCTGGTTCACTCAGGCTCAGACTGAGTGTTGTGATGTCGGGAGAGCCGCGGTGTGGGGGAGGTGGTGGGGGTGAGTGATACGAGCTGTCAGGATCTAATCATCTGTCTCTTTTATTTAGGAACACGGAGAAGTTTACAGGAAAAGGCCCAAAGTGCTGAACACAGTCAAAATGACAAAAACAATAATAGAAAGGTGAATAAAAAAACTCAAAACAAAATATATAAAAACTAAACCGTGGTACAATGGCAAGTCAACCAACCCACTAAACATACTACACTGTAGACCAGTTAGGGCCCAACTATTCGGCCAAAATAAAAGGACCAAAGGCAACTTGGGTCGTCCTAAGATACCGGGCTACTTTAGCTTTAAAACTCCATAGTGACGTTGAGCTTCGAATCTCAAGGGGAAGTTGATTCCACAGCTTTGGGGCTAAAACCACAAATGCACGGTCACCATGCAACTTGAGCTTTGCCCTGAGGACCACCAGTAGGTGCTTATCTGAGGAGCACACGACTCACGTAGGCAAGTACCTCATTAAAAACTCAGCAAGGTAGGGTGGAGCTGTCCCTCCAAGAGCCTTAAATACTGAGACCAATATCTTAATAGCAATACAGTACTTCACTGACAACTACTGCAAATCGTCCAAAATTGGGGAAATGTGCTCCCACTTCCTCACCTAGTATATAAACTTGGCGGCAGCATTTTGCACCAGTTGAAGCCTGAAGGTCACAGCTTGCGGCGAGCCAGCATAGAGTGAATTACAATAATCCAGCTGTGAAAGGACAAAAGCAATTTCCAAGTCCTTCTTGGAAAGCACTGATTTAATACCAGACAAGTGTCTGAGATGAAAGAAGCAACACTTAGTCACTGCATTCACCTGATGAATAAACGACAATGAAGAGTCAAGTCTCACTCCCAAATCAGTAATCACTGATTTCTGAAAAGGAGCTAGTGACAAGAGGTCCACGCCATGCGGTTGGTCATGTTGACTAAAAATGATAGCCCCAGTATTTGTGTCGTTGAAGCACAAAAAAATTGGCTGTTGGCCAAGAACGTACATCATGTAAACAGTCCACTAATGGCTGGATCGTAACCAGCTGACCATGAGTCAGAGGAAAATAGATCTGACAATCACCAGCATAAACTAAGATCTAATGTATCAGAGGATTTTTTTATGGTTGTATGTTACGAAGCCGCCAATATTTTTCAACAACTGGGCATCATTTAAATAATTTTCAACAACATTTCGATGGATACTTCCAGAGATTAATGGTGAAAAGTACAAATTGTCTCTTTAAAGCTTCTTAAATGTTTAAAATGTTTTGCACTTTTACATTTTCCTAAGGACTGTTGTGACTGAAGAGCTTTTTGGGGGATGGCATGTTGTGTCAGACACGTTTTTGATAAAAAAGAAAAGCAGATATCACATCTTCTATTTATCTCATGAAATAATCGTGACGCATCAAGATATTGAATCTAATTGAATCGTTGACATGATAATCATAACTGAATTGAATCGTGAGACTAAATGAAGATTCACCTCTAACACTCACGTGGGTCATGCAGCATGGTGTTAGTAAAGCTACGAATCAAACATGGCTGGGATCTTACAGAATTCACTCGTACCAGTGAGTGAGCAGGAATGATTTGTGCTAGTTTCTGAGGTATTCTGGCCACTGCAGGCCCCCGCACCTGTTACCTGTTGGTTATGTGGGGGTGTTTGGCCCGTCTCTCCACACAAACTGGAAAAAAACTGAGTCATGGTGAAAAGGCTCCCCCAAAGTCAAAATCAAAAACCGTCAAGCAGAGTACAAAATTTACAACAGAACATAAATGGTAAATGGTCTGTAGTTGAAATAGCGCCAGCTAGAGATCTACAACCCCTCAAAGTGCTTTGCAACACATTCAGTCATTCATCCATTCACACCCTGGTGGTGATGAGCTACATCATAGCCACAGCTGCTCTGGGACACACTGACAGAGGCGAGGCTGTCGAGCACTGGCACCACTGGTGCCTCCGCCCACCACCAGCAGGCAGTAGGGGGAAGTGCCTTGCCCAAAAACTGCGACACACTGAGCGGGACCGTAACCTGTACTTAACTCCTGAGATGTCTTTAATGTAGAGAACAACTTCTGTAAGCACACAATGGACCAGAAGAATAGAGACGGAGTTGGAGCGGCGGCTGCTATTAATCAAGTCCTTAAACTTTGTTATATGGTCAGATTTATCGTTAGCATCAGAATGCACTGAAATATCACTATTTTCTCCCAACACACACACACACACACACACACACACACACACACACACACACACACACACACACACACACACACACACACACACACACACACTTACTATCTTCATGGGCATCTTATGTGGACCTGGAGAGGGTGTCAGAAGTTGCTTAGCAACAGCTTCCCTTTGAGTGAAGTTGGTAGCAGACAGGATGGTCTTCCTCCCGTCCTCGTTTATCACCATGGAGGCTCCTGGGTGAACGTTAGGCCCGTTGAGGACAGCCTGACGGAGCTCCTTCAGGTTCCATGGTGTGACTGGCTGAGGGTAGGTTAGCTTGGTGGCAAAAACCTGAAAAAGAGTCAGAGAAATTGGGATTAACTCCTAACTTCCACATAATCTACTCCTCCTTTAGGGGATCAAAGCTCATTTACCATTGGTATTCCTATCTCATTTGTTCCTATGTACATGTCAGGACAAATGACCGATCGTGCAGCATAGTCCACTCGTTTGCCCATCATGTGTTTCCGGAACAATCCATCCTTCTTCTCCAGGATCTGACAGGAGAGAAAAGAGGAACATGAACGTCTGGTTATGTTGTTTTATTGTTTCTCCTTCTACAGCAGTGGTACTCAATCCTGGTCCTGGAGAGCCGGTATCCAGCATGTTTTCGTTGTTTCTCTTCTCCAACACACCTAATTCAGTGGTTGAATCACCTGTGCAGCAGCTCATCAAGCTCTGCTGAAGCCTGCTAATCACCTGATGATTGAAATCAGGTGTGTTGAAGCAGAGTTAAAACTAAAACATGCTGGACACCGGCTCTATGGACTAGGAGTGAGTACCACTGTTCTGCAGGTTTCACTTTTAGCCCTATTTCAAACCTTTAACAGATCAGAAAAACAAACCATGGCAAAAAGAAGAAACAAAAACACAACCTGCACCAAACAAAGGTACTTCTGAGAAGGGAAATGTTTACAAGTACAACATGGCAGTGTTGTGCCTGAACGAGTAAATTGAACGATCCTTCGTGAAAGTGTTGGGTATTTTGTGAACGTGAACTGAACTCACTCATATTTTGCCTGATGAACATTAAAGTGAGGGTGCTCATTCTGGCATGTGTGAACGGGTTTATGAACGGTGCTCTCTCGCAGTTCGAGATCTCCAAAGAGCTAAACCCGTATCTAAAACATGTTAATAGACTTTATAAAAAAGTAGACCCTGCAAATGCGGCCGCCATAAGCAGCAGCAATCGGTGCAGCATCTACTCTTCTGTCTATGCTGTTGAGGACGGTTCTCTGTAATGAACAATTCTACACATATCTGAATAAATTAAAATGTTCCTTTTGAAATTACAATGACAAATAAACATGTCTGAAGAGATTTCAGAATCAGCTTTATTGCCAAGTACGTGAGTGAGACTCACATTACCAGGAATTTGCTTCGGTGGTTGCTTGTTATTGTGTTTTCATTATGCACTAATAGTGCTTGTCAGTGTGTTGAAGTAATTATAAGAACTACTTTTGGTTTTTAAAGATTGTATCAGAATTTTTATGCTGGTGCTACAAGTTTTTTTTCTGTGCTACAAAACCTACAACCTTTGTAGCACCAGTGCTATAAGCTAAAAACCGGGTTCAGATGCTACTCTCACACCGAGGCGAGACAAGATGTCGGCAGCGCTCATCATGCTAAATAAATAACATCATTTTCACACACGTAACCCTACATTGGAACAACTTTATACAATAAACAATTATCTCATAATTCACTACAGTGGACGATAACGAACGTCCTCCATGGTGAAATATAGGATTATCAATTCTAAATAAGTAATATAAACACATCACATTTATCATTTCAGGTCCATCACAGTCGGTCCCTGTCTTCCTCGTGAAATATATGAACGGTAATCTTACCCAGTAAAACATTTTTGCTGTAAATCCCAAAATACTTTGAGGAACGCTAGTCCATTTGATTGATCGCTGTGGTTTATTCATGTTTTCTTATCCATCAAACTTACGTACTAAAATAAGACAAGTTGAGTGTACACCCTTGTCTGTTAGTGCAGCCAACTATTACCATTTCACTGTGAAATCAGCTAAATAAGTGATAAAAAGCTACAAACGGGCTTGTTATGACTAGCTTCACAGGAGTTTAAACGAGTGTAAAATCTTTCTACCGTCCGTCTTGGTGAAGGGGGCGGTAACATGAGCAGCGTGATGTTCCGATCACATTGTTTTGCTCCTGATCCAGATTCATTTGATTTGAAGTATCTGCTGATACAGAGTCCCGATCCCACCTGTAGCTCCTGCGTAGCTCGGGTGCTGCAGCACACTTAGGAAACCCAGATGTTTTGCAGTGTTTATTAACATATCTTTCTCTGTCGGCTGGCTCCATATTCTTGTCCGAGTTCGTTGTGAACTGGGACTGATAGTGGCAAATTGGGAATTAATGGAGACAGGTGATTCGCTTTGTTGACGCCTGAAGTGAAAAGCAGAAAGTGAAAGTAGTCTGTTTTGAAGGCTGCTTATCATGCAGCTCTGTCCTTTCCGCCATGTTGAATGCCCAGTATGCAAACATTAAAAGTGGCTGTAGCTCTGCCTTCGCTGTTCACCCGATTAAGATCCTTTTAAAATCACGTTATCAGGCCCGCTTTCTGATCATGTGATCAGATCGGAGCATCCCTAATTGTGTGCATCAACATATTTAAACTAATATTTGGAGAGTATTTTAGACGTCGCACAGCTAGTAGCAGCAATGTCCCCAACGCTAAAGTATTTGTTGTTTGTTCTGGCTCCAGCCCGGAGAGGTAAGAGATGTTCTACACTGGTTTTCCTAACTGATGTCACAAACAGGGCCTGACAGAAAACAGATGGATGAATTTTTATTCTTGACTGAGTGTTTCTGGAGGGAGTAGAGACACATGGCAGCATAAAACTGTGAGTTTTACATAATACGGTTAATTAATATGTGGCAGGTAACCACATATTAATTAATGACCGACTCAAAACCCAAACCCCTCCCAGGTGATGAATCCAGTTTGGATTTTCTAAGTGATGGTGTGTGAACGCTCTTCCCTCTTTCCTGACACACAAACGTGTGATCTGTAGAGCTTCCTGGATGCTGATAGAGGAGCATTAAGACAGTGGGAGTGAATTACATGCAGACGAGCACTTCTAATGCCATAAGTCATAGCACCGATGGGACAGATCTCAGCTCGTCACCCTGGCTCTGGTATTACTCATGTGTGAGGGGTGTCTTACCTGTCTGATTCCAGGGTATTTCTCAGTCATCAGTTTGTCCATATCACTGTCAAACACGATGTTAACATGGCTCTGCAGGCGGACCCACATGTTGTAAAGTTTATCTGGTAATGTTTGTCCAGAAATCCCAGAGAGAAAGGCCTGGTCCTCTGGCTCTTCAGCCTGAAGAAAGAAGATTAAGTTACAGTCTCTCAAAAATATCAGATAGACCCGCAGCAGCTTCTACAGCAAAGTCACCTCTGTCTCTTCTGGGGTCTTCTCTCCAGCTATAAGAGCAAGAAGCTTTCTGATGACTCCACAGTCCTTCATCACAGCCTGCATGTTGACCGTCTGACCGTTAGTGAACATCTGGTCCCCCAGTCGGTTGATTGGACGATACCTGGTGGAGACAGGATGTGGTCATCATGGTCCAAGTCACCAAAGAAGCTGTTAGTGTTAAAGGACCCTTAGCTCTACGTGCAGCAGGTGGTGATGTCATACCTGCAAGGGGGAACCACCAGCAGCTCCAGGAAAAAGAGGTCCGGGTGGAAACCCGTCTCTGATGCTCCGGACCCACTGGCCTCCTCCAGTCCAGGGAACAGACACCTTAGGAAGAAGCCTGGAGACACAAAAATGTTGCTTGGTTTCATCTAACAATCCTGACGTTGTCCCTCATGTTCTTCTGGAAAATAAACAAATAACACATCGTGTCCACAGCTAGGGGCGGGATCCTTCCAAAGTCGTATTTTAGGGACGATTACGTTACGGTGAAGCGACGAGGCTGTCCAAGGTCAAAGGACATGAAAAATACGTCCTCATTATGCCTGAACGTCTGTTCATTACCAGAGGATATCCCAGGGTTCAGCGTTTAAATGTTAGTATATAAATATGAGACAGTAAAAAGGGGTTGAGTGGGGTGCTGTCAATCACTGCCTCAGTGCTGCTCTCTTGGCCCGCAAGGTGATGCTTCTTTTAAAAGCATTTTTCTAACAGAAGTGTGGGTAAAATAAGTCTTCACCCATGATTTGTCTCACCCTTTAACATTCATGGACTCACCCATCTTGACTCGCGACGGGGAAGGCTGTTGTTGGTTTAGCATCCAGGAAACTACGGGTAGTAGAAGCTAACCGTTAGCATTAGCAACTCCGCCACACAGAACTCCTCCAGGCTTGTGTTATTTGTGGAGATAAAACATCAACGTTGCAGAGCAAACAGAGTCATTGGTAGAGTCGTGTTGCTGTTAGCCAATCAGAGGAGAGATGTCCAAATATCAGGAAATAAGACTCCAGATCCTGTCGTCTGAAACAACTTTCTCCTGCTGGCTGAAACCCCTTGCCTCCACCCCCGCAGCAGATGTAGCTACGTGCTAACTGAGCTAACCAAAGCTAACAGAGGTTGGCAAGCCCTTTTAGACAGAAAACCATGGTTGAGTGACTCTGCTACCCTCTGCCTTCTAGGCTTTAACACTTTTAACGTGAGGCCGAGGCTGAGGACTCCCCTGGAGCAAGCAGGAGGGAGAGCTGCTAGCACTGACGGCTCACTTGACACTTGTCAGTCAAAAGGACACGCCCCTAATTATTCATAATTTCAAGCTTTAATTACATCCAAATGGATGGGTTACAAAAAAGAGTTGTCATGATGGTAAACTGCACCAATTAAACCCATTCATCTATTATCGTCCGCTTATCCGAGGTCAGGTTGCGACTTAAAATTCTTTTTTGAACCAGGCTGTAAACATGTTTATTTCTGCTGTGAAGTTGGTATTTTTAACATGGGAGTCAATGAGGATTTGCTCCTTTCTGGAGCCAGCCCCTAGTGGATGAGAGGGGAACTGCAAATTTTGTCAATTCCACGTTGGCTTCACTTTTGGCAGGCGGAGATTGACCCTTGGTTTTTAGCAATTAAAGCAAGTTTTCAACATTTTCTTTTACCCCGGCTTTCCTCCAGCCATGTAAGCAGCGTGTAACGAAATAGCGGCGTTTTGCCAGCGAGCTCCCTTCCAACCGGGAGCACTTCTCATGTATAACGGGAGCGAAGGCTTTCCACACCGCTGATCCCGTGAGGTCATAAAATCACGAGAGAATTTCAACACCACATGTGATTTCAGAAGTCCACACCATAAAAAGCAAGGAGAAAGATGGCTGCATGTATCCAAAAAGGTTTATTTTCTGTTCGGTTTATATCGGCTACGGGGGTTTCACAGGTTATGAGGTACTGCACGCGACTTTTATTTTGGAAGTTTACGAATGTTTCACACTGGCTTGGTCTTTGACTTCCTGTTTGTCCGGATCTAAACTGCAGAGTTTGACTTGTTTTAAAAGTGTGGCGTCTAAAAAATAGACTGAGACGTAATGATAGCGTCCCTTCGCTTCTGGGACACTTCCAGAATATTACACATAGCTGCCGGTGGAAAGGACCCTGTCCACTATATCGGTGGTTAATAGCCGCGTAGTACATTTTGCAGCAGTTTCGCGTCGCTTTCACGTCTTGTGGAAAGCCGGCGTTAGTATAATGAGTCCTGACTGACTTGATCAGCTCCTCCAGAGGTGTTTAAGCTCGTGGTACGTTACCTTCTTTCTCCCAGACTTTGTTGATGTGTTCTCGGGCTGTACTGGCGGTCAGGTAAACTCTCTTTCCAGTCATCTGATCTTCTAAAAGAGCAGAAACCAGTCATGTTTACTGGATCAACGAGCAGGCAGAAAAGCTGTGTTTTTATTCAGCCTGTTTTAATGAAGGTTGCTGATGTCTCAGGGCTTTAACGCTTCATCAGCTGCAGCTCAGTGACACACTGGTTAAGTTTTAATCATCTAAACACAGAGCTTGACTACCTTGGTTACCTGCTAGCTCCGCCCTGGCTCTGATATGTGCCTGGCTTTATTTAATAAAGAGCAAGGAAATGAATCATGCATTTATTAGACTGAATGTTGATGACAGCTTTGTGGATCAGACCTGTCAGACTCTTCTACTTGCCGACAGGACCTGAAGGTTCCTCACCTTTGGTGTTGTCACCAGTTTGTCCTCCTGATGGCATTGTGACGATCAGCTTACTGTTGTGTTCACGGCGAACTGTTGACCTGCCACCTCTGCTCAAAGACAACACAATAATAATCCCAAGTACTGATGGTGTTACGATGACAACCATTATCCACCGAAACGATTCCATCATGTGGGTTTACCTGCAATGAGGACACTTCCTGGTTTTCATGTGAACCTTCCAGAAGTCATTTATCAAGCTTCTCTTCTTCTCAACCAGGTGTTTAATCTGAAACCAGAGTAAACCAGAGTCATGCCACCATATAGGTGTGTTTGTGTAAAATATAAATATTTACCAATGATGTAACAAGCAGTGTTGTTTTTGTCAATGATAACAATGACGAATTGATTTCGTTTAATCATCTAATCACAGAGCATCTCGTTTTTTCTCATAACAAAAACGAGATGCTGACAAGCTAAAAAATAGCTTTTTGGTGACTAAAACATGATGAGATGTGCGGGAGTTTTCATTGATGAAACGAGGCTAGCTGAAAATTATGCTCAAAATGCACATTTCTGCTTGTCTGACAAAAACTACACGTAACAGCACTGCTGCTGCAGCGGTCTCTGTCCCAGCAGCAGCGCGCATTCTCTCCTCTCTCCCCAGCAGACCAGCTTAAGCAGCTGAGTGAAGCTGGCCCCCCACCCACATCAAAAATCCAGCACAAACGTAGCACTAACTAATAGGGATGCCACGGTCCACTATGCCCACGGTCCGGTCCGTACCTCGATTTTTGGGTCACGGTTTCGGTCCACTTTGAATCGTAGAAAAGATTAAGAAAATCTGAAATTTCTAAAATGTATTTTATTCACGCAATAATATAACTTTTCAGATGTATTACTTGTAGTCCAGTGTATAATAATATGTTCAGAGACAAACAGAAATGTCACTTTTAAAGTGCCTTTTCAATGTAAATGTTAAATAGTATAAAGTGCCTCTTTAATATTGTATAGATTAGAGTACTTTAAAACGGTTGTAACCCACTTTGTGAGCCTTTTATTTTGAAGAAAACAGCTAACCGGATGTGACGTGGTATCAGTGAGAGGAAGAGAAGGCGAGGCGAGCGAGAGTGTGTTGTGTGAGTGGTTGTCAATGGTGGCGTCAAAGTGACCCTCTGAGTTCCCGGCTATCACCTTTCCTTGTGTTTGCGCAACTCTACATCACCTCCAGCCCCTTCAGGGACGCTTGAGTGCACTGTAAACAAACAAATGAGCTAATATTACTCGTGGGTAGGGAGGGGGTCTGTTGTGAGCAGCTTCAGACGAGACTAGAGCGGGCACATGGAATGAAACCTGTACAGAAGCAAAAATATTATTAATAATGTGTCTTTGGACCGCGGCCCTAAGACGTATTGGACCATGAATCGAGTATTGTTGCATCCCTACTAACTACTCATGGGTGGGAAGCCAACTTCACTCAGCTCTGCATAGCGCTTCCCTGCCGCGGGAACACGCAGCGACCAGCCGTTTATTGAGGAAGTAAATGATCAGAACTACGAGTGACGAGGCTACATTTAAATATATTTGTAATATTAACACATTGCTTATTTGTTTGTTTCCTGAAAATGTCATGATTTTGGGCAGATAATTGAAAGAAATTACAGTTTTTAATGTTTTAACAGTCCCTGTGTCAGGATTATTTTCTCTGCTCCCTGGTTCCTAATAACAGGGCAGATTCCTGGTTTTTAAGCCAACAACATAACAGTTTAAGCACATCTAAATGTTTATAAGCATCACTGTTGGTACAAAAGCAGAACTGGGTTATTTATATTAATTCTGTGGGCTCGTGAAAACTCACAACACTGCAGTCCTAAAACATTACTGCATTTAAGTAGGTGGACTTTGCTAGAATATACATTTAAAGGTACTAAGTAGGAGTTCTGATATCTTAAAAAAAAAAAAAAAAAATATATATATATATATATATATATATATATACACACACACACACATAAAACAATGCCGCCTAAGGCCATTTATAAGAGCTCAGACCGTGGCAGTAATGTTGCGCAATCGTGTCCGTTGTATGGGTGCATTCTCTGCACTGTCGCGGACTTCTGTGTATCTTGGACATAACTTGCTTTTTATTGTGATCAAAACCACGCTCGTTAAGTTTTTATTTTCAGGAGCAGGTGTGTGTCATCCACCATCTTTGTGAGCTGTCAGATGATCTGAGCTGCAGATCTAACGGAGAGAAGCTCCTGCACCGCGTCTTTCCAGTTTATCATTTTAAACTTATGCCCGTGTTTACTTTCATTTTCAATATAGCTCCTGTCCGGAGCTCGGCATTAATTCATCACGATCATGACACCGGCACGTGTGTCTTATAAAAAGGGCAGTGTTTTTTTCCCCACACAATACAGATGTGTATATTAGGGTTGGGCATACCATGCAATCATGGAAAATGTGCAGCTGCGGATGCGTTCTAAAGTTACCGGCGTTATACCTGCTGATCACCTGTCGCAGCTTTTGCAGCCCGCAGAGTGCAACAGCGCCTCTCACTGTGCAGACGTGCAGCGGCAAAAATCAAACCCGTGTGCCGAACTAAATTAACTTGTTTAAAAGTGAATTGAAACGGCATCCTGCAATGAAAAATACAGCGCGGAGGAAGCTCATTAAAACGCGTCATCACAGTGGATTTAATACGAGTTTTGAAGAACAAACTCCAGGCGGAGTGAGGTGAGTTTTATGGCTCACTGCAGAAATCAAAACACACGGAGAATCAACACCAAACGCAGCTAATCTCCACTTCCACCCACTAGGAGCTGATACAGCAAATTAATAAATAAATATAATAATAATAATAAATCTCAACACGCAAAGTTGTGAGATTATTTTTTTCTTTTCTGCATTATTTAGTCTGTTGAGAGTTTTAATTATTAAAATCTGTTATATGGTTACTGACAGCAGCTACATTTAAGTTTCACTCATAATCAGGCATCCTGGACATGATCATCCTGAGAGTTTTAGCTGAAAACAGCTGCTGGACTTTTCTGGTTATCTTGAAGACATTTAGCCTCTCATCCTAGAGGCTCCTTCAGCTCCCAGACATAGGAGGCTGTGAGTTGTGGTCAGAAACAAACACACTGATTGTGCTGCAAGTCTTCTTTTTTTTTCTTTCTTTCTTGAAAACATTTTTTGGGGGATGGGGGTGCGTCAACACGGTCGGGACATAGAAGGGGGTGCACGGCTAAATAAGTTTGGGAACCGCTGATCTAAAATATGTAACTTTTTTCAGTCCAAGATGGCGGATGCACATGATGCACTTGTTGCTTATGGGACTACTTTTTATTAGCATCCAAGAAAACAGGATTTTATGTTTAGGATTTATTTAACTACTGTGAAGTTGGGGTGGATTTTTGGTTTTAAATAGTTACAAAGAGAGAGAGATATTACTGGTTTGGAGTTCTCTGAAACTTCTGCATGTGCTCCAACTATCATGTCTGTGAATTTCTTCAGGGCCTGCTCAATCTCATCTCCAGTGGCTTTGGGGTTCTCCTCCAGGAACTAAAGCAAAGAAACACACACACACACACACACAAGTGTAGGTATAGAAGACTTCAACAGTTCTGATGTAATTCTAGAAAAGTGTTGTTTTTTTTTAGTTTTTTAGAAAAAGACATTTTTTATTAAAGTTATAAATATATATATATATATCATTATTGAATTATGTCCAGCCCTACCCTGAAATAAAGCTAACACATAAATATATAACCCAACATGTAACAATGTACTTACCTGGTTGAGGACCTGTTCGGTCTGATAGACCTCCTGCATGGCTCCATGGTCCACTAACCTGAGCTGGTTCAGCAACAGGTGGATAGCAGTACGCGGGCAAGACAACATATGGCAGGCCAAGCATGTCCCACGGATCAGCAGGTACAGCCTCTGTTGGGTGGGAGCAGAGCAGACTCAGAAATGACTAACATTTGTGTGTAGCACACATTTATCCCCACAGGTTAAGCCTAATTTATACTTCTCCATCAGCTCCAGTGTGGAGTCATGCACACGCATTGACGGGGGTGTTTTCCCTTCAGACTTCTCTGTCACCTGAGGAGAGTTGCAAAGCAGTTCCCTACCACCATTACTGTCATGTATCCCGTCCACGATAGTGTATTTACTACTATGCTGGTGAAGGTTCCCAGTCATTCAGGTCATGGTAATCCAAATTGGGTTTGAATGAAGGCAACTGGACTTCTTTGGTTTCTTGAAGACATTTCACTTCTCAGGAAACGTCTCAGGAGCTTTGTCAATTCTGACTGGAATATGGGAGGGTCGATCTTATAAACTGTAGCTGTCTATTGTTGCTTAACGAGCAGAAACTGCCTGTGAATACCCCTCCTCCCTACCTCCTAACGACTCATCAGCTAATAAAATTGCTGATGTATCACCTACTTCTTTTCCCTGCTGAATGCTCATCTTCTACTGCAATCCAAGCTTCAAATGCAACTAGATAAATTGCATTTCTTGCAGAAATGCGTTTGAATGCTTTATTGCTGAAAATTATAGCTGAAGCTGCTTTAGAAATTAATTGATGCTTAAATTGAGCTTAATTGTCAAAATTAGCTGAATGGATTTGAATATTTAGGAGCAAAAATCCCTAAGAAGTGTTATGAAACTCAAAAAATAGGTAAAGAATCAAGAAAAAGTGCTAAACAGAAAGCTCAAATCTCCATACAGAGTTAAAAAAGCTGGACAGTGGAAATATTTAAACAGCTGTTATTTGAGTAGGAATAGTTTAATAGTTAAATTTTCACAATCAGCTGAACTGTGAATTTAGCAGCGTAACATGCCTAAGAACTGAAGTGAAGCTGAAATTGAGTTCAGTTGTCAAAGTTAGCAGAATGAAATCAAAATTAAACTGTTAGGAAGAGCAGGAATTGTATAACTTAGATGTTTCACCATCAATTGAACTGGAAATAATAGAATTCGTTGAAGGCTAAAGGATTTTGCTGTTAAAACAAGTTAAAATGTTCCAACTACACTAAATATGACCAACACCAGGAAGCTTAACATAGTAAAAGCTAAGTTACATACCAAAAACAAATGAAATGTTGATGTTGTTTTGTTAAAAACAACTTAAAATTCTTAAACTGAGATGAAATGCTTCAAAATTAGTTCACATATTTTATTTGCTGGAATAAGGAAAACTAACCACATTTTAGAACTCAGAAATAAAAAATAAAGAACAATAAAAGCTTAATTAAATAAGGTAAGATGAAGGAAAAGGAAAAATAAATACTGCACAAAAGATATATTTAATAGAGGAAAACGGCTTAAAACAGAGCATAGAATGGTGAAAGGAAATTATTTTTGCTTAAAATAACACAAAAGAATGGTGCAAAGAAGAAAAATAGCTTGAAGCTGAGCCAAATGTGGGTTAAATAGAATTTAAAAAGTTATTACACAAAAGAAAGGTGAAAGTGAAAGAAAAAGTTACATGGCTGAGTAGGTAAATGACAGGGAGGATGAAGATGACTTTTATCAATGACTGTAAGAAGATCAGGACAGACTCTTGTGAGATGAAATATCTGAAGTTTGAGAAGTAGAAATGACTTAAAACATGTGACTGAACTCAATACAATAGTTTTGTAAGAAAAAAGGCAGAGAAGTCAGCAGCAGACAAAGTCGGTTTTGGGCCCTATTCTTTTGAATGGGGGAAGAAGGAGTAATTTCTGAACTTTAAGTTTAACCTGTGATTATAGAAAAACCGTAAAAGATATCAACAAGTTGAAGAAAATTGAAATAGTTGATCTTCTTTTGAGTTTGTTAAAAGTTTAATGAAGTCTCTAGGTTGAAGTTGTGAAAAAATTGAGGATTTGAAGTAGGGCTGGGCGATATGGCCTCAAATCTATATTGCGATATAATCTGAAGCATGTGCGATAACGATATATATTGCGATATTTTTTTTCCTCTGTTTATATGTCAAAATGACATGCTTTTAAAAATCCTCATATGGCAAATATATTAAAGCAGAATAAAGACGTCCAAAATCTCTTGTGTAGAATGCTCCTAGTCCTCCGCCCGCTCCTTGCTTGCAGTCACTGCCATTCTGTTGTCCCAATGTCGGTGCGGGTGCACATCTTAGTGACGTTTTGTTGTGTTATTGCGATATCGCGATACAGCCAAAATCTCTATCATTACCCAATTTTATATCGTTTCTACCTTATATCGTTTATATTGCCCACCCCTAATTTGAAGCATTTCCCATTCATTTCAATGGGCTGAAAAGTCGCAGAAAAAGCTGAATATCTCGGAAACGGTTGAAGATATCAACAATAAAAGACACTGCCGGCATCTCCTCATTGAGCCGGTCAGATTGATGTATAAACGGTCTCTGTAGCTCAAAAATTGTGGGAGAAGATACGAATCAAACCTTTGGGCATTACATTTGAAAAATTATTTCAAATGTAACACTAGATAAATTGCATTTCTTGCAGAAATGCGTTTGAATGCTTGATTGCTGAAAATTATAGCTGAAACTGCTGAATTGAAGCTAAAACTAAGCTTAATTGTCAAAATGTGCTGAATGTATTTGAAGTTTTAGTAGCAAAAATTGCTAAAAAGTTTTAAAAATCCCGAAAAGTAAGTAGAGAATAGAGAAAAAAATCCTAAACAGCAGAAAACTGAAATATCTAAACATAGAAAACTGAGCAGCTAAAATGTTTAAACAGCTCATATTTGAGTATAAGTAGTTACATTTTCACAATTAGTTGAATTGTGAAATTAGCAGGATATGCTGAATTTTGAAACTGATAGCCGAGTAGCTGAACTGAAATAAGCAGTTTTCTTCTGTGAAAATTTAGCATAATTGTAAAAATGAGCTGAAAAGATTTTAAGATTTAGGAGCAAAAAAGCACTAACAAGTGTAATAAAGTCAAATAAGTAAGTGAAGAAAAGAGAAAAAAAAATCTAAATCATGTTTTGCTGCTATTTTTACTTCCAGATTAGAGCTGGAAAGAGAAGGAAGGAGCTTTAGACCCGTATGATTCAGATTATGTATCTCCAATATCAATAAGGTATGTTTTATTATTGTTTTTTTAATACCGTAGTAACATCCCCACTCTCACTTTCTATATAAAATGTATTTTTCTTGTGCAATAGGTGTGCATCACAGGATAAGGTTGACCAACTTCCTTCCATTGGCCTTGATGAAGCTGACAATTATAACAATTATAATTATTATATAACAATTATTATTATTATATAGGCTAACAATTATATGTGCTATTTGAGTTTCACTCAATATGCTAACATTCTGCTTACAAAAGTGACCTGCACAGAACCCAACTAATGCTGCTACTCTGTGTGTATATTTGCACATATTATTGTTGATTTTATATTTATCTTATTTCTGCATTATTTTTTGTATTCTTTTACGTTTTGCACCAAAGGGAGTGGCACTCCAATTACACTGTACCCTGTACAAAATCAATAAAGGCTATTTTATTTTATTCTATTCTATGATATTATATTATGTTCAGGTTAGAGTGGACTGGAAAGATTTCAGAAAAGTGGTAAAGGTCTGAACTAGTTAGCGCTACGACCACAATTTTTGGAGTACATCCATAAATTATAGCTCAAAACGGAGGAATCTTCGTCAGCTTTCATCCAGTGCAAGTCCCATTTCCATCGGTTCTACGGTTCTCTCAGGACACTGCCTGAAGTGGAGCAAAGTCGGTTTTGGGCCCTATTCTTTTGAATGGGGGGAGGAGGAGAAATTTCTGAACTTTTCCAAATCGTACCTCACGTTTAACCTGTGATTATAGAACAACCGTAAAAGATATCAAAAAGCTGAAAGAATTTGAAATAGTTTAACTTGTTGTGAGTTTGTTAAAAGTTGAATGAATTCTCTAGGTTGAAGTTAACCCTGCCAAGTAAGAGGTCAAAAAGGATGAACGATTTTGTGAAAAATTGAGCGATTTTAAGCATTTTCCATTCATTTCAATGGCCTGAAAAATCGCAGAAAAAGATGAATAAATCGGAAACGGTTGAAGATATCAATACCAAGAGATATCGCCGGAAAGAGCTGAACGAGCTGAATGGTTTGATACCAAATTTGCTGAAATAGCTGAAAAACTGTAGGAGGAGATACAGTTCAAAAAACATACGGAAACTGAAAAAGTGGAGGAGGAGAAACACAATACTTTGAATGCTTGTTAAAGCATTCAAACTAATAATAAAAAGAAACAGAAAGGCTTAACAGCATTCAAACTAATAATACCCATGATGCTTACATCAAAGAACAGGGGGTTGTAAACAGGTAGAGGCAGATCCACATGTCCAAAGTGTCCGGGACAGTTGTTGAAATCTTGACAGCAGGTTGAACAAACCTGGGTGGAAAAGAAAATCAAAGTTGTGGGAAATACTCACCAACACTTGAGTTTTGTTTCAATAATGAACAGGATATAAGAACTACAGTGGTGTACCTCCTTCGTGTCTGCTGGCCCCAGAGCCAGATCATACAGGCTGTTAAGGGCCACATTCCCAACAGAATCCAAGAAGTTCGAGTTAGTGATCGCCTTCACACTCAACTTCCTAATCAGGGAATAAACACAAGGTTTCATCTGGTTAGGACTGCTCCATCCATGGTCAGTGGTCATTAGCTTTTTCTTACTGTTGGGGCTCTAGTGTGAACTTGTTTATTTACTCTTATGGGATGAGTTCAAATCAGTTAGGAGACTAAATAAAGCTTTACTTGATTATCATTTCCAGTTGCTGAAAATAAACAACGTTTGAGGCTCTTTAACTAAGTAAGGAGGTTGGTGCCACGAGCTACCGCATCGTTTTGGAGTTAGCTTAGCCAGAAGCTAGCTAAAAAGCCATTTCTCACCTTATTTCTTCGGTTGAGTACAGGCTGAACGACATGCCCTCTAGACACCGCCATGGCACTTCTTTGGCAAACAACATTTGGGGAAAGAAGTTGCAGCGCTTGAAAGTAAAAACTTCGCGGTGTTCTACGGAACCCCATGCGTGATCCACACGTGGGACCAGTCCATCACAGTTCGGTCTGGAGGGGAGGACACGTTAGCAACATGGCTCGGATTTTACATCGTTTTACTAAATATATCAACGTTATAATGGCCTATTACAGATTGGTGTTGCTTTATATAAACTAAAATATGATGAAACGCACAGAACTGAAATATAAAACTCATTCTTAAATTTCATCAACCCTTGTTTTTAGCTCTAATGGTATGTCCTGGTGACGAGTTGTCCGTTTGTAACAATATGGCAGCGCCCTGTAGGCACGTAGGACACTATATCCGCAGAAATGGACGGTCTCTGCGGATAAATATCGAGCATTTTGCGGGTAACAGGTACTAGAATTTGTTTTGTAACATAATATTGGTCGCCTGTTAATAAATGTTTAATTTAATAGAATGAGCGCTGCATTATCTGACAGGAGGTCAGTTCTCACACATGAGCATACAAATATAAACTAAACGCCACACGTTTGGTTCGCTAAGAATAATTTCACAGCATTTCAAACTTTAGCTAATGCAGTTTAAGATGTTGAGAGAAGGCAATGATTTTAACTCTAATATAGGACTTAAATTTTCAGAAATAATCTGGAGCTAAAGGCAGGTGTAACACCAAATTATGTTATCGTCCATCTACTTATCCATGTATCTATTTCCCTCTGCTTATCCAGGCTCCGGTCACGGGGCAGCAGCCTAAGCAGAGGCCCAGACTTACTTCTCACCAGTCACGTGGGCCTAGCCTGTAAAACCATCCATATATGTCAATATACAGGCTGGCCACGACCCATAGACAGAGCTCAGTCATGGGGCGGAATACGGTGGTCTTTCAAACTGTCTCCACATGCTATTGGACAACGAACAACGTGGCGTACTCACAGCTATGGATGTTAGTCAATGGGGCAGTCCTCCATACACTGTTGATGCAAATAAGATATAAGATAAGACTTTATTGATCCCCCAGTGGTGACATTTGTGCATTACCACAGCTCAGGACAGATAGCAAAAGAGTACAAAAAATGACTAAGAATGTAAAAAATGTAATAATACAAGACACTACATACAACAGTAGTTCCTATGTAGACACTAGGGTTGCAGGGATTAACCAGTTTGACTATTAACCGCGGTGTGAAACGCTGCGGTTAAACCACCGTAAAGACTCTCCAACACTGCCAATAAAGAAAAAAAAAGACAATAGCGTGACTCGACAAAAACAAGCGAAACTGGAACAGAGGCATGCGGAGAAGCCCTCAACTGACCCCCCCAGGGGGAGTCCGAAAAACGATCCAGTTTCAACCTATATTACTTTTAGACTCTCAGCCTAGTGGACTTATTTTGAGCAGAGAGAATGGAGAGCGCTGATTGTTGTTGCGCTCCAGGCAGCGCCGTCCTGCGCACGGTCACAGTAACGTTCTCAAAGTTATGCCACCAAAAGAAAAATAATGAATGCGATCGTTTCATTTCCGCTCATATTCTGGTACTTTCTGTCTTTTTATTCGTGCCTGATGCACTCTGCCTAAGCGGAGATCAAAACCTGTCTTGCGGTGACTTCACCTTAATCGGGCGGCTGCGCACTCTGCTACTTTTTGCGGTAGATACCTTTGAACTGCTTAGTTCAAAAGCAGCTCATGAGGTGAAAAAGGAGAAAATCCATGCAGCAGTTTTTCTGAAGGTTTGAGAGGAGATGCAGGAAGATCAGAGACAGACGGCACAGGAAAATAAACACAAGAAAACAAGAAAAGTGCTTGAAAAGGAAAAGGAGGTTATATTTATCCCACTGGTTTAACTGTTTAAAGCAATAATTTATAAGCATGTAATATTTATATATTTGATACAATTCAGATCACCTTCAAAACACTGTCCCACACCCAGGGCCATATCAAGGCATTTGGGGGCCATGGCAAAATAGACTTGGTCTATATGGCCCAGCCCCAGGATAATGTATTAATTTATTATATTAGTATAACAGAAAAGAAAAAGGGAGCAACTCACAAATATCTGTTTCTCTTTTTAGGGGGTTTGGCTGGACTCCAGCTGTGCATCAACAAGCTAAAGGTAAAACAAAATTGTTAATATTTAAAAAATTCAGCGCTGCTTTAAAGGACCCTTGGGAACCTGGAGTGACTGTCAGCGACAAGGCCACCTTTTAGCTCCACCTCTGTAAACATGCTGCAGCAGCATCTTACATGCGTTTGACTCTAAACACGAAAGAGCTGTAGATGTACATTCAAGGATTATTTTCTCAGTTCCATCAGCATCTGCCAATAATTCATGAGATATTTTGCTAACAGAGCCAGGCAAATATATATTTATATATATTTATCTGTTTTTGCTGTAGGTGATAATTGTCACATATTGTCTTGTGTTCATGTTAATTGGTCCCACCTGCCTCTCGTTACCCCAATCACTTAAGTCCCCAGCTCCTCATGTATTTAAACCCTGTCAGTCCTGTGTGTTTTGTCGGTTCGTTCTTTCAGTCAGGCCGTGTCAGTGTCTTCAGTTTGCTTATTGAAAGACTTAAAACCTTCCTCACCTGCAAGTGGATCCTTTCCTCAGCCATCAGTTCGTGACAATAATAAAACTGTCCTGAATTGATGAATGAATGTTAAGTTTTATTACAACACTTTTAACAATTGGTCATGATAAAATCCTGGACCATTTACCCATGAACACTGATTCATACTATGTGACATGCGTAGGGAGTGCCAAACTAACACATCTCCAGTTTTGTTTCTACAAAGAAAACATTTGCAAAGGGCTTTAGAGAAGTCTCATGCCAAAATATTCATACAAGAACATGATTTTAACTGATTTCAAGATATGTAATTTAAACTCAGAACAAATATAGTTTACTTCACCTTTGAAGTCCAGAAGTCATTCTTTAACACCAGATGTGCAGCAATAGAAACCCTGCCCTCTACTGGTGAGTAGCTGCAGGTTCACTCGGGCTGATGGAAGAGCTTGTAGGGCCTGAGTGACGGGACTCCCACCTGTTCCAGGGCTTTCTGGGATCTGTATATCTACTGGTTTTTCTCTATAAACACTCAGATCCAGTTAGAACACAAACAAATTATGATGGTATGGATAGCACATCATTTGTGATATGCCTGCAGGTAAACAAAAAAAACACCTACTTTTGTTAATGGATTATTTTTAAAATGCAGCTCGGTATTCTTCTCTGACCTAAGGAATGTACGCAGCATTGGTAAAAATGGGTGGATGATGAAATCTAGTTCAGACAGGATGGAGAAAACTTTAAGCCCCAGTGTGTAATATTTTTACCTGTTTTCTACCACATTCTGTGCATCCAGTGCACAAACTTGTCCTTTTTCATTAATATTTCTCAACAACATCAATTCTAAATATTCCTCTCAGCTTCAAATTTTACATTTTTAATACATAAATTGTGGTTGACGCTCCATGGTCATCCTCCATCTTGAAATACGGTAGCTATTTAGGGACATACGAGCTCTGAGTTACGCGTTTGCACTATGACTGTAACCTGAAAGAAACAGCAGAGGGAAGCAGTGCGCCGTGGAAGCATGGCGTCTGACAATGCAACTAAGAAGAGACGAGACTAGCTGCTACACCGTTGCTGTACTTTTTTAGGTTGAATAACAAACAATGAAATCAAAAGACACATCAAATATGTCAGGTCTTATTGATTTCCAACACTCAGCAGCTGCATATGATGAGAACCCCGCCCACAACAGCTAGACACCAGCATCCAAGTGTTGTTCATGACTCACCTCAGCTGATCATTTCTTTTCTTCATAATAAAGCTCCCAATCCGGTCCCAACATATCAGTTCCAAAGTCCTTCTTCAAGAAAGTTCCTTCTATTAAAGTCTCCTCTCTTACCGCAGCCTGCCGTGTCTCTCCCAACACGCTTCAGCGGTCGTCCGCTAGCCGTTAGCTATGTTAGCATTAGTTACTTTATTTCCACAGCGTGTCCCCGGCTCCAGCCAAACCTCATCGGCTATCCGATCGCTAAACAGCCAGTGGTTGACTTTAGCTCCATCTCGATCTTCACTGCGGCTCACACCGTGTGCCACGATCAGCTGATGGCTAACTGGCAGACTCTTGTTCACTCCGCTGCTCTGATCCACATGTCACCGGACGCCACAGCTGATGCCACCCCTCCTCCGTGTGTGAATCGGTGGCAGCTATGCTAGCTTCCTTCAGGAACCGTAGGTTGATATAACAGCCAACAGCAGTGTTTCCCCTAGAAATGTTTACAGCCGTGATGCTTGTTGACTAAGGGGGGTGGCGGATCGCGTCGTCTCGTCGGGGGGGAGGGGGGTGCGTGTGGCATTACGCATTAAGACTGAACAGTCATTAAAAATGTTTTTTAACTGGTGGAGTAGTTATATGCTTTGTGTGGGTTAGGCTACAGAGAAATAAATCAATCTCATGCTTTTTATAAAAAAATGAACCAGATGGCTGGAGTGAACGCTGGAGTTGTTGCCTTTTTGGGTGGGCCACCGTAGCTGCAATACTTACTCTGAACTGCATGGCGCTAAAGAGTCGCAATTTTTTACCATGATTTCTATGAATATCCCACATGGGACCTTTAAAGAATCAGAATTTAAATCCTTTTTATTCTGATTTCTTCCCTGTGGGAGACGAATCTGTGCGATCCAACAAACTGCATGATCACAATGATCTGTTGATAATAAAAACGATCTTTCTTTCTGTTGTATTTCAGAGTCAATTATCATCCCAAGGAAGAAAGCATGGTATGTCTGGATTTGAAATGTTGTTTCCATAACGCTCTCTTTCCTCAGACTTCGGAATCTGAAGTCCATGTATGTGGTAACTTTTGTGTTTTGTCACTGGGAACTTGAAGTTAGAGAGAGAATTTCTATCTTTCACAGGTACAAATCAACAGCTACACCTATTAGGTACAAGCACACAAAATGCATTCTTTGAGATACATCAAAAGAATCTTACAATTACAGTTTTGCCCTAGTTGATCCAAAACAAATGGTGCAAACCACATCCACATACGGGTGTATGAAAAAAATAACTTTCTGTCTATTTTACTGTCACTCACAAACACAACACTTCTGTTACACATTCTTTATTGCAGGTACACAAATCTGTTACTGCAAGTTACAAAATATGGAATTCCTGCTCTAATGATTTTGCTCCACTTAGTCCAGCACATTTGGAGAATAACTTTTTATTAACATCGGTTTTTTATCTTGTTTGCTGACAGTTTCAATGTCACACAGTCGCCATCTTCAGAGTTTCGCTGGTGTTGGCGGAGTCACTTCCGTTGTTTATCAGCGGGCAGTATAGGGGACGATGTCGCCCTCTACTGCCCGCACCTTCCCTATCAATGACCACGTCCCATGAATGATCCAGCAAAGGAATTTATACGCTGGATCTATCATAGGACGTGGTCGTCGGCAGGGAAGGCGAAGCTCTGAAAGTGGTGACTGCAAACAAAGTAAAAAACCAAAACGTTGCTACTCTGTGTACGAGATAAGAACAAAAAAACATGGAATTAGGAGACTAAAGGTGAGTGACAACCAGTTTGGGGGAGGCATAGGTGGCCAGAGGGGTGTATAACAGAAATAGTGTAAACCAAAAAGCAGAACTTGTGTCGTAAAACATTGAGTTGAGAATGTGGCCAGCCAGGAATTTCTAAGCAAGTGAAAACATTGATTAAGCTAACAGTGGAAGGTGACTAAAACTAATGCTGAAATTAGTAAACTAACAGAAATTAAGTTCAGCAGGTGGCGGCCCGCCACTCTGAAGTTGCAAATGCGATACTCTGGCCACAGAGGGCGGTGGGGGTCTGAGTAACTTTTCATTAACCCTGTAAAGGGTCATTGTAGCACATACTGGCTCAAGAAAATTATTTAAAAATATGAAAAAGTTGCATAGTATGACTTTAAACTAAATAAATTAGTGATGTTTTAGTTTTATTCATAGTTAACATATTATTAATGAAATGAAATATACATGTATTAAAGCTGCTGCAAATATGTCATGCTTGGTAGAAATTTTTAAAGCTAAACTGAAAACTTACCTTTTTACTAAAGCTTTTATTGCTTAATCACTGGGTTCTTTTAAGGCATTTTTATTATTTTCCTGTTTTAGCTTGTTCTTATTTTATCTGTGATTTTACTGCTTATAGCTGATGCTGTTGTTTTAATACCGGGGAACTGTTTCTTTTATACTTTTTACGCTGTGCAGCGCTTTGTTTAAAGGCACTATATAAATAAAGTTATTATTATTATTATTATTAATAAATAAAAGTTGGGTCTAACCTTTAAATTGGCAGTGAGTCAGAGAACCATAACTGAAACAGAAGCAGGGTTTAAATAGCTGTCAGTTCAGGGGAATAAGTGTAAATCGTGCAGTTAACAATACATTTTCACTACCAGAAAATGCCGCAAATGTTTTTTAAACATGGTGGGAACAAAATTGTCAACTATAAATAGTGGTGGGAACAAATCTGACAATTGTAAATGCTGGTGGGGACATGTCCCCAGCTAAAATGACACCTGTGGACATGGCCTAGGGATGACAGCCGACAGGAGGGGTGAGAGTTCTGCGACTGTGTTTAAAAGGGTTAGCTTGTTTTGCAGATTTGGTAAAGCAGCTTTAACACATAAGCAAGCAAGCAAACCAATGCAGGACTTTATTATGGGGTTGTGTTTGTCCATTTATCTGGGCTCCAGGGTCATTGTAAGTCCCAACAAAATTTTATAAGTTTTATAGATGCTCAGAGATCAGTTTTCTGTTGTTTTCTAGGACAGCTTTAAGCAAAGTGTTTTGTTTGTGTTTTTAATCTTGATAAACAGGAGCAAAGAGGCAGTGCTGGAGACTCTGGCCTCAACCGCCAGCAGGGTGAGACTTCATTAGTTTCATTAGAGCATGTGTTTCAGTCTGTGGTTTATTGCCTACTTCATGTATTCCTTGCAGGATCCCACAGCGTATCCCTACCAGTTCCAGGATGATCCGTACCTGTCTCCCAGGACATCCACTGAGTTTGTATGTTCATGAAAACAACACAACCATTCTGTAATCAGACATCTGTAATAAAAGTTCAGCTCTCTGTAAATCAGTGATATTGATCTTCTATCTAGCTGTTAGTCAGCTCTTTTCATCTGTCATGCTCTATTTGGTTCATGCTCCATCATCATCACTTCCTGTCCCTCTGCAGAAGCTGTTCTCCCTCTCCCAGGACTCTGGCAGATCTGCAGCGAGATACTTTGTGAACAACCACCGCAAGTTCTTCACCAAAGACTTTGCAGAGCCACACATCCCAGTAAGTCAGAGGGTGTGGATGAGTAGCATGAGTTGGACCTGTTGAGACCAGCTAACAGTGTGAGGATGTACTTGTAGTGTCTGATGCCCGAAACGGTGTCGCTGCTACTGGAGGAGGTCAGCGAGGAGGCGCTGAAAGAACGGATCAACCTGAGGAAAGTTACAGCTGCTGTGGACATGTATGACCAGCTGCTGCAGGCTGGTGAGGTCTCACACGCGCACACACACACACACACGCACGCTGCTGTATGTCATCACTGTTGGACTGCAATTCCTTTATCCAGGCACAGCTGTCTCCATGGAAACAACACATGACCTGCTGGACCTGATCTGCCTGTACTGTGACAGTAACCCAGTCCAGGAGGGGGAACCTGGTATGGAGGAGGTGAGTGAGTGGAGGATCAGCTCAGGTACTGCTGAGCCACAGCAGCATGTGTGAGGATTCACCTGTGCTGTACAGGAGGAGAAAGGAAGGCGCAGGAAGGGGCGCCTAGGAGCAGACGTCCAGAGGCTCTCCTGGACAGAAAACAACAACGCAGAGAGGATCTTCTACCTGCTGCCAGAGAGAGACACCAGATGTTACTCAGCTGTGATCCAAGGCATGGTGAAGGTACAGACACACCTGACCCTCTGGTGGTGTTGCTGTAGCTCCTCCTGAATGAACATCTCACCTCTGTTTGTCTCTGCAGCATGGAGCCTATGCTAAAGCATTCAGTGTGTACTCAGACATGCTGAACAACAGGATCCCAGGTACACACACACAGGAACGTTTCTACTCGGGCACATCAGTGTTAATAATAATAATAATAATAATACATTTTATTAAAAGCGCCTTTCAGGAAACTCATGTTCACTTTACAACAAAATAATAAAAATCAAGTTAAAAGCTAGCTAAAACAAATCACTTATTAAAAACTCTATATACAGAACAAAAGTCAGATAACAAAAACAACAGAAGTATCTCAGAAACAGTAAGCAGTCTTGAAGAGGTGAGTTTTTAGTTTAGATTTGAAGATGGGGAGGGAGTCTGAGTTCTGGATGGCTTGTGGCAGAATTTCAGAGGCGGGGAGCAGAGCAACTGAAGGATCTGAGGCCCATGGAGGTAAGACTGAGTGATGGAACAGTAAGGTGACAAAGATTGTTGAGTGACAAACGAGAGCGAAGTTGAGAGACAACAACTTTCTCCAGAATTTTTTGAAACTAAAAGTAAGTTAGAAATGGGGCAAAAATTATTAAAATTGCTGGGATCAGAACCTGTTTTTTCACTATGGGAGTGACTGCAGCAGTTTTAGGTTGAGACAGAACTACGCCAGTAGAGAGAGAGGAGTTAATGATGGCAGATATGATGGGAGTAAGAGAAGGCAGATACGTTTTGACTAAAGTGGTGGGACGGGGATCAAGAAGTCAGGCAGTAGGTTTAGACTTACTGATCAGATCAAAGATTTCAGAGGCTGATGGTAGTTGGAAACTGAAAAAAGGTTGACAGTGTGGGAAAGAAGATGACTGGAGAAGAAGTGGAGGACCAGGCAGTGGTGTAGTCTACGTGATACGCAGGTATACGCCATATAACCACTAGAAAGGCTGAAGAATTTCCGTATAACCACTTAAAAGTGGCCAATGATACGTAACGTGCAGCGGGGGCTCGCCGACAGGCTCACAAGGACGGACGGAGTGGAGTCCACTTTTCTAAACATCCATTGAACGAGACGGAGAATGCATGCTTGTGATTGGTCGGTTTTGTTAGGTTTTGTTCCCAGACACTGCTCACTAACACAGCGCACTGCTAATCTGGTGTTTTCTGTCGTTTATTTGTGTCTTTCATTCGGGTTTTCACAGGAGCAAGGGAGTCCAGGATGCCATTTAGGACATTATTGTAGGCAGAAATAAGTTAATCAGGGCTGGAGAGGTGATCTGGGACTAGCATGTTGGTGCAGAGATCATCCGTATCAATGGATTTGATGTTCCGGAATGAGATGAGACGTGATGGATTGATTGCAGATAAACAGAGGGTGGCTATGAATGACAGGAGAAAATGGTCAATAAACTGGATCTCTTCAGCAGAGCAGCAGATTAATCCAGAGTATGACCCTTCATGTGTGTTGGAAAGTCAATAAACTGATTAATGCCAGAACTGTCCAAGCAGGACAAAAAATATTTGGTGAAAGGCAAATTATTATCAATTTGTATATTTAAGTCCCCTAGCAGGACAACATTCTGTGAAAGGGTGGTGAGAGCCTGTTAGAGCCTTTTCTGCTAATATCACCACAAATAGATATATGTGGTGATATTAGCAGAAGACTGCTTAATATACATGTTAATATTAAATAATGCATTACTAAGCAGACACACACACCCCAGCCCTTTGTCCTAAACGTAAGGACATTTAATATTGAGAACCTTAATAAAGGCATCCTTTGTTTATTCATGCTTAATAATACACTTAGTAATGTTAATAAAGGGACCCTTATTGTAAAGCATTACCTTTTTATTTTCTAAACATCCTTTTATTCTTGTTGTGAATTGTGGGCAGGAGTAAAAGGGGCCCCACTTGACTGGTTCCGGTCTTACCTTTCTGACAGACGATTTAGAGTCAACATTGATGACTGTTCCTCTCCCTCTGTGCCGCTTCCCTGGGGGGTGCCTCAAGGTTCAGTCCTGGGGCCACTCCTCTTCTCAATCTACTTGCTACCACTGAGAATGATTTTAGCAAAACTTGGAATGAGTTACCATCCCTACACAGATGACTGTCAGATTTATTTGGAAATAAAAATAAACCAGACTCCACTCACCTACTCGTTGACTGCCTCTCTGAAGTCAAAAGCTGGCTTTCAGCTAACTTCCTATGCCTCAATCACAAGAAGACTGATGCTATTATTTTTAACCCATAAAATCAGTATCATTCACCTAAACATGAAACCCTGTTTGGGGGTGAAACTCAACTCTGATTTGTCTATAACCTCACAAATTAATGCCACAGTCAAGTCCTGTTTCTTTCAACTGCACCACATTATTCGATTAAAGTCCATAGTCAAGAGACCTCATCAGGAGAATGTTATCCACGCTTTTATCACCTCATGATTGGACAATACCAACTCTGTGCTCAATATCTCATATGAATGAATGAAGATATGTCAATATCTCCTCCATTGAGCATCTCCAGAAAGTACAGAACACTGCAGCTAGATTCTTCACAAACAACTCCAGACGCTGTCATGTTACTCCCATCTTTGCCCGTTTACACTGGTTACCTGTTCAGTACCGGGTTCAGTTCAAGGTCTTAACTTTTGTTTATAAAGCCTTGAAAGGTTCAACTCCCTCTTATCTCTCCGAACTGCTCAAACCTTACATCCCTTCCCGATATCTGAGATGGGCAGATCACCTACTCCTGCTGGTTGTGGTCGGAGGGGCTGATGGTGCCTGTGCTCAGAAGCCTCACCTCTGTCAGTGTGCCCCAGGGCAGCTGTGGCTACATTGTAGTTCATGTGTGAATGGATGAATGATACACTGTAGTGTAAAGCACTTTGGAGTCCTCTGATTCTGAAAGGTGCTATACAAGTGTGGGTCATTTATGATTTATCATTCTGTACTTTCCCACACTAAAAACAAGACAAACACACCATGACTTTCCTGTTGTCAGTCCAAGGTAAACCTTTTCTTCTGTCCACAGGTGATGTCCACATCTTCAATGCACTGATCTCTGCAGCTCCAGAAGTCAGAGACAAATTCAGTGAGAGATGGGATCTCATCAGTGTAAGTTAGGTGTTTTTACTCTGTAACGGGTTTCATTCTCACATCAACAACATGACCCATCCTAAGTGATCATAATAGTAAACGTGACTTGTGTTTTCATTTATTAGACTAAGATAAACATGGTCTTGATTTATTCTGAAAAGATTAACATCAATTTTAAAATATTCTGGATCATCTTGGGTTGAATTAATTCTGCAGCGAGAACAGCTGGTTGATACCATCAGCTGCTTTCCATTTATGGCACTTACACACTAGCATCGGCTCTACATGGCCTAGATAGGGTAAGGAGTTTTCACGTCTGGGTAGCCCGGGAATTTTCCCCGTGCAAATGGACGTATTTTCAGCCCTCTTCCCAAGGCGGTCTGCCTTGGGCTGAAACCGGTCCAACACACTCACTGTCAACTGACTGGTCAGCTCAAATTCACGCACCAATTCTACGTCCACATTCCTAAGGCAGTGTAGAAGGAACGCGGCCAGGCTGGGGTGGGTGGAACGGAATGGAGTGGAGTGGAGCCGATACTAGTGTGTAAGTAGCTTTATCCTTTGTAGGAGCTGCTGAACCACATGAATCAACAGAAGATCCATCCCAACCTGCTGACCTTCAACAGCGTTCTTAAATCTTTAAGACGTTGTGGGAACCTGGCTAGAAGCTACTCCCCACAGACGCTGAACGAGATGAAGGCACTTGGGATCGGTAACGATAAGCTTACTTCTCATACTGTACCACCTCCATGGTTCATGGGTGTTAGCACTGATGATACTTCCTGTTGTTTTATCTTTGTGCACTCAGCTCCCAGTTTGGCCAGCTACGACCACATCCTGGCGGTTTTTTATAAATCAGGTACTTGGCCTTGATGAAAATCTTTAGTCGCAAATCCATCAGTACCTGTTCAGTCCATCTCAATGTGATTCAGCTTAACTCTGTTCAGTTCAGGTGGTCTTGTCACACCAGAGGGGTGGGGGGTGGTAAATGTAACCAAAACAAAAATAGTGCAAGTTTGTCACACAAAACACAACAATGACAGACATGGCAGTGATGTTGAACATTCATCTAAGTCGCTGGCCTTTTGGTAGGCTCAGAAATCGCTGCTGGCAGCGATGCAGCAGGCGACGCAGCCAGTGACTCCATCCCCTAACCAACCATTAACTCTGCCCCCTAACCAACCAGTGACCCCATCCCCTAACCAACCATTAACTCTGACCCCTAACCAACCAGTGTCTGCACCCCCTAACCAACCAGTGACTCCATCCCCTAACCAACCATTAACTCTGCCCCCTAACCAACCAGTGACTCCATCCCCTAACCAACCATTAACTCTGCCCCCTAACCAACCAGCAACTCCATCCCCTAACTAACCATTAACTCTGACCCCTAACCAACCAGTGACTCCATCCCCTAACCAACCATTAACTCTGCCCCCTAACCAACCAGTGACTCCATCCCCTAACCAACCATTAACTCTGCCCCCTAACCAACCAGCAACTCCATCCCCTAACTAACCATTAACTCTGACCCCTAACCAACCAGTGACTCCATCCCCTAACCAACCATTAACTCTGCCCCCTAACCAACCAGTGACTCCATCCCCTAACCAACCATTAACTCTGCCCCCTAACCAACCAGCAACTCCATCCCCTAACTAACCATTAACTCTGACCCCTAACCAACCAGTGACTCCATCCCCTAACCAACCATTAACTCTGCCCCCTAACCAACCAGTGACTCCATCCCCTAACCAACCATTAACTCTGCCCCCTAACCAACCAGCAACTCCATCCCCTAACTAACCATTAACTCTGACCCCTAACCAACCAGTGACTCCATCCCCTAACCAACCATTAACTCTGCCCCCTAACCAACCAGTGACTCCATCCCCTAACCAACCATTAACTCTGCCCCCTAACCAACCAGCAACTCCATCCCCTAACTAACCATTAACTCTGACCCCTAACCAACCAGTGACTCCATCCCCTAACCAACCATTAACTCTGCCCCCTAACCAACCAGTGACTCCATCCCCTAACCAACCATTAACTCTGCCCCCTAACCAACCAGCAACTCCATCCCATAACTAACCATTAACTCTGACCCCTAACTAACCAGTGTCTCCACCTCCTAACCAACCAGTGACTCCATCCCCTAACCAACCAGTGACTCTACCCCATCACCAATCATTGACTCCACCCCCTAAGGTTCAGATCCATTTGGACCAGAACCTCTCGCCACAAGAACAGTTTCTTCCCCTCTGCTGTTGGACTCTTGAATGTCAATCCTAGGGCTGCCCACTCCAGTTTTTGACCTGGCTCAGTAAGCTTGGAACCACATTAAAGCAGGTACTAAAAGGTTGGCGGCAAACACAGACTTGTTACTGATGGACTGACTGTCCAACAGGACCAAAGCATTTCGAGTTGTGCTGAGTGGGTACTGATGGAATCGTGGCTGTTGGACCTGACTGGAGCATGTTTGTGAACTGACTGATTTTGTCCTCAGGCTCCTCTGGGCCAAACAACTCTGATGTTTTACAAGATGTGATGACAGAGCTGGAGGGACAGAGCTTCACCTGTCTGGACCCTCATGATGGTGAGACAGTATGTGCTTGGATATCAGATTGTAAAATTCATGATGGCATCACACTGAGCCTCTGCTCTCTTTCTTCATCACAGTTCTCTTCTTCTCCAGTGCAATGAGAATAGTAAGTTTTATTACTTTTGTTCAGCACCACAATCCTCTTCAGCGCTAGGGTTTCATGTGTCAGGACACAAATGAGACCACCGTAGAGGTATTTACCCATAATGCACAGCACTGTGTAGCAACTGTTGGCACTGATTTACAAAAAGACAGCGTAAATATAAATTAAAATACCATATACCTTAAAATTATAATACCTAGGCATAGGATAATTGTAAAGGAGCGCTGTGTCTCTATATATGGAGTAAAAATATGGAATAAATTAACTACTAAAATCAAGAATCCAAAAACAATATTTATTTTTAAAAAACTGATTAAAAATAAAATGCTGAACTTATATAGATCTGTTACATAAACAAGGGAGGGAGGAGGGGAGGGGGAAAAAGTGTATGTATGAACAGACTGGAGGTGGCGTCAGGAGGAGCTGCGCTGCACCGGCAACGCTGACCAGGAGGAGATGGTGGTGGAGCCTGGACCTTTGGCTGCTGCGGCGTGGAACCCCTGTGACCTACCGGAGAAGAAGAGGTGGTGTCAGGAGAGGCTGTGCTGAGCCAGCAGCGTCGTCTTGGTGGTGGAGATGGTGGCAGAGCTTGGATCCGCTCTCCACAATGTGAACCAACCCCTGGGGGGCACACCACCAGTCGGGAGCTGATGAAGCGTGACTTGTCCCCAAGAAGGTCAGTCTAACTGAACCAGCCAACCGGACCGGGTCCATCAGGCTGGACCACTGAAGCAGATGTTCTGCGGTGAGGACGTCTGCAGCAAGGCGGTGGAGGGGGAGAGAGGTCTGGCTGACCACCCGAAGAAAAAAATGGGTGCATCAGCATAGGACTTGTGGTAGTCCTCAACCCTCTGCTGCACTCGCTCCCAGCGTTCCAGGAACTCACCAATAGACCGTTTAAGTTGGTCGGATCATTCTGGCATGTTTTGAGGAGGTGATGATCCAAAAGGAGGTTAGTGCACACCAGGATGCAGACGGAGCAGGTTCAGAAGTCTTTTAATGACTGCTCAGGAGATCACAGGAACGCAGGAACCACACAATTAACAACTCGTGAGAAAACGCGGAAACGCAGACGAACCGACAAAGAACACAGGAACAACAGGGATTAAATACACGAGGACACAGGTGATCAGGAAATGAGAGGCAGGTGGGACCAATGAACTCTAACAAGACACTACACAGACACAGGAAACACAGCAGCTGGGGAGCAGGGAATGGAACGTGACACCAATTATTGCCAACTACAGTAGTGTAGTTGTAATTGTATTGTGTTTCATGACCAATATTAATAAAGATTTAAAACAAAACCAAAAAAACTGTTGGATACCCAAAACAGCGCCCCCTTCAGTTCCTGAAAGAAATGGTGTCATTTCCATATATGGTATGGTTGTGCCGAGTGCCCCGTCACCGCCAACATTGCGTTTAGCCAACGCCAGGTGTACCTGAAGCTTTCTGCCCATTTCCAGGATTAGAGAGAGTTGGCGTCATAAATAAAAACCAAATCAAAAGCATTTCCAGCCAAAAACTGCAAGCCAAGCACACTGGCGCTCATTTTAATAAATGCGGAGCTGCTGGAACCTGCTGGGTGTTTTTGACTCTAGGCTAGATGTGAGTCGTATCAGAACCTGATGAAGACGAGAACAACTTTGTTATGTCCTGAAGTATAAAACCCAAGAACTGAAAGATGGTGGATGTTCTCTTTCCCATGACTGTGTGTAGATGTCAACATGCTGGTGTGTTCTAACTCTGATCTTTGGCTCTCAGTGTTTGGACAACAAAGATCTGGAGCTGGGTTACCGAGTGCAGAGTCTTGTTGAAGTTGGCGAGAACTGGAGGCTGCTCGGAGATTCGTTCCAACTCAGTGCTTACTAGTGAGTTACTACTGAGTCCTGAAGAGGTGCAGACCTCATCGTTCCCTTAATGACTGGATCCTTTCTGCCTCTCCTCCAGCGGTCGATTCTTCAACCTACTCTGCATGATGGAGCACATTGACGTAGTGTTGAAGTGGTACAAACAGATGATGCCATCGGTCAGTAACACCACGCTGACACCGCTGACCAGAAAGCACCACACACGTGTGACCTAGATAGGAACAGGAATCGTGATTAGAGCTGATTTTAGTTCTTTGAAAGTAAAACATCATGTCTGATAGTGTGGGACCAGATCAGGGTGGGCGGATCTTACTCTACAGTCTAGCACCACCTGCTGAGTCATGCTCTGTGTGTTCAGGGCATCACTTGATGGTCTTATTTTGTCGGGACATAAAAGCAGTGTGTTTGCTGACTGGCTGAATCAGGATGGACCTAAGTTATATTAAGTTGTGTTTTTGTTTCTGATTGGTTCGAGTGTAGCTGTACTACCCCAATCCTCAGGGCATGAGGGACCTGCTCCAGGCTCTGGACACGGATGGACGTTTGGACCTGCTGCCGGACATCTGGACAGGTCCAAGCTTCATGTCTGACACAGTTCTACCACCGATTTTCCACTTTACGCCAGCCTCCTGAATCGTGTGTGTGTGTGTTTCTACAGACATGAAGAATCTAGGTCATGATAACAGGGCTGATCTGGTGGAGGAGCTACTTGGTCTGATGGCCAGGGAGGAACACAGTCATGAGGTCTGAGTCGCTGCTCCCAGGTTCTCTATTTCACCATGGTGTTGTTCTACAGTGTGTGTGTGTGTGTGTAGGTCCAGGAGGCGTTTGCTGTGTGTGCTCTGGATGTAAAGAGTGTGTTTGAAAGGAAGGCAGGTCTGGAGTGGAGCACCTCGTCCCTGTCACACGTCACCATGCTGCTGCTGAGAGCCAGCAAGGCTCAGCAGGCCTGGTGAGTCAGACACGATTGTCTCACAAATCCCCTCCAGAACCATAAAAGTGTCTTATGTGTCTTCCTTTCTGTCTCTTTTTATGCACAGGGACATGCTGCAGCTCTTCAAAGCCAAAAACAGAGTTCCTTCGTAAGTTTCCACCTAAACAGAGTCCATATTTTCTCACATCAATCACTCTAGACACTTCAGTTTACTGAGGAAAGTGTGGTCGGAGCAGAAGAAGATGGATGGATAAACCAACTCAGACCCGGTTCACACGGCAGGATTTCTAAATTGTCAAATGATTTTCCAGACATGAGAGGACCACCCCCCCCCCCCCCCCCCCCCCCCACACACACACACACACAGGCAGAGCGTGCTGCATGTTTTCATCACCTCACTTCCTGATTGGCTACACGTCACATTCAACAGGCAGTTCATTTGTTTCGTCTTCAAAATTCAGACCAAGACAATCCAACATCTTTGAAAACCCAGATTTATGGAAGGAGCTGTTACGGCAATCAGGGCTTTGTTAAGATCCTGGAAAGAGGAGGAGCGGGTCAGAAATAGGCACAATTAGAAGTGTAAGAACATTTCCAGATGTTCATTTTTAACTTTAATCTCACAGAATGTGTCTCTTGTCTCAGAAAGTCATGACATCATCAGTGAATCATAGTTTTATTATTATTACATAGTTGTGTGTGTGTGTCTCTTCCTGCACCAGTAAGGCTCTGCTGAACAGCTTCCTGTCGTCGTGTCAGAGGGACGGATCCTCTGAGAGGGTGGTGGAGCTGGTCCAGCTGTCTGCAGCCTTCTGTCTGACGGCAACATCTGGACTAGCCACCCGAGCTCTGGCTGAGTTTGATCTGAACCAGGAACAGAGGTGATTGTGCACGTCTCCTACAGCCTGTACTGATGTGGTTGTCAGGTAGATGGTGGTGTTGTAGGTTTAGAAATGTTACCTGTACTTTTAGACTAGGGGTCTCCTATTTCAGCCCTCAAGGGCCCCAATCCAGCATGTTTTAGTCAACACACCTGATTGTAATCATCAAACAGGCTGATTGGTGTGTCAGAGCGGGTAAACAACTACAACATGGTGGGCGGGGCCCGGATTTAGATGATGTCATCTGTCTGTGTCTTCCAGGTTGGTGTTATCTGGGCTGGAGGCTGCAGCAGAAACTCCCTCTGACTGTACGAGACCACCACTGAACTAAACCTGTCTGTAATAAAAGCTTCTGACATCCATGTGAACACTAGAGGTCGCTGTTTCCTGTCACCTGATCACAGGAGGAGAACGTTGAGATTCTAAAGAACAGTTTAGATAAAAGTGCTTTGGGCTGGATGCTCCATGATAATTAACCAACTTCCCTTAACTACTGATGAGCTACTTCCTCGCTGCTGCATTTAGGTCATTGTGAAGAATCAGGAATGTCCTGCTGGACTCCAGAAACCTTCAGCTGGATCCACCTGCAAACCATGCTTTAGTGCAGGGGTGGGGAACCCTGGTCCTGGAGGGCCGGTATCCTGCAAGTTTTGGTTGTAACCCTGCTTCAACACACCTGATTTCAATTAGCAGGTGATTAGCAGGCTTCTGCAGAGCTTGATGAGTTGCTGCACAGGTGATTCAAGCACTGAATCAAGTGTGTTTGAGCAGATAAACCACAAAACCTGCAGGATAGCAGCCCTCCAGGACCAGGATTCCCCACCCCTGCTTTAGTGTATTCATGTCAGAATCAGATAGGTGTCTCACGTGTGTGTGTGTGTGTGTGGGATGGTTTTGTTCAATGGCTTTGAAAATAAAACAGAGCAAAAATGGGTTTACTTTAGCAGAATATGTGAACTTAACAGAGGAGCAATGGTTTCACAGTCATGATGTCATGTCTGTGCCTGTCTGCTGGGCTGGGGGGGGGCAAGCCAGCACAGGTGAGTGTGTCCCAATCAAATTGTTTTTACCTTCAACCAATCAGGCACTGAGCTGCCATTGCAACCAAATAAGGACAGAGGAGTGTTTGAGGAAAGGCTGAGGTGGGTGTGGTCAGCGGAGCTCCACACTTCTGCTGTTCCTGTCTCTGTTGTCTCTGTTTAATAAGACACTCCTGATGTGGCTGAACGTGGACTTGAGACTGAAGAAGCAGAAGAGGATTAAATAGAACTGGAAACAAACCTTCACTGATACATAAGAGCTAGGGGGCCACTGGTTCTGATTTGTAACCCAGTTTGGTCCAATCAGCTCTCAAACAGATGGACTCTAGAAGACTGGTCCACAGTTGAGTTCCTGATGGACTCAAACCATCAGTCCTCCACCACTGTGCTGACAGCTGCTACCAGCTGTTTGGTTCTCTCCAAACATGGAGCTGTGCATTATGGGTAAACACCGCTACTTTGGTCTAATCTGTCCAAAGGATATAATTCCAGAGGTTTTGTGGTTTATTCTAATGAAACATTGCAATTCTGAGTTTTTCCTCCTGGAACCTTCCAAATCGTTTCTTTTCTAATGATCATAGAAGAGTTTTGAACTGTGAGCTAAATGAGACCCTTGGGTTTTGTGGTCCTTCTTCAGAGGAGTTCTCTGAGACATCAGTTGTCCTAAATAGATTCCACCTGTGAATAACCTTTTATAGGGCACTCATTAAATAGTTTAAAATTTAAAACCCAGGGCATTATTGTGGTATATAACCAAAGTTTTTTTTTTCTGTTCTTACATTTTTCAAATGTTTTCAAATGCAGAAAATCACAGAAAATGAAGTGATCAAATATGGACGCTAGCCCTGTTCTGGTAAAGACATCTCAAAATAAAAAAATGAACAAGTTCAATAAACATCCATCCATCCATTTTCTGTAACCGCTTATCCGAGCAGGGTCGCGGGTAAATAAACATTAGAGTAATATAAGACACTTTAGAATATTACAGAATATATCACAATTATTATACAATATGGTGTATTTATATAAACAGATTACTGTAGAATATTATTCAGTTATTGAACAACAGCATTTCTGTTCAAATATGAAATATTAGAATATTTTAGAAAGTTTTATTTTTGAGAATCTGACTCAGTCATCTTCATCATAATCACTGATCGCAAGGTTGGCTGGCACAATAACTGTCCTCCATTTTTCATAGAAATCTTAGTTTAAAACTGCAAACTATTCTCAGTGTTGTAATTGGTATTTTATCATCAATATTCCTAGGCTGCCACCTTACCATGTGGAGGGGGTTGAGTGTCCCAATGATCCTAGGAGCTAAGTTGTCTGAGGCTTAATGCCTCTGGTAGGGTCAGCCATGGCAAACAGGTCCTAGGTGAGGGATCAGACAAAGCACAGCCCAAAGACCGCTTATTATGAAATCTATGAATGGAAACGGTGTTCCCTCGGGCCTCGCCCAGACGTGGGTCACCAGGGCCCCCCTCTGGAGCCAGGCCTGGAGTTGGGCACTCTGGCGAGCACCTGGTGGCCGGGCTTTCACCCATGGAGCCCAGCCGGGCACATCCTGAAGAGGAGACGTGGATTCCCCTTCCCATGAGCTCACCACTCATGGGAGGGGCCAAAGGGGTTTGGTGCACTGTGAGGTGGGCAGGGACCTTGGCGGTCTGATCCTTGGCTACAGAAGCTGGCTCTTGGCACATGGAATGTCACCTCTCTGGTGGGAAAGCCGGAGTTGGTGTGAGGTTGAGAGGTTCCGACTAGATATACAGTAGTTGGACTCACCTCAACGCATGGCTCTGGCTCTGGAACCAGTTTTCTCGAGAGGGGTTGGATTCTCTACCACTCTGGAGTTGCTCCCACTGAGAGGCGCCGAGCAGGGGTGGGCATACTTCTAGCCCCCCATCTTGGTACCTGTACGTTGTGGTTTACCCCAGTGAGCGAGAGGGTAGCCTCCCTTCGCCTTTGTGTTGGGGGACGGGTCCTGACTGTGGTTTGTGCTTATGCATCAAACTGCAGCTTAGATTATCCACCCTCTTTGGGTACTACAGAGCACTCCTGGTAACTCCCTCATTCTGCTGGGGGACTTCGATGCTGCTGTGGGCAACAACAGTGAGACCTGGAGAGGTGTGGTTGGGAGGAATGGCCTTCCTGATCTGAATCTGAGTGGTGTTTTGTTGTTGGACTTCTGTGCTTGTCATGGATTGTCCAACATGAACACCATGTTTAAGCATAAAGGTGTCCATCTTGGCACCAGGATACCTTAGGCCGCAGGTCGATGATCGATTTTGTTGTCGTTTCATCTGATCTGCAACCGCATGTCTTGGACACTCGGGTGAAGAGCGAGGCGGAGCTGTTAACTGACCACTACCTGGTGGTGAGTTGGCTTAAATGGTGGGGGAAGATGCCAGTCAGACCTGGCACCCAAATGTGTTGTGAGGGTCTGCTGGGAACGTCTGGCAGAGTCTCCTGTCAGAAGGAGCTTCAATTTCCACCTCAGACAGAACTTCGAACGCATCCTGGGGGAGGCAGGAGATATTGGTCGATCTATGTTCCTACCCTCACCTATGGTCACGAGCTTTGGGTAGTGACCGAAAGAACGAGATCGCGGATACAAGCGGCCAAAATAAGTTTTCTCTTCAGCGTGTCTGGGATCTTCCTTGGAGATAGGGTGAGAAGCTCGGTCATCCGGGAGGAGCTCAGAGTAGACCCACTGCTCCTCCACATTGAGAGGATCCAGTTGAGGTGGCTCGGGCATCTAGTTAGGATGCCTCCTGGACGCCTCCCTGGTGAGGTTTTCTGGGCACGTCCAACCAGGATGCCTAAAGGAAGACCCAGGACACGCTGGAGGGATTATGTCTCTCGGCTGACCAGGGAACACCTTGGGATTCCCCTGGAGGAGCTGGCCCAAGTGGCCGGGGAGAGTGAAGTCTGGGCCTTCCTCCTTAGGCTGCTGCCCCCGCAACCCAACTCCGGATAAGTGGAAGAGAATGGTTGGATGAATGGACAATCAAATGCTTTTTGTGCATCTAAACTTAATAACATATTGGTTTTCTGGCTCTTTCTGGTACAAGATATAAGATTTAACGTTTTCCTAATATTGTTGACGCCCTGTCGTCCGGGTATAAAGCCTGTTTGATCTGGTTTAATCAGCCCACAAATGAATTTTTGTATTCTATTTGCTAATATACTTGTTAAGATTTTTAAATCATTACATAGTAGGCTGACAGGACGATAATTTTCACATGAAGTAGCATCTTTGCCTCTGATCATGATGTCGGCTACTCTCCGAACCAGGTCTTGGGAGATCTGAGCACCGAGAAGGTCAGACTCAGTCCTGTTCACATTTTTCAAGGGCCAAAGAAAAAATATATACATGTATAAAAAAGTGAGTTAAAGTTAAGTTATGAAATATATAACATTCCTAAAAGCTGTAAACTACTGTAAAATGATACAGAAATGTGAAATCACATCAATCTAGAGACCAAAGGAGAACATTTTAGTGTCACTGTGTCAAGTATAAAACAATGTTGTCCATCTTTGAAGCCTGATTAATTTCAGTAAACATAAAACCTCTGGTTGGACTCTATCCTGTCCAAAGATCAGACATATTTTAAACCCTTTTTAATTTACTCAGTTATAATAGATAAAAGAAGAAGAAACCTCATCACTAACATTAGCCTGAGTTTTCTAGGGTTTAGGAATTTACTCTGACAAGACTCAACACATCAGATGAGAGGAGAGTGTTGAGAAATAATGAAAGAGTCTGAACAGGAGGAGGAATTCCAGCGTGTGCGGACCGGCAGCAGCTCTGGCTGCTCCTGGATCAGTCTCACCAACATGAAACTTTTAGTTTGATCAGTGTTTCTTTCACTGTGAAGAACGTTTGGCACCATAAATAAAAAAAGGACCATTAAACATGTTGTAGGAAGCACTGGTTTGAATCATTAAATGGTGTCAGTGGATTACTAGACATGACTCCCCTGAATCCATAGACGCCCCATTGGGCGCTGGAGAGTGATCCATTCTCTTTCAATGGACAGTATGGGAAATTTTGGGGAAAATACTAATACAGGATGAGGGCAGGAAAGAGTGGTAAAATACAGAATGGGAGACTTGACAAGTGTCCCCATCAGCTGCAGACATGGACTCTTCCTAATGTCAGAGGAAGATCTTCCATCGCCTTTTGCTAATATTTCAGGGTTGACAACCATCATTTCATGCTTGTGTCATTTGTTTCTCTTTCAGAAAATAAGACTGCAACACATCACCATAGTAACTAGTCTGGAGTTACTGAGTGACAGCACACACACCAAGCTGTGTGAAAAAGTTATTTTACAAGGATTTTAACTGTGTGTGTGTGTGTGTGTGTGTGTGTGTGTGTGTGTGTGTGTGTGTGTGTGTGTGTGCGCGCGCGTGTGTGTGAGAGAGAGAGAGAGAGAGAGAGAATCAATTGAAATGAACAATCAAACTTGTTTTAATGAATATATAAAATGCATTCATGTATATTTTATCACTACATGTCTGATTTTGTTACAGCAAAATAAATTTCGAAACAAATGCAATGGGGCTGCATTGAGACCTATCCAAGATGGCGTCCGTGCAGCACAAGTTAAGAGGCTTCTACTGTGTCTGTGGTGACTCCGCCCATCTCCACTCCTTTTCATACAGCTGGGGAGGGGGGCTGTTCGGTGAAGGGGGCGGCCCGGAGGGGCGGTGACACGCACCGAGCGGTGTCAGCTGAGGAAAACGGGACTGAGAGGTAGGGAGGGGATCATTTATCCCGGTGGTTCCAGCAGACTGCACCAGCGGACGTGTTCAGGTGAGCAGGGGGGTATGAAGGGTGTTTTCTCTGGGGAGGGTGCACTCAGGGAAGCTGGACACTTTTAGTTGTTTATTTATTGCTGAGTCTTAAAAAACAAACAAACAAAAAAATCAATTTCCATTAAAGGCATTTTTTAATTTAAACTGAACCTTTTTTCTCAGTGTCACATGTTGAGAGTAAATGCATCATTAAAGCTTTTTCTTCATCAGCCCCTGCCAGAGCTCCTCTCTGGTTCTGGACAAATGTTGGCTAAATGGTTCTGATTGTGGGTTTTTTTCTGTTCTGTTGACAGGCCTGATTTATTATTGAAATCACCTGAGGATTATCTAACTGTGAGTATATGAGGAGCTACTCCTTTGATAAATGAGCCACACTTGTGTAGCGCCTTTCAGAGTCAGAGAACTCCAAAGTGCTTTACATCATTCATCCATGCACACAGACACTCACACACTGGTGGTGATGAGCTACAATGTAGCCACAGCTGCCCTGGGGCGCACTCACAGAGGCGAGGCTTCCGAGCGCAGGTGCCATCGGTCCCTCTGACCACCCGGCAAGGTTGGTTAAAAGTCTTGCCCAAGGACACAACAGCAGAATTCTCTGGTGGGAACCGGGTTCGATCCTGCAACCTTCTGAATACTGGACAACCCACTCTACCTCCTGAACTACTGCTGCCCTTTATTACTGCTGTCTCCTGCATGTGTCTGTGATTTTGTGTACCAGGTAAATGATGCAACCACCTTATTTGCATGCAGGCCCCTTTGTTTGTTGCACTGCAACAGGATTATGGCACATGCAAAAGAGATGAGATGGCACCAGGCCTGGAATTAAAAGTCTAAATGCAACTTAAATTGATCCAGGATATTCAAAACCAGCCACTAATGAGAGGCTCTCACCTGCTTTAACTGCTGCAGCAGCTCCTCCAAATCAGATCAACACAGCAAGACTCCGCCCATTACAACGTGACTCCGCCCATCGCTACCACAGGGTGTGCCCCTCTTGAGACCTGCGTTAGCTTTGAATATGAAAATGGTTGCTTCAGACGCTGACACCAGCTCACTATTATACATTATAAGTAGTTGACTCACTATTTTACTGTCAAATGCCTAAAGCTACTTAGGGAAAGCTGCTGTGGGAGAATTCTCTCAGACTAAATTCCCCCTAGAGCAGAAAAACCTTTGTTTATCTTGCATGTGTTTAGATGTGAGAGGGACAGCAACCATCCATGTTTAAGGGTCTCCAGGCTGATTTAACATAGCATTTCTGTCTGAGAGCTGCAGGATAGGTCCGGACAGATCTGTCTTAATAAAAAATAAAATAATCAATACCAGCTGATAAATGAAGCTATTAGAACAGGACATATCAGCTCAGGCTCATGCGTATGTTTAGGGTTATGATGAGCAGCCATAACACAGCTGTGGTGCTACACTTCCTCCAGAGAAACGCTTCAGATGGAGGTTAAGCTGCAGCTTTGAGAAAAAATCCACCAACAAGAAGTGAATTTAAATGCTACAGCTGGTTTCATGACTGGCACACGTGGATCCCCTTTAAAGGTTTGTGTCCATGTCCCAGGTGCCAGGATGTCTGGGAAGGTCGGTGCCGAGGAGCTGGAGGAGATCAGGGAGGGCTTCAAGAAAGTCGGTGAGTTTGTGGTTTGTGTAAAAAAATATTACCTTAGGCTCCATCACCAAAGGCCACAAGCAAGGGCGTGTCCATTCGTCTGACGTTTCACTACAATATTTAATCACTGCAGATTGACAGGTGTTGAAAATTGTATCTAACTGTCATACCACATTGCTCACCTTCTAGAGGTGGTTCATTGGGTTGGGGGACGTTGTGAGGAGACACCTGCTGACATATCAGCTGCTGAGTCTGGTAGGGACAACCTATTTAGTGTAATTAGCTGAAACCTTGTTCATCTCATTATGGACATCAGACTAGTAAACAGGTCGGTTTCAGCCACTCACAGACTAGACCCACCTGTCCTGGAGAAAAACTGGGTGACTTACTGACCAAGGTTTTAATAGTTTTGCATTTTTCATTATCCTCATCCCTCCATCCATCCATCGTCACTGGGGTCTCAGAGAGCTGGTGTTTATCTCCAGAGAGGCGTGGCTACACCTGGGCATGTCCAGTCCATCTCAGGGACACACGGAGAACAACAATCTTTCACACACTTTTCACACCTTTTGGGATAATTTGGGGGTGGAGTGCTAGGGGTGGGAGGCACACACCTGCACAATATTGCACGGCAGCCTGGAGACAAGGTCTGAGCTGCCGCGGCGGTGCGTCAGGACGAGCTTGCATGAGCACGTGCGTTTTTCCCCCCAGCATTTTTCTCATTCTGGTGGCGCAACTACAGACAATATATAATTATTTTCTCGTGATCGAGCAGCATTTTCTCAGCATGTAAACATCACCCAGCTCCTTTGCACATGTCCTATAAAACACTGTTTGCTCTGATTGTTGCACTTTGCCAAAGTTCGGTGTGCTGGAGTCAGAAACACACCGCTCCTGACGCAGGTGGACACATGCATGTACTGGGTCTGCTGGCTTAATGCAGCAAGAAAATAAAACAACTGAAACTGGACTTCATACTAATGCCAACAAAAACGAAGCACGTTTTAGTTTTAGGAACACTTGTTTCGTGGTGACCTGAAATCCTGCCTAAGTGCCTCAGTGGTAAATCTTGGAGTAAAGATGGACAATGCCCTGTGTTTTGATGCCCATGTTGGTACTGTGGTGTCCTCATCTTTTTATCACCGGAGACGGTTGGCTAAAGTGAAGCCATTTTTATCTAGACAGGATCTTGAGACTGTGGTTCATGCTTTTATAACCTCACGTCTAGACTACTGTAATTCTGTGTTTTTTGGGGTAAGTCAGGGTACAGTAGCTCGTCTGCAGCTAGTTCAGAATGCTGCAGCGAGATTCTTGGTTGGCAAAAGAAAATTTTATCACGTCACACTTGTTCTGGCTGCTCTTCATTGGCTGCCTGTGGATTTTAGAATTCGTTTTAAACTCCTTTTAATGGTTTTTAAGGCTTTGAATGGACTGGCTCCATCTTATTTGACGCAGTTGGTGCAGCCATATGTCCCCGCTCGAATGCTCCGCTCCGAGAGCCGGTTGCTGCTGGTGGCTCCTAGAGCTCGGCTAAAGACCAGAGGGGATAGGGCGTTCTCCATAGCAGGACCAAAATTGTGGAACACACTTCCCCTACCTGTAAGGCTCTCTCCATCAGAAACAAGGTTGAAGACCCATTTTTATGGTTTGGCTTTTAACTCTCTGGGTTAGATGTTGTTGACCTTTTATACAACTTTACGCTGTTTTTAACTTGTTGTTTTTTATTGTCTTTGTTGATTTTATTAGTTTTATTTTGTTACTGTGCAGTACTTTGGTGGCATGCATCATGCCTGTAAGGGGCTCTATAAATAAAGGTGATGTTGATGATGATGATGATGATGATGATGTGTAGTTTAAATTTTTTTTACAAAGTTTGTTTTTATTTTATTTCAGTTAAAATGTTTGTGTGTTTTTAATTCTAGTTTTTGTTATTTTGTTAATTTTTTATTTATGATAACAACCTTACTGACATCCCTTCTTCTCACTCGCCTCTCCTTTCTTTACCTCCTTTTCTGGGACAAACTCTCTTTCCAGACATTGTTGAAGCTTTTAGCACACTCAGTGAGACTCTGCTGCAGAACAGCACACTAGCGGCACTCAGCCAGGCAGGGCTGTACCATTTCATGCGGAGTGGTGGGGGGGTTCCCAAAAAAATAGAAACCTCTGGTATTGGCTAAATTTTATGAAAAAAAAGATTGTTTCATTATTTAATTATGATTTTTTTTATTTAATGTAATTTAAAGAAATGGGGCCCCCTGTCAGTCCTGGGCCCTTACAATCGTCCTATGTCCCCCCACCATAATAATAATAATAATAATAACAATAATAATTCATCGAATTTATATAGCGCTTTGTTAGGACACTCAAAGACGCTGCATGCACTCACACATTCACACACTGCTGATGATGGTAAGCTACTGAGTAGCCACAGCCGCCCTGGGGCGGTCTGACAGAAGTGAGGCTGCATTGTTGTGCAATCGGCCCCTCTGACCACCACCAACAGAGGCAATTCGGGTTAAGTGTCTTGCCCAAGGACACAACGACGGTGACAGACCGAGTGGGACGCGAACCCGCGACCTTCCGATTGCGGGGCGTCCACTTAACTCCTATGCCACCATCGCCCCATAACCCCATAGCACTGCCCTCACAGGCTTGTACAGTAGGCACTAGGCATGATGGGTGCATCACTTCATCTGCCTCTCACACTAATGGTGTTCTGTTGCTAAATACATCAGTGCGTAATGAATGGAGGACCCAGGAAAGTGTGGAAGTGTGGTGGTTGGGCGAGACGAACAACCAGATTGTCCAATGGCTTTCAGTCCAAAACGTGTTATTGGCGGAGGTTTTTAGACAAATGCGAGAGAACCACTTTATTAATTTTTATCGTGTTTTTCTTAATCTTCACAATATATTTATAGCTATACTATGTTAGCATGTTGTTAAGAGGCATGAAAACATTTTTCAAAATTTGCTATTGCAGCTTTAGGTTTGCCAAGCGTAACGTGTGCTTCTGTGCTAGTAGAAGCTAGCCATTAGTATTAGCAGCTACACAACATGGCAGAACTCCTTCAGGCATGTGATATTTGTAGAGATGAAACATCAACGTTGTAGAGCAGAGTCAGTGGTAGAATCGTGTTGCTGTTAGCCAATCAGAGGAAATATGTTTGAACATCAGGAAGACTAAATCCTACTTCCTCCTTTCCCCCTTCCAACTCCTCTGGCCAACTTCTACTTCTTAAAACAGGAATGCCAGAACGACACACAGAGACCACAAAGAACGACTCACACCACATTCCTTCATAATAAAGACCACTGCAGATTTATTGAAATAATGATTGAGTGAGAGCTTTAAACTTGTCCTCATCCTTCCTCCCTCTGTAGATTTGGATGGGAATGGTTACATTAGTGCCTCTGAACTGGGCGCCCTGTTCCGAGAGGTGGGCTGTCCATTACCTGGATACCAACTTCGAGAGCTCCTCCAGAAGCTGGATCGAAACAATGACAGCAACATCAGCTTTGAGGAATTCACAGCTGTAGGTAACGCTAACTAACTAACTAACTAACTAACTAACTAACTAACTAACTAACTAACTAACTAACTAACTAACTAACTAACGACAACAAAACTGCTTGACTTCACTAGAATGCAGAATAGAAATGATTTTGTGACACACTCCCTGACCTCAAATAATAAATAAATACACCCATGTGTAAATAAGTGCCCCACCTAGGCCACCCCATTGTAAAAGGGCTCGACACCAGCTCTGGTGGCCTAGTGGTTGAGTGTCCGCCCCGGGACTGGGAGATCAGGGTTCGATTCCCGGTCGGGTCATACCAAAGACTTTGAAAAAATGGGACCCAATGCCTCCTCGCTTGACACTCAGCATTAAGGGGTTGGATTGGGGTTAAACCACCAAATGGTTCCCGAGCGCGGCCACAGCTGCAGCTCACCGCTCCCCACCACGGGCCTATATACTGTAAGGAAAGTAAGAGGGCAGGATTAAACACTGATGTCCTGAGAGCTTTCTACAGTTGTGCAGTGGAGTGTCCTGACATACTGCCTGGCCATGTGGTATGGAGGCTGGAGAAGAAGGGCGTGGTTACAATAGCACAGAGGACCATCAGGTGTGGCCTGCCATCAGGGGAAGACGTAAACACCACCAGACCCCCGAACAGCTCAACCACCATCACTGCACAGTGAAGCTTAGTCTTTGAACTGCACTATTCACTTTAAATGTATTGCTGCTTTTATAGCTGTGTAGGTTGTACAGTGTTTTTGTTGTTGTTTCTTTCTTATTGTTGTTTACTTTTTCATTTTACTTTATATATGCTACACTGAGACGTGAGAATCAGTATTTCATTCATCTTCTAGTGGGTGGAATGATTGGTCTGTCCACCTGTCTGTCTCTGTCTGTCTGAATGCCTGCTGGTCACATCAGGTTACAATTCTTGGTATGAACAACACTATGACTCGACTGAGTGTGTGTGTCTTTTGAACATTCAGGTCTTCCAGGAGATGAAGGATGACCGCATGGCTCAGGGTTTCAGGAAAGCTCTCAACAAGAAGGAAGGAATCGTAGCCATCGGGGGTACCAGTGAGATCTCCAGTGAGGGAACTCAACATTCCATCTCTGGTTGGTAAAGTTTGGATCATCACTTCAACAAACACACTTTTAGGGTTTGAGGCTTATAAAGTGACTTGAATATTTCAGAACAGGAGCGTTTCGCCTTCGCCAACTTCATCAACACAGCTTTGGAGAAGGATGAAGACCTTAAACATGTTCTGCCCATTAACCCCAACACTGGAGCTCTGTTTAAAGCCTCAGCAGATGGCATTTTGCTCTGGTAACGCTCTTGTTATCATTTCATTCTGTCCTCATTGTCATGTCTCAGTGTTTATTTACATCAGCTCAGCACTATCGTGTTTTATCTCATCACTGCTTCCCACCAGACGGTGAGCTATAGTGAGTGCGTGCGTGCGTGTGTGTGTGTGTGTTAACATTAGCAAACACAGAAATTGAGATAATATTACAGATATTGAGCTAAGATACTTAACCTCCTCCATCTCGGGGTCTTGTTCACGAGTGAGGGAAAGATGAATTGGGAGATCGATAGACGGATTGGTGCTGCGTCTGCAGTGATGCGGGTGTTGTACTGGTCTGTTGGGGTGAAGAATAAGATTGCGAATACAATCGGCCAAAATTTTATATATATACACACTGTATATGTATATATATATACACTGTATATGTATATGTATAAGCAAAATATACTTGTTTTCAATTATTTACTGGGCCCTCCCATTTTATATTAGGCCCGCCCATAAATGAGTTTCTGGCTATGCTACTGATTGTGGGATAGCAATTCCAGCTTTGACAAGCCTGCATTGATGGTTCATGTTGGTCTTTTTTTGTGCACGCTTGTTAACAAATAATTTTTCTGAGAAACTCCGAGAATGCAAGCGGGGGGTTGAGGGGGGTGCTGTCAATCATTGCCTCAGCGCTGCTCTCCAGGTGACGCAGTTTTTCAAAGCATTTGTCTATAACAGGAAGTTTGGTTGAAATAAGTTTCCACCCATGATGTTACTCACCCTTTAAATTCTTTAAAATCAGACAATGTGGTTTCCTGGATTTTTTTTACATTCATGAAGTGAACCTATGCTGAAAATTACAAACCTCATCTTTTTAAGAGGGACAACATTTTCTGTTAGTATTTAGTACTTATCAGATCCTTCCATGAGCTTGGTACTTGTTTAGTGTGCTGACTGTTCCCTGAACCGTTGTTTCCCTCTGCTCGCCCTCTTTTGTAAGTTTTGTTTGCTTCCTCTCCATATAAGCTGTTGTTCAGCACTCTTGTCTCCATCTGTCTAATCTACTTTGTGTCCTCCCACACCCACGTTCATTGTTTCAGTAAACTGATCAACCTGTCGGTTCCTGACACCATCGATGAGAGAACCATCAACAAAAAGAAGCTGACACCTTTTACCACGCAGGTCAGAAACTCCTGACCTGAACAGTCATTCTTCATTGTAGGATGGATGAAGGAAGGTTTAAGGAGATGCTTGACTTCCCATCAACAGGAGAATCTAAACTTGGCTCTGAACTCAGCTTCAGCCATTGGCTGTCAGGTGGTGAATATTGGGGCTCAGGACCTGAAGGAGGGCAAACCCCACCTGGTGCTTGGACTTCTGTGGCAGATCATCAAGATTGGACTGTTTGCAGATATAAAACTGAGCCGCAACAAAGGTACACTGTGCTCAGGGAAGCACGTTCCTTCTTCCTGATGTCTGTTTGAGGTGTAACCTGTGTCTCTGCATCCAGCTCTCGCTGCATTGCTGGAGGAGGGGGAGAGTCTGGAGGTGCTGATGAAGCTCAGTCCTGAAGAGCTGCTGCTGCGTTGGGTCAACTTCCATCTGAAGAAGACTGGCATGACCATATCCAACTTCTCTGGAGATATTAAGGTGTGAAAGCATGCCTGTGGAGCTAGTAGGAAACCAGAGCGGTCAGGTGTTTCCACGTTGGTGTTTCATTTGCTCCTTCTAGAGGAAGAACTGGTCTTGAGGTTTTCCTAAACTCAGCTGTATAATCTTGCCTCGTGTTTATGAATCTTTGCACCAACAGTCAGATATTTGACTCTAAAATGATGTTGTTTTGTGTATGTCACGATGTTTCATCGCCAACATCTGTGAGTTTGTGTTTCTGTGCAGGACTCCAAGGCCTACTTCCACCTGCTGGAGCAGATTGCTCCAGACGGTACAAAAGAGGGCATTCCTCGGGTGGAGATTGACATGACTGGTCTTTATGTGAGTTAGCGGCTCTTTTCCATGTCGTCTGGTTTAGACAGAACCCACAAACAGAACAGATCAAATCATTAAACTCCATCTTTGGTCATTTGGTGGTTCAGCCTAAACTGTTGGCAGTATCTGTCTGGAAGACAATTATCGACTTCCTGTTTCCTGTAGGGTTATTTTTAGCTCATGGTATCATTCTGACTATACAGGAAGTGATTTCCTGAGCAGACTTTTATTCTCTGTTTTGCTATTTAGTTAACTTTATAGAGTCCTATCATCTGTGGTTCCCATACAGAGTCACAGAGATCCGTAAACGTCAGTTTTATCTCCTATGGCTAAAAGTCACAACACAGGAAGTGATGTTTGAGGGTGTGTGTTCATTAGTATCACATAAACCACCTCTCTGCTGAATCACATCTTATCATGGTGGAGAGGACCTCGATAATGGACAAGTGGCCTCAGTAAAAGGGTCAAACTAAGAGCAGTTTATGACCCTGATGAAGCACCGCCATGCTAGGATGACCTTACCAGGAAGTGGAGCCAGGCATGGGAGGGGGCGCGGTTGAGCACCTAGTGGTTAGGCTGTGGCTCCTGGGGTTCCAGCCTTCACCTATGGCCGTGAAATGTGAATCGTGACAAAAAGAACAAGATACCAGATACCATCAGCCAAAATGAGCTTCCTCTGTAGGGTGTCCAAAAACCAGAACAAGGCAGGGTGTCTAAATGTTTCAATACAAGGGCCAAAGTTGTCAAGTTTAATATTCTAACAGGTTCAGGACATTAAACGTGTGTTTCTGACCATGTCTTCAGGAGAAGGACCTTAAAAAGAGAGCAGAATATTTGCTGAAACAGGCCGAGCTGCTGGGCTGCCGACAGTTTGTGTCTGCTACTGATATTGTGACCGGAAACGCCAAACTCAACCTGGCCTTTGTGGCCACTCTCTTCAACAAACACCCGGCTCTCACCAAACCAGAGAACCAGGACTGGATTGTGGAAGGTGAGCATAGAAGCAATCACACAGCTCTTCTCAGGCTTGAGTTTCACTGTTGTTTTTTTCAGTGCTTCTGTTTGTCTTTTAGGTGAAACGAGGGAGGAGAGAACGTTCAGGAACTGGATGAACTCTCTTGGAGTGAATCCATACGTTCACCATGTCTACGGGTCAGTACCAGGCTCTGTCACAGAAACTGTTCTGTTAACCGCAGTGCTGTTAATCTGTGTGTGTGTGTGTGTGTGTGTGTGTGTGTGTGTGCACGCGCAGAGATCTGCAGGATGCCATAGTAATTTTGCAGCTATATGAAAAGATTAAGGTACAAGTGGACTGGAACCATCGGGTCAACCTTCCTCCATTCAAAGGAGTGGGAGGAGGACATTTAAAGAAGGTCAATAATCCGATATTTTCCACATGTTCACACTTATAGTTTTATTCATAAAACGTTTCTTCAAATTGTGCGTGCATGTGTGTGTGTGTGTGTGTGTGTGTGTGTGTGTGTGTGTGTGTGTGTGTGTGTGTGAGACAGATTGAAAACTGTAACTATGCGGTGGAGCTGGGAAAGAAGAAAGCTGGGTTTTCTCTGGTGGGAATCGGAGGTCAGGACCTGTACGATGGAAACACGACTCTAACCCTGGCCCTGGTGTGGCAGCTGATGAGGAGGTGATTTCCTGCTTCACAGTCGAACTTAATCTAAATTATTCTTCTTTTTAAATAAAAATTTCAATTAGGGGCATCAGCTAAAGCACTGAGACGAACATCAGCTGCTGTACTGCTAAGGGCAGACAGGGGGCACTGTTGATTGCTTTTTTTTGTATTGAAATGGCATTTACTGAGTTCTAAGGACCTCTAATTATTTGTAAACTCATTATTTTGATCTCTGATGCCTGAACAGCATTTTAAAAAAATAATTTATTTATGAAATTTTGATTGAAAAAGAAGAAACTGTCATATAAAACATTAAAAACAAAAAACAACCAGACAAGAAATACATTTACAATATGACAAAGAACAATACAAAATAAAGATAAATAAATGAACAAATAATAAAAAATCAAAAAAATGAAAGAGCCAGCACAAAAATATTGAATTTAGTCAGTCAGTGCCACAAAGCGATAATACAAGACAAGATAATAAAGAATAATAATAAAGACCAAGGAAGGTGATCTACTGTGGTGTATTATGCACAGTTCAACAAGTCCAGGAGTGTAAGGAACAAGTCTGGAGCGTCAGTGTCTGACGGGTATGTCAGATAGAATAGGTTACATGAAAGAAATAACAGGTAGTGATATTGCAGACTATGTTGTATTGGAATTTATGTGGTTTATAAAAGGAACCCAGATCTCAATGAGCATCAGAATGAGTGTCAGCCAGGTGATAATGAATCTCTTCGATATACAGACATGCTATTATTTTATGTAACTATAGAACAAACGGGGGAAGTGCTGGATTTCCAGGTCCTAAGAAAAGTCTCTTGGCTACAATCATACCGAACATCAAGGCCTTCTGAAGGGGATGAGGAAGAGCCTGGGGAGCAGCCTAACAGAGCAAGAGCACCATCCAGGACCAATTTTAAGATATAATTCACATTAGAAATTTTAAACATTTCCTCCCACAACAAGTTGCAGTGCAGGGCAAGGCCAAAACAGATGGCTGAGGGTTCCCTCCATATAGCTTTACATTTTTCACATAATTGGGATTTAGTTGGAAATATTCTATTTAATTTTGTTTTGGAGAAATGCAAATGTTGTATGACTTTAAAACGTATGAGCTGAAGTCTAGTGTTAATAGAGCAGTCTCTAATCTTCTTCAACCCATTGACCCATAAATTATCTGATATATCGACAGCGATGTCCTTAACCCAAGCATCCCTGATGTGAAGTGTACATGGCATGAGCGTGAAAAATGCAGGGCACTGACTAATAAGGTATTTGGAAGTGGGGTTTTAATTAGATGATCAAAAAATCATTATGAGTTGGGGGCTGATCCAGGTAGGAAGCAAAATAAAACTGCTTGTAAATTTTAATAGCTAATTGCCATGTTGGTCTGATTTTCAATGATGTCACACATCACACAGGTACACGTTAAACGTCCTCGAAGACCTCGGACATGGAGAAGTAGCTGGAGATGACCTGATCATTTCATGGGTCAACAAGACTTTAGCTGAAGCTGGAAAGAGTTCTTCTATCAAAAGCTTTAAAGTGAGAAACTCACTCATTCACTATCAGAGACTCACTCATTCACTATGACACACACATTCACTATCAGAGACTCACTCATTCACTATCAGACACACTCATTCACTATCAGAGACTCACTCATTCACTATCAGAGACACACTCATTCACTATCAGAGACACACTCATTCACTATCAGAGTCTCACTCATTCACTATCAGAGACACACTCATTCACTATCAGAGACACACTCATTCACTATCAGACACACTCATTCACTATCAGAGACACACTCATTCACTATCAGAGACACACTCATTCACTATCAAAGACTCACTCATTCACTATCAGAGACTCACTCATTCACTATCAGAGACACACTCATTCACTATCAAAGACTCACTCATTCACTATCAGAGACTCACTCATTCACTATCAGAGACTCACTCATTCACTATCAGACACACTCATTCACTATCAGAGACTCCATCATTCACTATCAAAGACTCACTCATTCACTATCAGACTCACTCATTCACTATCATATACACACTCATTCACTATCAGCGACACACTCATTCACTATCAGAGACTCACTCATTCACTATCAGTGAAACACTCATTCACTATCAGAGACTCACTCATTCACTATCAAAGACTCACTCATTCACTATCAGAGACTCACTCATTCACTATCAAAGACTCACTCATTCACTATCAGAGACTCACTCATTCACTATCAGAGACTCACTCATTCACTATCAGAGACACACTCATTCACTATCAAAGACTCACTCATTCACTATCAGAGACTCACTCATTCACTATCAAAGACTCACTCATTCACTATCAGAGACTCACTCATTCACTATAAAGGACTCACTCATTCACTATCAGATACACACTCATTCACTATCAAAGACTCACTCATTCACTATCAGACTCACTCATTCACTATCATATACACACTCATTCACTATCAGCGACACACTAATTCACTATCAGAGACTCACTCATTCACTATCAGAGACTCATTCATTTACTATAAGGAACAGGTCTACCTCCATTAGACGAGCCATTTTAGAGAAATCAAACAGGAAATGTTCTTGGAACTGCAGGTTAAATTGTGCGTGTGTGTGCACGTGTGTGTTCGTGCATGTGTGTGCGTGTGTGCGTGCGTGCGTGTGTGTGTGTGTTCCTTTTAGGACAAATCGATCAGCACCAGTCTTCCAGTTCTGGACCTAATCGATGCCATTCAGCCACAGAGTGTGAACTTTGACTTGGTGAAGAGAGGCAGTCCCTCGGATGAAGAGAAGCTGAACAATGCCAAGTAAAGCCCAACAAAACAAACAGACCATCTGGTTGTTCTACTGATTTTGTGTCACAAAGGAGGTTCTGTCTGAGTCCAGCTAGGACACCATGGTAACTGACCTCAACACTAGCTCCAGGGCATAGTTTGTGTTAAAAAGCTCATCAAAGCTCATCCTTTTCTGTTAACTGTTGGTCCTCATCTGGTCTTATCTAGCCTAAAGTCATTCCTCCCCCTTTGCTCCAGTTTATATTACTCCAGCTAAGGCCTGGAGATTAAACTTGATTTAAAAAACAGAAAATATGGGGAAGTCTTTACTCCAGACAAAAATAACTGAAGGTGATCAGTAAACAGTGTGAGATGATCTGTATGCTATACAGAAACGCAGCTCAGCACAAAAATAGTGGTGATGTTGAACATCCTGCTCAGTTTTATGGCTTTTTGTCAGACTCTGAACCAGAAATTGGCTGCAGGCAGTAAGGCAGCAGCCAGAAAGCTCCGGAGCAACCAGTGACTCTGTCCCCTAGCCAGTCAGTGGTGGACAGTGGTGATGCTGGCCGGGCTCAGGCCTTGGAGCCACAATGGAGGAGGGACTGAAAAGTAGAGGGAAAATACCAAACTGTGCTGTTGGAAAAAGGTGGCCAGATCAAACCAAACCCTCCCGAGTCGTGCCATTGGAAAAGGCCTAATAGTCACATTTAAGCATTTTTTAAGTTACTTGAAAAATTTAAATTAAATATCCCAGCTTTAAATGTAGCTGTGTTGCCATAGTAATTCTTCAAGTGAACCCTCTCTTTTGCAGGTATGCCGTCTCTATGGCGAGGAAGATCGGCGCTAAAGTCTACGCTCTGCCTGAAGACCTGGTAGAAGTCAACCCCAAAATGGTGATGACCATGTTCGCATGCCTGATGGGGCGGGGCATGAAGAGGGCTTAGCAGAGCAAAACACACACACACACACACACACACACACACACACACACACACACACTGACTGTGTGCTCCTGCTGAGACATGGACAGAGTTTGGTGGGCTTCCTGTCAGATAAACCAAACATGTTGATGTGAGGATTTTAATCAGTTACACTTTCTTTAAAACAATCAAACACAATAAAGTTATTCAACTTCTAACATCTCATTTTTACATTGGAGCTGTATTTTGGTTGCATTGCATGCTGGGAAAATCCTCACCCGTGGTTGTGTAAAGGAACATTTTTAAAGGTTGTTCCAGAAAATATTTGGTTATTCTTTCTAGTTTATTCCCCCCACTTTTATCTTTGCTTTCTAATATTGACTCAGTTGTCTCAACTGTTCTCATGTGTCCTGCTGAACACGACATAGATTTTACATTAGCCAGGACAGTTTGAGGCTTTCTAACTCTGTATTCTAACTTTATTCTCTATTTCAATGTGTGCTTTATAATAAAACCCAATAAACTTTGTGTAATGCATTGAGCTATTTTGTGAGATATCAAGGATTAAAATGAAAACTCTAAACACAAATAAAAACTACAAACCCTGCACTTAAAGTCATTATTTTTAATGGCAATTTTTGGCCCTGCAGACCTTTTCAAACCTGCAAGTACACATCTGATTTCATAACTACAGTCAATATATTCTATAACAAAGTCTGAGGAACAAAATACTCATAGCTGAAAATTGTACTTCCTGAAAAGCCTCTGTTCAGAGAAATAGTTTATGTCCAACAGGACTGATTGGCTAACAGCTAGTATGAAGGCAGCCAGGACCAAATTGGATTAGAGCCCTTTTTTAAAACAACTCTCCAAACTTAGGTTGTTCAGCAAGCTATCTACTGTGAGCTATTTAGTTATTATAACTTATACAAAAAAATAAAACACGTTTAAAGCTTTTATGGCAAATTTACAGAATAAGCTAGGTTTTGAACACAAACATGGTCACAGAACACTCACCCCTCCCTTCAGGTATCTTCCCTGGATCTGTTTCTACCTGCTACCAGAAACCCACATTGCCAGACGTAACGAGAGAGTGCTAAACACCAGTCACTCTTCTAAACGTCTTTTGTTGTCCGTGACTTCAAATGGTGTTTTTCTTTCTGGGACTCTAGTAGTTTGTCCTAAAGTTGAAGTGGTAGCAGCTGGTGTTCTGTTGCTAAATACGTGAGTGTGTAATGAATGGAGGACCCAGGGAAGTGCAGCGGTTTGGCAAGACCAACAACCAGATAGACCAGATAGTTACTTTGGGTCTAAAAGCATGTTATTGACGGAGGTTTTTAGACAAATGCAAGAGAAACACTTTTTTCCCGTTTTTTTTTCTTCAATCTCCACAATATATTTATAGCCATACTAAGTAGGTAAATTTTATTTATATAGCACTTATCACAAAGTGCGTCACAAAGATCAACAAAACAAATCATAAAGTCATAGAATCATAAAATGATCTTAAAACAAAACAACAAAATATAAAATAAATTTAAATCAGAAAGCACAAAGTCGTAAAATTATAAGATGATAAAACAAATGAAAGATGATTATAAATTCAAGTTAAAAATATAAACAAAAGATTTTGGTAAAAACAGCTTTAAATAAAAGGGTCTTAAGCTGCTTTTTAAAGGTGTCCAGACTGTCAATACTATGTTGGATAACGGAAGTTTATAACACTAACAAGTGTAATAAAGTCCAAAAAGTAGGTGGAGAATAGAGAAAACAAATCCTAAACAGCAAAAAACTGAAATCTCTGAACATAGTTTAAAAAACTGGACAGCTGAAATGTTTAAACAGTTAATATTTGAGTCAGAATAGTTTAAAGGTGTCCTCAAATGCAATTAATCAACAATCTAAAACAGAGCTTTGAGCCTCCAAAAGCACAAGAACATTTTTTTTGGCTTTCATCTGTCCCAGGAGCCCTGATACAGGCCATTCTAAACCCCCTTACTCAGGCCTTCAGTGAAAAGAGCTGTTGACCCCTCCCACTCGGCCAGGACATGCTGATTGGTTGGTTGGTTTCCCCAGAAGGCCTCAGACATGTAGGTTTGAGGAGGCGTGGCTCCCCCTTATGACGTGTTAAGGAAGGCGTTCTCAGAACAGGAGGTTTTCTCTCACCTTTTTCATCTTTCTAATTTACATAAAAAGTAGGTCAAACATGGCTTTGACTTTTTGGCATGCTACTGTTGACCACCCAAGCTGTCTTATTCAACAACAACAAGGAAAATGTTGGTTTACATTCTAGGTCCCCTTTAATAGTTACATTTTCACAATTAGCTGAACTGTGAATTTAGCAGCATATAACATTTTGAAACTTGATGCAAAAAATTAAAGCTTGAAAAGCAAACAGTTCTGAAGAGCATTAAGGTTAGAAGGAAAGATTCTGTTTAATCACTGTTTTAACTCAAAGGAAAGGGTTAAGGTGGAGCAACAATAATAATTTTAAACATAGTACTGTCAAAAAGAGTTGTATTAAACAGGAACCAGCTGATTAGAATAGCATTCAAACAATTACTGGTACTTTTAGTGTTATTTTGTTGTGGAAATTCAGTTTAAATATTCAATGAAATCTTTAAAGCTGCTTAATCCTGCATTTGTTATTGTAGGTCTATCATATTTTCTAAAGGAGTTGATGGTTTAAAATCATTTTAGCTAAAGTTATTCAGAGCCAGAGAGTCTAAAGAGCCTGAGTTAAGCTGTGGTAGCTAATGTCGGGTCATTTTTCTGTTGAGGGTCAGTAATGGTTGCAGTGGGGATATTTCTCTCAAGAAGGGAAGTAAACCTACCCCCCACCCCACCCCACACACACTTTTTCAGCTTTTTTAATGTTTTGTTCTCGGTATCTTGTAAAAGAAAGAATAAATAAATGAGGCCGAATTCATGTGGATTTGTCACTTTGATAACTTTCTTGTGATGTATTACTGCCTGAAAAGAAATAATAAAAAATAAATAAAGGATGGATGGACGGACGGACGGACGGACGGACGGAGCATAATTGAAAACGTCACATAAGATTGGAACCAGTTGCTCAGACCATTGCTTAAAAATTCGCCTGGGTGCCATCGGTCCCTGGAGTTTTGTTATTTTTTTATATTTTAATAGTTTCAAGCAGGGGCGTGGCCATGGCTGGGCCCAGGCCCACCCACTTTGAACCTGTGCTCACCCAATCAAATGGCTTCCTTGAAAAATGTTATGTAACTTTATTTTATTTTGGAGGGGTGTCCTTTCAGGCCATCATACAATGAAATGAAACAGAACAAATTTTAAATTAACAGTATTTCTGATCATTATCACACACACACGCACGCATGCATGCATGCGCATGCACGCACACACACACATATCTCTGCTAGACATTTTATTTGGGTTTTAGGGTTAAAAAATCCAGTCTTGATCAACTTTTTTCCCATCATTTTTCAATAATAATTAATAAACATTTGATACCATTACATTTTCATTTAATTTTAAATTAATATTAAGAGTTCCCCGGTTACATATAAACAATACAACTTAACGATTCCACTCAAATTCGAACTCCAGCTTTTAAAGATGAAAAGCAAGGTGAACCTGTGTTTAACTGACCTAGTCTGGCCCTAATCAGGGCTGCTTAAGTCAAGAGGAAATGGGACATCATAGAGAAATAATGCTTCACTTGTCTTTCCAGGTTTCCACAGTAGAGTACAGGCGTGTGCATAAAGACAATTATCTGTTTCAGTAATAAGAACACACACACACACACACACACACACAACCACCCACATGCATGCACACACACATGCACACGCACGCGCACACACACAACCACCCACATGCATGCACACACACATGCACGCGCACACACACACACACGCACACACACACACACACACAGACACACACCAACCACATCAGAGGCCTCTTTAAAGAGTCTTGAATTTAGATGAGTCTGTGGTAAAAAGGAACACACACACACATACACACACAATTTACAATTGAAATACAGTTTCAAGTGTCCACGTCATTCTTCCTTTTATCGGCTCCTTTTAACAGCTGTTCTCGGTGTGTTTACCAAACGTTTGAACTCCAGGAGAATCATCAGGTTGGTAACCGTGTATGTTAGTGCTGCTGCAGCCCGTGTGTGGTAATGCAGCATATTTTGTACTAGATGACCTTCATTTTTTGATTGTGCGTGTGGGCTGATGTGTGAGGTAAGTGTCGTGTGTGTTTATTAGTGTGTGTCTGGCATTTTTCTCGATCCTGTGGAACACTGGACCGTGTGCAGGATGACAGACCCGCTGCACGACTCACAGAGACTGTCTGTAAAAACGTGGGTGGAGGAGGAGAGCGATCATGCTGACAGCACTCTTAGCAGGTAAACACTCAAAACACCTTTTACAAAGTGGTATCTGGTAAAGAGGACTTGACTGATAACTGATGTATAGTGGGATGTGAAGGTTTGGGCAGCCTTGTTAATATTCATGATTTTCCTGTATAAATCGTTGGTTGTTACGATAAAAAATATCAGTTAAATATATCATATAGGAGACACACACAGTGATATTTGAGAAGTGAAATGAAGTTTATAGGGTTTACAGAACGTGTTCAATAATTGTTTAAACAAAATTAGACAGGTGCATAAATTCCAAAATCCAAAATTCTGATTCCAAAATCTTTAGAACTAATTACTAGAACTCAAAACTGGTTTGGTAAGCTCAGTGACCCTTGACCTCCACACACAGGTGAATCCAATTATGAGAAAGAATATTTAAGGAGGTTAATTGTACGTTTCCCTCCTCTTTGAATATTAACTGAAGAGTAGCAACATGGGGGTCTCAAAACAACTCTCACATGACCTGAAAACAGACAGTTCACCATCATGGTTTAGGGGAAGGATACAGAAAGCTGTCTCAGAGATTCCAGCTGTCTGTTTCCACAGTTAGGAACATGTTGAGTGTTACTCCCTAACAGGTGTTGGTGGTTGTGAAGAGGCAGAGTAACATAAGGATTGTCGGGGAGTGATACAAAAAAAGCGTTTTATTACCAAAAGGAAACACAATTTCTCAGTCCCCTAAGAAAGTAACAAGATGAGTGGAGGTTCAAAAGTTCCCACTAAATTAAGAGATGGCTACAACAAATATCTAAGTGCAACGCGACTAATAAGTAACTCAAAACATCTGAGGAAAACGGCCTCAGGGAGGAACGGAACGAGTAGGTAATATAATCAACACAGAAAACCGGAAGCTAGTAATTAAACCAAACAAAAGGATAAATCCGTCTGGATGCACTGAATATACTCAGCAGCTTTTAACATCTGTGATCTGTATTTCTTCCTTTGGCCAGCTTATTATTCCTGCAGGATATCTGATTACTGGCAGGGCGTAGCTGCTTATTGCCCGGATCTTGTTCTTGCCATTGAGCTGACTTCTTAGGACTTGCCTTACTCATTGTAGGTATTTGACTGTGGCTCCTTTCCTTGCGGCCTCATCGAGGTTACCATTTGATTGTGGGATGCCAAGGTACTTGTAACTGTCCTCAATGTCTTCTGCTATCATTCCTTCTGGGAGTGAGATCCCTTCTGTGTGGACTACCTTCCCTTTTTTGTCATCATCCAACCACACTTCTCAAGTCTGAATGACATTCTGATGTCAGTGCTTTAGATCCTGGTGGTGTGGATCAGTGAGTCGATGTCTCGCTCACTCTTGGTGTACAGCTTTATGTCATCCATGTAGAGGAGGTGGCTGATTGTGGTGTTGGGTACAGTCAGAGTATGGGTGTCTACTTCAAGGGCTTTAAAGAGGATCTGTGTAATACAGATTTGCTTTGAAATACAATCAGTCACAGAGTTTCACATGCATGCTGAATGGGAAAATTGTCTTTAACCCGTAACACCTGCATTAGCAAAAAAAAGCAGTCATGAAATATAGAATGATAATTTCATGTATATGTAGCAGTGATGTCAGAGCTAAAAGGCAGAATAAATGTTGCTTTTTTTTTACTCTTTCTCATTGCATTGGAATTCCACGTTGTCCCACAATAAAGTTAAAGTTCCATTAGTCATCATCACACACTGGTGAATTTACATCTCCTCATTTAACCCATCCTCGTGGGGAGTGGTGAGCTGCAGCAGTGGCTGCACTCAGGAACATTTGGTGGCTTAATAAGTTGTCTCTAATAAGTATTCTAATAAGTATAAGTTGTCTCTAATAAGTATTCTAATAAGTATAAATTGGTTCTAATAAGTAGTCTCTGTCCCACATTTGGCAAGCTTGTCACCCTAGGGTGGAACATGGTGGGGTTTGTGTTATTTGTGGAGATAAAACATCAATGTTGTATTTTATACCCAAGAAAGAACAAACTGAAGCAGCAGAAGAGTTGCGTTGCTGTTAGCCAATCAGAGGCAAAAAGTTCACACATCATGATTACTAATGACTAATACTTGAAATCCCTTCCTACTCACCTTTACTTCCTGAAACAGGAGCTCCAGAGCTTTTTTTCACAGAAAACGACTCACCAGGCGATCATTCACTCTACAGACACAGCAGATTTATTGAAGAAGCCAGTGCAGATCTCGTTTTCAGTCTCATAACTGAACAGTAAATGACATTGCTGGGCTGTTTTCAGCCGACTTACTTATATTTACTATGCACAAATCAGATTGATTAGTAGCAATTTCTGTTCCAAAAACACGATTTTCTGTTATTCAATAAGAAGGAATGTGTAATTGTCTTGGAACATTGTTAGTCTGTTTTTGCAGAATTGGTCTCTTTTATATGTTTGTAGAGGTCAGTCGATTTGTGATGACACATCTTCAGAATTGCAGAGGATGGCGGCCAATGACAGGAGAGAAATTAATTCCCAAAATTCCTTCCGAGGACGTGGGGCTCTTTCTAGGTAGGACAACCTGGATTCTAACAGATGTTCAGAGGGAGATCTGATAGGATTTAATATCTGTCGCTGCAGTCTTAGAGTACTAGATTCAGGAGATTATTGATTTTACTATAAGTAGTTATTGTCATTGTGTTCAGGTTTGTCAGTATGGTGATGACTCTAAGAGAATGGGCTCAGAAGAGTCTGGCTGAGGAGACGGAACGGCCGGATTCCTTTTTGGAGCGTTTTAGGGGCCCAGCCAACATGGACATTCAGGCCCAACCCAACAGGTTCAGCCACAGCCACACTGGGTTGGACACAGAGAACGAAATCCGATGTTCCAGATGCACGTATGGTACCAACAAGTCACAGTCAGCTCACTTAGTGAGACAACATTGTTTCTAATCTCTGTCTTTTTGACCTCCTTCCAGGAGCAGGCAGTGGAACGTTGTGGTTTTATCTCCATCTGATAATATCTACTATCAATGGCTGATAGTGATTGGAACTGCAGCATTTTATAACTGGACCATTCTAGTGGTTAGGTAGGGAGCTCCTTCCATGTCCTGGAGTCTGTTCCTGCTTTAATAATAACAAAACATTTCTGGTCACTGACTCTTCTAATTGCACCAAGAGTAAAATGGTAAATGTTCTGTTTTTTTATAGCACCTTCTAGACTCCTAGAACCCCCCAAAACGCTTTACAGCACAACAAGTCATTCACTCATTCACGCACTGATGGTGAAAATCCACAGGGTAGCTACAGCTGCCCTGGGGCGCACTGACAGAAGCCATCAGTCCCTCCAACCACCACCAGCATAAAGAGGATGAAGTGCCTTGCCCAAGGACACAACAAATGTGACTACTAGGAACAATAAAATTATAGATATCTGGAATACATACCCAGTCTGCCTATTAAATGTTAAAAAGGCCACCTCAGGTTTTTAGGGATTCTGAGATTTCTCAAACTTAATTCCTACTAGTGCCGTAGTTATTGTGGATATCTTTAATTATAATTTCTACTAGTAACAACATAGCTGTTGATGTCTTCATCTGCAACGTTGACTAATAAGAATACAATTAGTACTAGGATCAATGAAAGTATTGCTAAATAGAAATTAAAGAACGGTTTGATTACTGATTAAATGTTAAAATGGTTGCCAGCTCACGCCCCACGTGTCCTGCTTTCACTCATCTCCTCACCTTCCTGAAGCACTGTTTGTCCAGATTTGTCCCCACCATTATTTACAGGTCCCATCACATTAATGTAGTAATTGTCCCAGCCAGGCATTTTGCCTGCGCTGCCTCCCTTCTCGCTTTCACGGGAAAAGGCGGCGATTCTGAAGCTCAGCCAACAAACGTTATAACCATTTAGCTACTTCTTCTTAAGCTACAGGAAATCTAACAATAATAAGTAGAACAAAAGCTCTCTCTAGTGGCTCAACATCTAAGCAACATTTGTAATACAGAACTACATTATTTATTTATTACTGTTTCAGCTACAGTCACAGAAGCGTTTTATTTCAGAGAACACTTAATTAAGATTTCTGGTTAAATGTGTCACTTGGTGTTTGTGTAAAACCACATTTTTCTCATCTGTCTTTGCTTTTTGTATTTATTCTGATGTAAAGAGCGTGTTTCGATGAGCTGCAGATGAGAAACATCTTGGTGTGGTTGGTGCTGGACTACGTCTGTGATGGGATCTATATATTGGATATTGCTGTTCGTCTCCATACTGGTACTTTTAAATGATCATTTTCAAAATATAATTCTTAACCTAATTTCTTTATTCTTAAAACTTGTATTTGGTTTAAATTCCTACATTTGGAGAATGCTATGTTGTGTGTAAAGGCTTCTTGGATCAGGGCTTGTTGGTGAAAGATGTGAAACGTCTGAGGGAAACCTACATTCGAACATTACAGTGTAAGCTCGACGTCTGCTCCATTCTCCCTACCGACCTCCTGTACTTCGCAATTGGGATGAGTTTTACGCCCCTCTTACGATTCAACCGGCTGCTGCGGCTCTCCCGACTTTTAGAGCTCTTTGAACGAACTGAAACCCGAACGAGCTATCCCAACGCTTTCCGTATCTGGAAGCTGGTCCTGTACATCCTCGTCATCATTCACTGGAATGCCTGTGGGTACTACAGCTTCTCCAAAGCCCTGGGACTGGGCTCTGACTCGTGGGTTTATCCCAATGCATCGGACCCAGAGTTTGGCTCCCTGAGCAGAAGCTACATCTACTGTCTGTACTGGTCAACGCTAACGCTGACCACCATCGGAGAGACACCTCCTCCTGAAAGAGATGAGGAATACCTGTTTTTGATATTTGATTTTCTGGTAAGTTTAAAGGACCTTGTCTTAATTTACTAACATCTGCAATCATTACACGTGTAATGTAACTGTTTCTGCTTCAGGTTGGTGTTTTGATTTTTGCCTCCATTGTTGGTAATGTTGGATCCATGATCTCCAACATGAATGCAACAAGAGCAACCTTCCAAACCCGTGTAGACGCACTCAAACACTACATGCACTTCAGACATGTCAGCAAGGTGCTGGAGCAGCGGGTCATTCGCTGGTTTGATTACCTCTGGACCAATCAGAAAACAATAGACGAACAGGAAGTGCTGAGGAGCCTGCCCAATAAACTACGAGCAGAAATTGCAATAAATGTTCATCTGGACACGCTGAAAAAGGTAAAGACTCAACCTCATCGAACCTTGTGGTGGTAAATGTTCTGCATTTGAACTATGGGGCACCAATTATAAAGCCCATTTGTCTGTCCATACATTTTCCTGTTTATCTGGCTTGAGTTGCGTAGTTGGTAACTCCAGCAGAGAGGCCCAAACCACTTTCTCCCCAGCAACTTCCACTGGTGGGACCAACATGAAAACATAATCTTTCCAGCATGTTCTGGGTCGGGGCCTTCTGCTGGCAGGACATGCTTGAAACACCTCCCCTGGGAGGTGTCTGGGAGGCATCCTGACCAAATACATGAACCACCTCAGCTGGGTCCTCTCCACGTGGAGGAGCAGCGGCTTTACTCTGAGCCAATTATAAAAGCACTGCTTAAAAATGTCACTGCTACATTTAGCCATATTTAGCATTTTAACAAACATGTTACATTTAGAACCTCCAAACATAAACCATTAGGTGTGCAGGGGCGTGGCTTTGTACCAGGGCCCACCCAATCAAGTGGCTTTCTTTAAAAAATTATGTCTTTTGTTTTTGAGGGGTGTCTGTCTTCATATAAAGAAATTAAACTGAATAAATGTTAAATCAACAGTAAACAATAATAATAATACATTTTATCTATAAGAGCCATATTAAGTAGTTGAACCTTATATTTTCTCATTTCTATGACATTTACTGCTTTTCAGTGGGTTTTTAATGTGTCTTTCCTCTCAGACATGTAGTACTTGCATTATTTTGCATGTGTCTGTGAATGTGGTGCTAGGTGCGTATTTTCCAGGACTGTGAGGCTGGACTCCTGGTAGAGCTGGTGTTAAAACTTCGACCGCAAGTTTTCAGTCCTGGTGACTACATCTGTAGAAAGGTTTGTATTTCTTTACTTGGTACTAAAAAAACCTGTTGCTATAGCAGAAGATGAAAGCAATGCCATTTTATCAATTAGCAAAAAGGAGCACACAGTGTCAGTTTCAGCCTTGGTGCGTGACAATTACCCATTTTTAGTTTCTTTATTGTAGACATGCAGTGTCATTCAAATTTTACACATCACTTACCAAACTTTACCTTTATTTATTAAGCAGTTTTAAAACAACTTATTGCAGACGCAAACATTTATAGTAAAACAGTGTTTAAACGGTAAAAACAATACTATCAATAATACATAAACACAACAACAGCGTCGCCCCACAGAGTCAAAAACCAAAGACAAAAAAAGGGCTTCAACCTAGATTTAAAAACCAGCACTGAAGGAGACTATCTGATATGAATCAGAAGATCGTTCAAAACTGTAGGAGCCACCACTGAGAAAACTCCCTTAACTTCAGCCGGGACCTCCAGACAGAAAGCAACAAGTTTTCAGAGCAGTGTGAGCGTAGACAGACATACTAGTGATGGCAAACGCCATTCTTTTTACTGAATCGAGTTTGAATGAGTCACTCACCAAAATGAATCGGTTTTTTGAGTCACTGAGTCAGTTATCCAGAGAGTAACAAAAAAAAATCTACATTTTCACTCAAACTTAATTTGCTCCTCTTTCCATGTAAATACCGCTAAAACGAGGGATTGAAAAAAGAAAACTATCCATTGAAATTCATCTTTTAAAAATAGTGGTGGAACTGAGTTAATATACACTGTCTGGCCCAAAAAAAGTCACCACAAAAAAAAAGGTCACACACACTAATATCACGTTGGACCGCCTTTAGCTTTGATTACGATTTCCGACTTAAGTATTTTTGTAGCGTACCTTCCTGTAACAATAAAATTGCTTTTTACAGCACTTACTGCATCCTCTGTATTTTCCCAGGGGGATGTAGGTAAGGAGATGTACATAATTAAAGAAGGCCGCCTGGCAGTGGTGGGGGATGATGGAGTCACCCAGTTGGCCGTTCTGACTGCAGGAAGCTGCTTTGGAGAAATCAGCATCCTGAACATCAGTGGCAGTAAGATGGGAAACAGACGTACAGCTAATATTCGAAGCCTAGGATACTCCGACTTGTTCTGCCTGTCAAAACTGGACCTGATGGAGGCCCTTCAAGAGTTTCCCCATGCCAGGGCCCAGCTGGAGCAGAGGGGGCGGGACATCCTGCAGAAGGAGGGGCTTCTGGAAGATATGAACGTGTCCGCAGGAGAAGAGCTTGGAGAGAAGATGGAGAAGCTGGAAACCAGTCTAGATCGTCTCAAGGTTGGTTCTTATCAGTCTCTCCTGCTTTTGATATTTCCATCAAAATTTGTTTAACAGTGAATAAAAATGATTAATTTGTTCTGGAGAACTGAAAACAACAGTTTTATTTTTATTGTTAGACATGTTTAGCCCGTCTGCAGAGTGAGTTCAACTCATCGCAGCTTCGACTGAAACAACGACTCACAGCCCTCGAACACAACGTCACCCTGAGAGTGACCGGCAGCGGGTTCCTGTCAGACGCCGATGGCAGCATTTCTGGCTGTGATAATGTACAAAGTGAAATCAACATCAGCCTCTAAAGACTGGTTTTAAATGACCGTCAGTGACATTCAAATATGGCCCTTTTCAGAATTCTTTGTCAATATCAACTTATGTCTTTATTGGTTTAAACTTCCATCTTTCAGGACTAAATTCAGTTTCAAATAAAATAAGAAAGTGAATACTGAGGTGACCTGTTTAGAATTGTCTCTGGACAAAAAGGGAAAGGAAACACTTATATTTTTAAGAAATGTTTGATTTGAATACATGTGGCCCTTCTTTGTGTGAATAAAGAGGTTTCAAACCGCTCAGCACATTTTCTGTCTCATATTTAGTTTCATAAATCAAAATCCCTTGTGGAGGAGAAACTTAGGCTATAGGTTCACACTGCAGGCAAAACGCATCAAATCCAATTTTTTTCTCACGTGACCCATATCTGATTTTTTTGTGACAGTCTGAACATCACAGATCCGATTTTTTTCAAATCCGATCCAGGTCACTTTCATATGTGGTACTGAATCTGATACATATCTGATGTTTTTGAAAGCGACTTTCAGTCTGAACAGTCATGTCACATTAAATCTGCCTCCTACGTCACTGACTCAGTGGAGGTGAGCGTCGTGTGTTGACGTAGCTGAGGAGAAACGCTGACAGAAGGTTTCAGGGCTCTGGACTCTCAGTGAAGGCTTTCACATCACTACTCCACCTCTCCTGGTTCCGACTCCACTGTGTGTCTTGTCCTCTTCTGCACATGCGGGTCACTTTGGGGCTGTGAACACTGGAGAGTGTTGCATTTCAGTTATAATGTGAACACCCACACAAAAGCATTTGGTTTATTCAAAAAATTGGAATTGAGCATTAAGACCTACAGTGTGAACGTAGTCTTATGTATAAGGACCTGGATGACAGAGAACTTTCTCCAGCTCAGCCAGGACAAAAGTGAAGATTTAATCATTGGACCAGAGGCTCAGAGAGAAAAATCCCTTCTGAAATTAAAATCCTTGTCTTTTAATCCTTCCACGCAAATCATGAACCTGGGGGTTGTCTTTGACTCTTTTATTCTACATATCAAATATACAGTGAAAACAGTTTTTTATCATCTAAAGAACAAATCCTGCTTTCTTTTCTCTTGAGCTAACACTGAGATTTTAATGCATGCTTTAATTTCCACTCCTTTAGATTATTGCAGTGCCCTGCTTTCTGGTCTCCCAAGAAGAACCTGTCTAGCCTTCAGCTGCTACAAAATGCAGCAGCCCGTGTGCTGACTAGGACCAGGAAGTGGGTGCATATTACACCTGTTTTAAAATCACTGTATTGGCTCCAAGTGCGTCTCAGGATCGATTTTAAGGTTCTTTTAAATGTCTTTAAATGTCTTAATGGTCTTGGGCCTACTTATCTTACAGAGCAACTTTTAACTTATGACCCTGAGGTCCTCCAGCACTGGTCTTCTAAATAATATTATTATAATTAACAATACCCAGAGTGAGAACACACACCTATGGAGATGCTTCTGTCCAATATTATGGACCTTATCTGTGGAATAGTCTGCTGATGTACCTGAGGGCCACGGAGAACCACTTTCACACCATAGAACCACCCCTAAACGGATCCAGACGGAAACCGTTCTAATACCTAAAGAGCCAGATCACTGGAAACAGAAAACAGAGGAACTAAACCTATTTTATTTCACCCCAAGCTGCTGAAAGACCTGAGAGAACAAATGGGAGGAAAAGTTAGATCCCTGGTCACTCTGGACCACTCTTGGTATCTCAAAGATTGACATGAAGTGGGTTAAAGCCTGACTATGGACCTCATCGTTGTGGGTAAGCAGCAGGGTACATGTAAAAAAAAAAAATGGCCTGTATTTGTATAGCGCCTTCTTAGGGTTCTACAACCCCCCAAGGCGCTTCACAACACAATCAACTCAATTCACCCATTCACACACTGGTGGGGATGAGCTACGATGTAGCCACAGCTGCCCTGGGGCGCACTGACAGAGGCAAGGCTGCTGAGCACTGGCGCCACCAGTCCCTCCGACCACCACCAGCAGGCAAGGCGGGTTAAGTGTCTTGCCCAAGGACACACAGCAGCATTCTCTGTCCGGAGCCGGGATCGAACCTGCAACCTTCCGATTACTGGACAACCCACTCTACCTCCTGAGCTACTGCTGCCCATGTAATGGTCAGCAGATAGGTACGTCCAGGCTTTGACCGTAGCAAAAGACCAACACAATCAATAATAAGATGGTGAAAAGATTGTTCAACAGAAGGAATGAGAGAGAAAGGAACAGGTGAAATGTTTTCATTTGGTGTACCTGTCAGCACACACATCCCATATGTTGTGTATTTGTGTGTGTGTGTGCGTACGTGTGTGTGTGTTTGTGCATGTGTGTGTATATGTGTATTTGTGTGTGTGTGTGTGTGTGTGTGCGTGTGTGTGTGAGTGTGTGCATGTATATGTGTATTTGTTTGTGCGCGTGTGTGTGTATATGTGTATTTGTGAGTGTATATGTGTATTTGTGAGTGTATATGTGTATTTGTGAGTGTATATGTGTATTTGTGAGTGTATATGTGTATTTGTGTGTGTGTGTGCGTGTATATGTGTAGTTGTGTGTGTGCGTGTGTGTGTGTATATGTGTATGTGTGTGTGTATTTGTGTGTGTGTGCGGGCATGTGTATTTGTGTGGTTGTGTGTGTGTATATGTGTATTTGTGTGTGTGTGTGTATTTGTGTGTGTGTGTGTGTGTGTATATGTGTATTTGTGTGTGTAGGTGTGTGTGTGTGTGTGTGTGTAGGTGTGTGTGTGTATATGTATATGTGTGTGTGTATATGTGTATTTGTGAGTGTATATGTGTATTTGTGTGTGTGTGTGTGCGTGTATATGTGTAGTTGTGTGTGTGTGCGTGTGTGTGTATATGTGTATGTGTGTGTGTATTTGTGTGTGTGTATATGTGTATGTGTATTTGTGTGTGTGTGCGGGCATGTGTATTTGTGTGGTTGTGTGTGTGTATATGTGTGTGTGTGTGTGTGTGTGTGTGTGTGTGTGTGTGTGTGTGTGTGTAGGTGTGTGAGTGTGTGTGTTACAGACAGCAGGATCCCGGGCTATAATGCGGTAACTCTATAACTAGTCATGTGATCAGGTGATTCAGGAACCAAAGTCCAACGCCTCTACCAGACATCAGGAAGACTACAGGAAGCAGTAATCTGTGATAAAAAGGTAAAATCATCAAGTTCAGTCTATGAAAATTTCACTTTCCTTACTCTTCCCTGCTGTTTGAACGTTTACTCACTGCATGTTTATTTCCTCTCATCCAGTTTCATGTTTTTGTTCTTTTGTGGGGGTTTTTCTTTTTCCCTGTTGGATCAGTCTATGTAGGGTAAGATAGACCATTCAGTACTTGTATTTTATTTTTTTGTCATTTGTGTTTGTGAAGGCTGACTGTACCACTTGTAAAATGAGTTTCTAATAGCCTTTTAGAAATGGAGAACAGTGTTCTGATGCTGAACCTGATGCTGATAACTCCGGCGTCTGCTGCAGATCATGTAAGAGTTTATCTCTGTGTCCTTTTACATAGGTATGGTTATAAACACATCATTTACTCATCCTTACCGTCTTTGTCTTAACTCCAGCTTGATTTCATAGAAAGCATCTTGCTGTCCATTCACCAGCGGCCCTGGCTCATGGGTGTTTATATCTTTGCTGTGGGACTTCCCGTGATTCTCTTCGTCAGCTTCATGTGGCCTGACAAGGTACCTTCTTCTCATTTGTGTGTGTTTTCCTGACAAGTAGTTCAGCCTGATTAATGTTACTGTGATGTTTACCTGTAGAGGTTTGGACCACCAGATCAGCCGTACTACTATAAGAAATCAGATGATGTTCAACAAGATGATCCTGAGATCTCACCGCTGAATAAATCAGCAAAGACCAAAGGTGTCTGTCTGTCTGTCTGTCTGTCTGTCTGTCTGTCTGTCTGTCTGTCCGTCCGTCCGTCCGTCCGTCCGTCCGTCCATCCATCCATCCATCCATCCATCCATCCATCCATCCATCCATCCATCCATCCATCCATCCATCATCTATCTATCTATCTATCTATCTATCTATCTATCTATCTATCTATCTATCTATCTATCTATCTATCTATCTATCTATCTATCTATCTATCTATCTATCTATCTATCATCTATCTATCTAGTAAGTAGGTAAGTAGGTAAGTAAGTAAAAGTCAGTAAAGTTCATTTATCACAGAAAGAAAAATCACAGAGATCAACAAAACAAAAGTCATAAAGTCATAAAATGATCATAAAAACAAAACACTTCAAAACAAGTATTTATGACTAATTTAAAATCATAGTCATTTTGTGTTCACAACCGCCTGATCATGTAAACAGTGGTGTGTGTGTGTGTGTGTGTGTGTGTGTGTGTGTGTGTGTGTGTGTGTGTGTGTGTGTGCAGGATCACTGAACAGTGAAAAGCCCTCAGGAGAGAAGGCCACATCAACTCACAAGAGGAATCGGAGCAAACACTTCTGATCTTTCTGGTTTATCCTCCTCAGTGTGTCTGATGCTGGGCTTACACCTACAGACAGTTTTTAGTCCTAGAATAGTCTCAGACTAAACGCTGAATCTTGTAGGAACACTATTTACACAACTACAACTAGATTATTTTAGCATTTTATTCCCGCTAATGCTCTGCAGTAGTTTGAAATGGAGGAGAAGCAGCTTTTAGCTACTGGCTTTTGCCACTGCAGTCGTTTGTAGCGAAAAGAAACAGAAGAGAAAGCGTCAGAGAACATGGGCACTTCTTTCCGTTCTCCCCCCTGTCATGGTATGAATGGCAGTTTACGTCAAAAAGACACGGCTGCGCTGCCCACAGCTCGACCGAGCGCTCCTCTCTCTCCACGGTCCACTTTGGCCTGCTTGGAGCTCTTATTTCAACGTCTGTAGACATGTTTGTGTTGTTATGACTGACGGAGCTTCCTGGTTCCGCTGTGAGAACGTATTTTATTGGTTGTTGATTGTTGTACGTCACTCCAACTAGAGACAATATCTAGCATGCTGGAAGTGAAAGACTAGAGAAAGACTGGCATAAATTGGGTCGCCGACAGCAGATTATCACATTACATTTAACGATCGAGACGACGGGAGCACGCAGAGACTCCGATGAGATTCCTAAAGACGGCCAGTCTTTAGCCTGAGACCGTGAAAATCCTTAGGTGTGAGCCCAGCATAAGAGACGTTCAGGTTTCTGTCAGAAACTGGTGCCAGTCTGAATTTCACATACTGGTGTGCTAGGGTTGAAAACGTCAGTAATAAAGTATATACACTGAATAAAAATATAAATGCAAATCTTTTGTTTTTGCTCCCATTTTTCTAAAAATGTGTTAGTGAGCATTTCTCTTTTGTTGAGATAATCTGTCCCTCCTCACAGGTGTGGCATATCAAAGGGCTGTGCATGAATTCTGCACAGGTGTGCCTTAGACTGGCCACAATAAAAGGCCACTCTGAAATGTGCAGTTTCATCAAACAGCACAATGCCACAGATGTCACAACTTTTGAGGGAGCGTGTAATCGGCATGCTGACTGCAGGAATGTCTTCCAGAGCTGTTGACTATTAAATGAATGTTCATTTCTCTACTATAAACCGCCTCCAAAGGCGTTTCAGAGAATTTGGCAGTACTTCCAACCAGCCTCACAACCGCAGACCACATGTAACCACACCAGCCCAGGACCCCCACAAATCTGTAAATGTGCTATACAAATAACTTTGACCTTGACCTATGTTATGGACATGAACACAGGAGTATTTTCTTGAGGACATTTTGAATGCACAGAGATACTGTGATCAGATCCTGAAGCCCATTGTTGTGTCATTCATCCACGACCATCGCCTCATGTTGCAGCATGATAATGCACAACCTCATACTGCAAAGATCTGCACACAATTTCTGGAAGCTGACAACATCCCAGTTCTTGCATGGCCAGCATACTCAGACTGTTCTGGGGGGCGTGTGTGGCGGACCACCATGAGGCTCCAGACTACAGGATGTGGCATGTATATTTTGGAGGCATGTCCTGTGAGGGTGTTTTCTCTTGTTTTCTGTCCTGAGTTCAACTGGAGTCAAGTAAAAGATATAAACAAACCTAACTCCTGTGGCATCAATGTATTTCTCCACAAGATTATATATTTTAAATTTAAAATCTTCTTTATCTGGAAAATGGGATTAAGAATTTTTCCAGGATCGCTTAAAGAAGAGGCGAGAGATTGTTACGATTGATAATGTTTATGAGATTTTTAATAGGGTAAAGCCTGTGTGAAATGTGTTATGCTATTGTTGTAGGGCAAGGAATCAAACTTCTTTCCAGTTCATGTCTTAATATGTCAAACAATTTTAAATTGGACATATTATGCAAAAACTTACATCATTTTGTGCTGCTGTCAATCTCTACTGCCTATTTAAAAGTGAATAAATATGTCTATCCATATGCTTCTATGAGCTGTTGGATATCAGAGCTCCTCACTTCATAGCAGCCAATCAGAGGATGGGTGGGCGTGGCCAGCAGCTTGTTTTCTTAAAGTGACAGCGCTCTGAAACGGCTCATTGTGGAAGGTACTGAAACTGTCAAGAATGAAGCAGCTGAAATAGTTTCATGTGAGACCAGAAAACGTTTGTGACTTGTTTAAAAGGAGGTCAAATGTGTCCACTTTAAAACAACATTTGACTTTACAGCTAATCTGAGTGTTCCATCCTTCTGATTGTAACTAACATAATTATGCAACCTAATTTTTCTCTGAACAGCTAGAGGAGCATGCTCTGTAGCTTTTCTCCCTCTTACCTTCAGCCACATTTTGCTGCTCACAGCATTTATCTGAATAGAGAGGATCAACACTTGAGTCCTTAAATGACACAAAGAAACAAGGTCATAAATTTGGAGAATTAGAAAGAAGAAAAACTCTAAAAAAATGCTTATTATGTATGTTTTGATCAAGTAACCATTGATATCAGATACTTTGCTGATAGTGTGGCCAGTTTTGACCAAATACACATCTGTTCTTGATTTTCTTTGAATATTTGGTACATTTTATCACCGTAGAGAATCAGGCATCCCGTCAGATATTCCTTCTCCTCTGCAGTGTCTCTGTTTCCCTCCAGATTTCAGACTCAGTAATCCTTCTGCTCAGCAAAACTCATAAAACACATAAACCCAAACTCTGAGAAGTGGAGTTGACTTCTAGAGTTGTGATTTTGAAAGAAGAGGACGATAGACCCGATCATGTCTGTGATCACAGGACTAATATTCATAACAGGATGCATCCAGTTCCTGAGTGTGAGTACATAAATCTGCTAGTTTTTAGTTAATTCAAAAATGTATATTTGAACAGATTTAGCTGACTGCCATTTAGTCAGTCCCAGATGACAGTGCATGGACACTCATTGTAAAGTCAGACCTGGTTGTCTATATATATATACGGTACATAGCCTAGTTTTATATCTATTGTTTTGACCTTGCAGTACGGATAATCTATCAGAACTCTTCCTTTACAAGTCTTCATTCGCTGGATGTTATCTACAACAGTGTTTGTTGTTTTGTTTTACGTTGTCCGTTCAGAACCCATCACTGTCGCATGTTCAAACGGCTTTCATGGTACTCACTGAAAGCTAGACGTCAATTTCATTGGTTGCTTTTTATTTTTTAATGTATTCACTTTGATTTTCCATCTTATTTGAAAGTTTTGTTAGTTCCTGTCATCCCTGAGCATCAAACTCGATCTATTGATCATCTGGCACTTGTTATTCCTCGGTTTAGAAAAGAAGTGGGGAGACATGCCTTTTGTGTTAAAGCTTCTTATGACTGGAATAAGTTACCTTCAAACTTGAGGTCCATTTCTTTAATTCATTTATTTAGAAATTTTCTGGATGAGTATTTAATGCCTATTTGTGATTGTTTTGCTGTAACCGCCTGATTTGGACACGTATGCATGTGTACACTGGGTCTGTTTAAATTATCATACTTACTCAAAATGACCCTGGCTAATATTATTGGTGAGCCATAGCTTAGCAGGATTTTTTTGGCTTGATTGTGTGATTGTGTTGTGACTATGCAAATGACTCTGCTGTCTTAAATGCTATTTTGTTGTATGATTTGAAGACCCGCTCGAAAATGAGATGACACATTTCAAGCGGTTTCTATCCTCATAAAATATAAGTTTTTATATATATATATATATATATATATATATATATATATATATATATATATATATATATATATATAAGGGGTGTAACAATATCCAAATCTCACGATACAATATTTATTGCGATTTTGTGGGGAGGCTCACGATAATAAGACTCACAACATAAAATACTTTGACTGGAATCCTCCGTGCTGTGTTCACCACTGTAGCCTCCATACTCCATGTTTGTTTATCTTTGCTGTGTGCGCTGCACGCACTCCCATTGGCGAACTGGCCGATGATGCGGAAGCAAAGGATCATGGTCTATGTAGTTTGCTATGCTCCGGTGGAGCAGACTGAAAAGTGTTATTTTTACCTCAAGACGTACTGTACGATATCGTGACAAGACCACGATGATATTGTGGTAATTTTACTACGACGATATCGCGTTATTGCCAATATTGTTACTGCCCTAATATATATACATATACATACATATATATAATACAGAAAATAAGGTCACCACCTAAAATAAAGTCACACACTCCAGTATTTTGTTGGACCACCTTTAGCTTTGATCACAGCACGCATTCACTGTGGCATTGTTTCAATAAGCTTCTGCAATGTCACCAGATTTATTTCCATCCAGTGTTGCATTAATGTGTCACCAAGCTCTTGCATTGATGATGGTAGAGTCTGAGCGCTGCACAAAGCCTTCTCCAGCACATCCCAAAGATTCTTAATGGGGTTCAGGTCTGGACTCTGTGGTGGCCAATCCATGTGTGAAAATGATGTCTCATGCTCCCTGAACCACTCTTTCACTATTTGAGCCCCATGAATCCTGGCATTGTCGTCTTGGAATATGGCCGTGCCATCAGGGAAGAACAACTCCATTGATGGAATAACATGGTCATTCAGTATATTCAGGTAGTCAGCTGACCTCATTCTTGGAGCACATCCTGTTGCTGAACCTAGACCTGACCAACTGCAGCAACCCCAGATCATAGCCCCGCCCCCACAGGCTTGTACAGTAGGCACTAGGCATGATGGGTGCATCACTTCATCTGCCTCTCTTCTTACCCTGATGCACCCATCACTCTGGAACAGGGTCCATCTGGACTCAGACCAGTTTTTAATAATGCGTTGGACAGTTCTGAACCCAGTTTTAGTCGTTTCTGCAATCTCCTTAGATGTTTTCTCTGCTTGATGCATGCCAATGATGTGACCCTTCTCTAACAGACAAACATCTTTTCCACGACCACCAGATGTGTCTTTCCACATGGTTGTTTAAGAAATGAGAAGCAACTTGTTGCACCAGTTGGGGTTAAATAACTTGTTTCCAGCTGAAAGATAATCACCCATGCAGGAATTATCCAATAGGAGGCTCCTACCTGTTTGCTTAGATAAATCCAGGTGGTGAATATTTTTTTTGGGCCATGCAGTGTATATTGGCCCAAATTTTTAATACCCAAACCAAAGATTGGCTCATAGCAGTGGGGATCAAAACAATTGTCCATCAGATATGTAATGTGGTTTACATTGTCATCACAGCATTTCGAGATAGTAAGTTCAAGCATATTTTAATGAAATGGAAATAATGAATCTAAAACAATGTAACCATAAATAATGAAACGTGTGTGTGTGTGTGTGTGTGTGTGTGTGTGTGTGTGTGTGTGTGTGTGTGTGTGTGTGTGTGTGTGTGTGTGTGTAGGCGTCGGACAGTTGCCTCAAGGAGGTAACTCATTTTCAGGAACAGGAGAAGCTCCTGAAGGGTCAACTTCAGAATCAAGAGCTTCTCCTACACAGATTACAGCTGCTGAACCAGCTTGGCAACAGAACCAGCACCTGGGTCAACCAGATCCAGGACACGCAGTACACAGGTGAGGGCCATGGCATCAACATTGCAGGCAAACATTTGACAACCAAACTGAGTAAAGGTGTACAAGAGAGAGTTTTTAAACTATTTGAAACCACTCTGAGCCTCTATATATCATATGAAACTTTGTTGGGGCTCAAAATGGCTCAGGAGCCCTGATAAATGGCTAAATACAACCCCGTAATAAAGCCCTACAATGGAAAGAGTGGTTTGCCCCGCCTACTCTGCCAGAACATGAATAATAAATGAGCTGTGTTCTGATTGGCTGATTTAAGTCTGTTTCACACAAAATACAGTTACTGTATGTCTCCGAGGTGGACTCTCATTCACACTGACTGCGGTCGTGACACTGACTGCATCTCCAGATAGCTGCTTCTCCCACAAGAGCACCAAATTATTAGAAATTTGACATAATATATTTAAAAATATACCTGTAAATATAACATGAACTATTGCTGGTGAAGGTTCTCAGTCATCCAGAATCTTCACCGAAGAAAATAAAATGAATCCTAAAAGGCACAGACAGTGTGTCACATCCAAGCCTTGACTCCATCTCCCATCATGCCCCGCACACCCACGTCATCCATAAAAGCCAGAAATACACACCACCACTCCACTCAGTCATCGTTTCTACATGTCAGAGTTTCGAGCTATCCAGCTCTACTTCGAGCATCACCGCTCTCTCCTTATTCGAGCCGACCAGCTCTTCATCCGAGCCACTCGGCTCCTTACTCGAGCCTTCCGGCTCTCCTCCGGAGCGTCTCCTGTTCCTACCGGAGCATCCCGACTCATCAGGCTTCCCGCCTACCAACAAGTAAGTTCATCTCTTACTTTCCGGAACAACGCCACGCTCCCGCTGTCACTCTGGTTCGTTGCTGTTGTTCCTAGATCAAACTGCGTGCTAGTAGCTCCCAACGCTCGATTTCCCCGCGTCTGGGTTTCTAACCACGCTACACTCTCACGCCTCTCACGTGAGAGATATTGTATGACACAGTGCAAGAGGCCAGAACAGGGGAGATGTGATCAAACTTCCTTGTTCCTCTTAAGAGGCGGGCAGCTGCATTTTGTACTCTCTGAAGCTGAGAGATCCGTGGACGAAGGCATGGATTACCGTTTCAAAATGCTTCTGGGACACGATTGGCTTTACTTTTCCCAGCTTCCTTAAATGAAAAAACGTAACAACTGATCTGATATGGTTGTCTAACTTTAGTAATTGAATTTAATTACACAATCATTTATTGGGTAAAATGATTTGTGGATGCGCGTGGAAGACTGAGACCTTCAGAATTGCGGTTCCCTCGTTCTACCACTAGATGCTGTTCCTACGCATGGTCAGAGCTGTTCTAATATTTAGGAACATTTTCACACACAAGTACAAATTGGTAAATACCACACAATGCGTAAAATTGTTCCCACGCACAAGTACGGTTTGCCAATCCAGTGGAACTGCCCCCAATGTCCATGCGATATTGCAGATCCACATCAACCAACACAGCCTCACAACATCCAGATCCTTCAGGAACGGCGGATCTCATCCACCCCTGGGGCCTTGGCACTGAGGAGTTTTTTGACCACCTCAGTGATCTCAGCACCAGAGATTGGAGACCCCAATCCAAAGTCCCCAGATTCTGCTTCCTCACTGGAAGATGTGCCGGTGGGATTGAGGAAGTCTTTGAAGTACTCTGCCCACCGATCCACAACGTCCCGAGTCAAGGTCAGCAGCACATAGTCCCCACTATAAACAGTGTTGGTAGTGCACTGCTCTTGAGGCGGCGGATGGTAGACCAGAATCTCCTCAAAGCCGTATGGAAGCCTTGCTCCATGTTTACTGAGCAACTGTGCAGATGCACTCTCTCTTTTCAGGCATGTCACATTCACACTGGTAACAATACTCGCATAAGAAAGTGAGAGAGGCCTGGACACCTTTATTTGTAGACCCACATTACATGACACTGAACACAGATCATGTAATGGTGACTGACAGACATCACACTAAAACAGCGTCGAAGCTGAAAGAAACAGGACCTGGTTAGAACATAAATTTATGCATCAATCTTCAGGGAAGCATCCAATTTTACTCCCAAATTTGTAACATCTGACTTTATGCCTTTACTTTATGCCTCAGATGTCACAGAAGAGAAGAATATAGGTTTGTGGATATTCACAAACTGTCATTTCTGTGTCAGACTGCTCCCAGATCTTCACTTCAGGTTTAAGATTCAGTGGACTGTACAGAATCCAACCCAGCAGCAGCCCGTTCCCACTCAGAGTCTACTGTGATATGACTGAAGGAGGAGGTTGGACCGTCATACAGAGACGGATCAATGGGACTGAGACATTTAACAGGTCTGTCTTTAGGTTTATGTATGCAAGTGTCAAATCACAGTGATTTAATCCATCCATATATCTACATATCAGGTCGTGGACAGACTATAAAGACGGGTTTGGAGACATGAGTGCAGAATTTTGGCTCGGAAATGAAAACCTGCACTACATCACAGCACAAGGTCACTATCACTAGTTTAAAATTTTACTTCAAAGTTTCTTTTCTCTAATTTAAGACTGAAAAGATTCTGATGTTTGTGTGTAAAAAGTCATCTGTAGCATTGGTCAGCAGGTTGTAGTGCTGCCATATAAAAACCAAAAAGGAAAACCAAGCTGCTCATAAAGAAACTTGTATTTCTTATTTGTCTTGTATTACTTTGTTCTTTTGATCTGGTTATCTCTTTTTCAGGTAATTATTCCCTGAAGATCAACTTGGAAGACTTTGAAGGCCACCAGCGCTTTGCTGAGTACAAGAACTTCAGAGTGGCAAATGAAAAGGTGAAAATCCTGAGTGATAAAAAAAAAAACTATTCAAATAAAAATGGATATTTATCATTTCACAAAGGTGAAATGAGAACTTTTAATAAACAAGTTTTATTCATTTTGATCTTTTATATTTTTTCCATTGTAAAGTTAAAGAATGTTTCCACATTTTTGTAAATTCCTAAAGGATTATTTTTATAATTTTGTGTTCTATAAACAAGTACAAAAATGCTTAGTAAACTATTTTATTTTAAAGGGACAATAGAATGCAAAATCCACTTTTTGGAGCTTTTTACCATGTGATATTATTTCCTCATGAAAAATACCCCCAAAGCCGTTTTTGGCTGCATTCATGCCTTTTCCTGTCTCAGTTGCAAGTTTTAAGGGTTCTCAGCTAAGGACCTGCAAACGCCTCGATGGAACCTAATGGCCTTTTCACATCTGGCCCAGCCCGGTATGGTCTTGGTTGGGTCGGCCCAGCCCTGCAATATATATTTTGTTGTTGGCCTGTGAAAAAGGATTTAACCTACAGTAAAAAGGCTATACTGTAGATAGAAGACTAGAATAAAAATAGAAAATAAAATCCCTTTATTGTCCCTTAGTGGGGAAATTTTGGTGTCACAGTGCAATGGCATTCATTACAGGAGCAAAAAATGAGAGTAAAAAATAAGAACAAAGAGTAAACAAGAAAACATAAAACACAAACACTTAAAAGATTCAAAACACTCAGATTAAAAATTCAAAGTTGATGAATATCAACAAATTTTAAAGAATAAAAAGATAAAAAAAATTGAGACATAATAAGTAAAAAATACCGCTGATGTGTGTTTTATTTGAAAATGACTTGCTCGTGTGAAAATTTTGTTATTCCAGATTCAGCATTTATGCAAAAATAAGTTTGTTTCCAAATGAAAAGGTTCAACAACACATTTCTGGAGATGTGCACATTTGTCGTATAGCAATAAATATTGAGTTTGGCCCACGATTTTGTCCCAGTTTTTAATTTCGGCCCACTGTGAATTTGAGCTTGACACGCCTGATCTTAGGTGTCTAATATCTTGACCAGGTTTCCCTTGAAAATGAGGTTTTTAATCTTAATGGGATTTTCCTCCTGGTTAAATGAAGGTTAAAGTTTGGGATATCTTCGACAAGTGGGGGGTATGTGTGCTTGGATTCTTCGTTCTCTGATGGGGGTGGGGTGCGGGGGTGCCAGGGTATCCCAGAGCGGTGGGAGTGTGGAGTGTGTTGTATCTGGCATTTGTTTTGTATTCTCCGTCAGGGAATCTCCAAGTGTGACCACTACCAGCTCCCGTGGCCTAGTGGTATGAGTGTCCGCCCTGGGACTGAGAGATCGGGGTTCAACTCCCGGATGGGTCATACCAAAGACTTTGAAAAAAATGGGACCCAATACCTCCTCGCTTGACACTCAGCATTAAGGGGTTGGATTGGGGGGTTAAACCACCAAATAGTTCCACAGCTGCAGCTCACTGCTCCCCACCACAGGGATGGGTCAAATGCAGAGATGTAATTTCACCAGTGTGTGATGATGACTTGGGACTTTAACTTTAATTGAGAACCACTGATTTAGCCATGAGTCCATGTGAGGTGAGCAGAGTAAATAAACAAAATGCTGCTTGGAAATAAACAAATTCAAAGATCTTTAAAGATACAAAAAACTTTGCAGAAAATAATCAATAAAACTAAAATATAAAAAACTGGACTATTCTTCGGCTGGCTAAATGAATTTCTGCTGACACGGGGAATCGAACCGGCATCAGGACATGGTAAAATGAGATAAAAGGTAGCTGCTTTATCCAGTAGACCACCAATCCCAATATAACAGCTGACTTGCCTAAAATGCTGTGGCAGGCATGTTATTGGAGCGGGCGCAGGCAGAGCTACACTGAAACTAACCGTTTCATGTCCAGGTACAAATTCAGGCTGATGAAAATAACTAATACAGTATTTAAGATAAAATGACATCTCAATATTGTGCCTACCTTTGATCTCAAAGGTTTAAAGTAGCATGATACAAGACCTTTAAATTAAGCTCAGATCAACAGGATATTGTTAAATGTAGAAAATGTAATTGGTTTAGTAGCTTTTTGGAACTGTAACCTTAACATACAATATTTTGAGTTCAAGCATGTTGTCTGCTTAGGGTCACTACAGACTTACTTTTGGAGCCTATGAAGGGACAGCAGGAGACGCTCTGTCTGGAAGCCCTCAGATTGCTGAGTCAGCATGGGCCACTCACCAGGACATGAAGTTCAGCACCTACGACCGGGACAATGACAACTACAGAGGAAACTGTGCTGAGGAAGACAAAGGAGGCTGGTGGTTCAACAAGTATGGAGTTCACTTTCCGAGAATCTTCTCTTCTAGATACAACTGTGTTACAGTTGTAGACAAAGGTTTAGAGAAAGACAAGTGGTGGTTTTCACAACGTTTTCTGCTTTATTGTTATAAAATGTTTTCTGTCAGCTGTTTCTATGGTTATGTCCGACCGCTAGCAGGACTCAGTGGCGATTAAAGTTCTGGGTTGGCCTTCCACAGGCAGAGAAGGGATGGCGTGGGTGGCAGAGATGACTGGATGTGTAACCGGACTCAGCCACGCTGCTTCGCCCAGACCACCAATAAGCTCTATGTTGTGTAATTGACAAATGACTCAGAGGTTCAGCCCAACTGTGTTTATTCTGCACAGAATGGAGGTTCAGCAGCAGTGAAAATCATCCAGCCAATCTCAGCTCATCGCCCTCCATTACAGCTCCAAACTGACTGGGGAGGAAGGACATAGCGTTCAATATCACACGATATATTAAATACTGATTACAGAAAAAACATCAAACAAAAAAATAGAACATTCACACATACGTCGACTGACCTTAGAACAACAATTAAGATATATAACATTTTATATATAGTGAAACTATAATGTATTAATTATTCTAGAATAATCAAGGAAGTTCAATATAAATGATAAATAAAAACCACAACAGACATGCACAGGGGTGGACTGGGATGACAATTCGGCCCTGGCATTCCCCCATCAGAGTTGGTGGGGGGGGGGGGGGGGGGGGGGGGGGGGGGGGGGGGGGGGGGGGGGGGGGGTGTTGGCTCACAGAAAGCACGCCGGCCACCGGCCATAAGAGCATACGAGACTTGGTGATGGCTGGAGTGTCTCGATGAGGTTAATTAGAACTGGCGTGTTAAATACTGAACAACAGCTCTTGTCATGACAGATTGATGACTGAGGGACCTGAGGTGAGTGAGGGATTCTCTTAACTGCTCAGAGGCTGAGGTCCACCCAATAGAAGGCAGGGAGCTCTTCATAAACAGCTGATGGGGGGTGATCATGGCGAGGTCCTGACAGGACCCCCCGCCCCTCTAGGCTCAGCTCCCGAGGGGCCCAGGAGACCAGGATGGTGGCGATAAAAGTCTACGATGAGAGAGGGATCTACAATGTTATGCGCACAATGTTAAGGGCCAACAAAGCGTGAAGCAACCTTCCTGCAGGAAGCAGGAGGTGTTGGGTGGACAACCAGACCAGGTCCCCAAATTGATAGGTGGTGTTCTTGGGCTAGTATTCAGTGTTACCAGGCATGATGGATGCCTTAGCCCAAATCCAAGTGGCCTTAGAACAGTAGATAAGTTGTTGGGCAGCTGGCACCTCCACCTTGGTCTCCTGGTGAGAGAAGATTGGCAGCTGATATCCGTAACAGACCTTGAAGGGTGACAGGCTCATGGAAGAGGAGGTCTGTATATTGATGGACAGTTCAGCCCAGAGGAGGGTCCAGGGCCAGGCAAAAGCATGGGTAGAGACAAAGCAATGCAGGTACCTCCCCACTTGCTGGTTGGTGCGCTCTGTCCATTGATTTTGGGGTGGTACCCAGAAGCTGATGCGCCTATGAAATGGCAGAAAGCCTTCCAAAACTTGGCGTTGAACTGGGGCCCCTAGTCAGAGACAATGACCTGGGGAAATCCATGGAGCCACACATGTTCCAGGAGGAGCTTGGCAGTCCTCTTGGTAGCTGAGAGACTTTGTAAAGCGACCAGGTGAATTGCCTTGGAGAACTGATAGATGAAGGTGGCAATGGTGCTCATGCCATTGGCCACAGGAAGGTCGGTGATGATGTCCACCCTGACGTGGGACCAAGGTTGAGACTGAACCAGCAGGGGCTGCAAGAGTCCGGTCTATCGCTGAGTGGGAGCCTTGTCCTAGGTGCAGACATAGCAGGCATCCACGAAGCTCTTTACATCCTGTGCCATGGAGGGCCACCAGAGAGTGTGGCGGATAAACCGCAGGGTCCTTGCAGAGTCCGCATGGCCAGCCACTGGGGAGGAGTGGCCCCAGGTCAAGACCTCTGGTTGGCATTGGGTTCAGTCGTCGTGTGAGGCCACTAGCAGGGCTCGGCAGAGATCAAAGTTCTGTGTCAGCGTTCCACACGTGGAAGAGGGATGGCGTGGGTGGCACAGACGACAGGACTGGTTGCAGAGTGACGCTGATAGAGAGCACCTCCATTCCTCCCTCAGAAAAATAAAACAAGAGCTGAAGATATCTAGCGGCAGACACGAAGCAGATTGAAGAACAAGTATGAACACGTGTTGAATTTACAATATAAACATTAATACAACCGTGACTGAAAGAGTAGGTACATAGCAGACTTTTTATTCATGTCAGGAAATTATGGAAAATGTGGTTTTGACTGCATGAAGAGGTTGAGGAGAATGAGGGAAAATTTGTCCGTGTTAAAAAGTCTCTGAAATACATAAATCAATGTAACCACACAATAGTAAATACACTAGAGACATTACTGCAATGATGGCAGGATACGCCCTCTGTTGTCCAGGTGAAGAATTGCTGCACCCTGCACCACTCTGCCATAATGGAGCTCCTTCTTCTTCAACAACGTTGGGTTTGTGTTTATCCTCCTGCCTCTGGAAGATGGACCACAAAGTTTCCTGCACCTGGATCCAACATGTTGATGTTCTGGTCCTGACCCACTTAGTTCTGACTTTGTCCTTCTGTCCTGGTGCTCCATCATGCTGGAGAAGACATTTGTTCATCACCAAGCTGTTGTTGGATAGTTGGAGGAGTTACCATACCATTTTATTTGTATAGCACTTTCAGACACAACAGCAGGGTTGTGTTGAACAGTCCATTCTCTTGGCTGAAAAGCAACCCCTTTACACACACACACACGCACGCACACACACACACACACACACACACACACACACACACACACACACACACACACACACACACACACACACACAATCTAATGATGCTTTACTGCTGGAGGTCACAGGACTGATGGTAGCACTCACCTTTTCTTCTCCAGGTGATCATTTTTCCATAAGCTCCAGGACATTCTCCTAGTCTTTTCTTCACTGAGCTGCAGATGTTCTCACGTCTTCCTGTGGCTAAAACCCAGATCCCACAGCTGTTTTAGCTTTAGGAGATGGTCTTGCTGCTGCTGGACCTTTTCTGATGAACAGATAAACTTTACAATTGATAGTAATCTGATGACTTTCCAGAACATTCTGCAAACTGTCATGAAAACTGAATCAGCAAATTTTGTGACAATTATTCTTTATTAATATGCATTTTCTAAGCCCAGCAGCACTGCTGTATGGTAAATTAACACTAATTTGTTATTTATTACTTGTTGGCTTTAGGTGTCACTCAGCCCATCTCAATGGTGTGTATTATCCCAGTGGACACTACAGTGCTGCTACAGATGATGGTGTTGTTTGGTACCCTTGGAGAGGCTGGTGGTACTCGCTGAAGACCACCATTATGAAGCTGAGACGAGTTGACTACAAAATGGATCACATGGGTGACCCCATTGGGGTTCCTCACAGGCCACCATCCTAGATTAAACCTTTGCTTGTTACTTGCAGCATTTGCTAACTCGACACTAATTACCTTGACTAACGTCTGTTCACAGATAAGACAGGATCTGATGGGAACAAAATTGAATATTTCCAAGCTTTTGACACTTCTTTTTTTCTTTTAAACCTTTTGATAATTGTGTGTCTCTAATAAAGTGAACTACTAACCAAACAAATTTTGAAGAAAACATTCATATTATGCTGTAATAAGCATGCTGTCACTGGCAGACAAATTTTTTTGTGTAATTCCATTGTGTCTCTGCAGTGGTATAATAAAATACCACATACATTTACAAAGTCCATTTTTGTGTGGTAAATATCTGTTGAATGTGCGTTTTACAAAATTGTTTGGTCAAAAATAACGAAAATTAAACATAAATGCAGCTTTGTTCCATGGTCATGCTGCTAGAGTTGCATATGGATATAAACAAATGTTTGCTGCCACAAAGCTAAAAAGAGAAGAAGAAAGGAGGCAGTGAAAAGATTTAAGCAAAATAAAATTTTGCAGTTCAGTTACTGAAACAAAAACTTAAGCTACAAGAAAACGCTGCTAACAAAAACACTTGTCTTAGCAGTGGTGATACTAATTTAGATTAGAAGGAAAAAAAGAAGAAAGGTTTTTTGTTTAGGGCCTTTCAAAACAAAAATCAGAAGATATTTCACAAGCACAATAAAAAAAATTCAAAAAATTAAATATAAATGAAAATTTATGAATGAAAATGAAAAAACAAGGAAGCCCCAAAACTACAGAGTTGACACAGACAGCAGCATGAAAAGAAGGTAGTGAGGAAGAAGAGGTTAACGAGGAGGTCACACCAAAGCCAGGTGAGTCTTCAGCTGCTTTTTAAAGGAGACCACTGAGTCCACTGATCTCAGGCTCAGGGGGAGAGAGTTCCAGAGTCTGGGAGCCACAGCAGCAAATGATCTGTCACCTTTGGTCTTTAGCCTGGTGCGCTGCACAACCAGTAGGCTTTGATCACTGGACATCAGGGACCTGCTGGGGGTGTAGGGACTGAGAAGATCACCACTGTATGATGGTGCTTTTCCATGTAAGGCCCTAAAAACCAGAACCAGGATCTTGAAATGAACCCTGAAGTTAACCAGCAGCCAGTGAAGCTGGAAGAGAAGCGGGGTGACGTGGGTGTGTTTGGAGGACTTGGTGAGAAGCTGAGCACAGGCATTCTGAACCACCTGTAAACGGTTCTGGGAGGTTTTGCTCAGACAAGTGAAAAGTCAGTTGCAGTAGTCTAAGCGTGAGGAGATGAAGGTGTTGAGAACAATCTCAAGTTCAGAGCGGGACAGAATGGGACTCAGCTTAGCAATGTTCCTGAGATGGAAGAGCGAACAAGAGAACTGACATGAGAATCCAGGGTGAGAGCTGGGTCAAAGGTCACACCAAGATTCCTGACAGAGGGTTTGGTGTGAGAAGCAAGCTGACCAAGAGAGTCTCTGACTTTGGGAACCAGCTTGTCTGGGGCACAGATGATTCTCTCTTCCCCCTTTCTCTTTCATTTCCGTGTTCGTTGATATTTAAAACACCGAAAGCATTTCTAATAAATTTTTGATATCAGGCGGGGCATTATAGCTGAATCTATAACGCTCCACCTGTGAGAGTAAAACTGTAAGGCTTGTTTTCGGCATTCAGACATCAATTCTGATTGCTGTACAGCTGGACAGGACGCGGGGAACAAATGTTTTTTTAAAAAGGAAAAAAAAAAGAAGACGCATTGTCAGCAGGGACGCATAATCCTGGTCCTGGAGGTCCACTCTATCAGTAGTTTACCTGCTCCAACTCTCAGCAGCTCATAAGCTTCGTTACACATGGTTAAGCATAAAGAAGTCTCCAGACATTAGACAGAGCCGCTGGGGGTGTTGTGTCAGGAGTCTGACCGCTGGTCACAGAGAGGATGATATCACAGGCTGCTGAAGCATTAGCAGAAGTTGGGACAGACAAGCCATTATAGCATTTTCTTACAAACCAAAATAAAATTGGTGTTGAAAAGTGGATTAACATTTGCTAACATTGTGTAGGGATTCAGGATGTGGGTTACATAGATCAAGCCTATTTATGAATTAGCAATCCACTTAACTATTTTATCATTTTTTTCAGGCCATTGTGACATAACAGAGCGTGGCTGTTGACACCTTCTTTCTCTCGGCCATTTTCATCCACTTGAGTGAGTTTTAGGGCAGCCAAAAGACCTTGGAGACCTGGAGTTTGAAGACTTTCCCATCATATCCACTAACCATGTCTCCTCATACAACCCTGCACAATCTGTTACGGCTGGAATAGAGATGGGGACAGGTCAGCTCTGTCCTGGACTGTCCACTGAAGTCCAGCAAGCAGATTGGGGAGGAGAGGATGTTGTCTAAGCTGAACCATTATGGATAACACCCCCCACTCCCTGCATGAGACAGTATGAACGCTGAGCAGCTTGTTCAGCAGTTGACTCCTACACCCACAGCATAAGAAGGAACGCTACCGCAGGTCATTCTTACCAGCAGCTGTCAGAGTCTATAACACAGTTTAGTTATTGGTTATTTATGCATCACCTGTTTAATTGACATATTATCTGTTGAATTGCTGTTATTCATTTGCAGCTTGCTTGTACAGTGTATACTTCACCAGGATCATTCACACACACCCCACACCTGAGTACAAATCTCTGTGTACTTTTATACTTTTTCTTTGTACATACAGAATTTGTTTGATTGCTATGTACATAGAGCTACTTTGTGTCTTCTATTTTCCTTTAGCTCTAAAAGCTGTGTTGAATTTCTCATTCAAGGACAATAAAGGTTTATTCTATTCTATTTTATTACTAGAGTCTTCTCAGCTTAGGGGAGTTAGTTCACATGTCAATTTTTACAGTTTATTTAGCACAGTGGCTATTGCAAATTGTTATCGGTGTTATTAATATATATATTTATAATAAATAAAATCTAAATTTAAAATGTCTTTTATTCATTGCAGTTCTGCATCTGCAACATATAAAGGTGTAAAATTCAGTGTTTGAGTGATGCCTACTCAGTCTCAAAGCTTTCTATGGGCACACTAGTGAAGAAAACCTTCATATATGGTGATGAAAATTAGAAAGTAGACGATCAGAATCACTTTTATTGGGCCAAATTGTAAAACAATCAAGGAATTTGGTTTATATTTCACACGGTGACAACCTTAAAAAGACAAAACAGTAAACAAAATAACCACATGATCATGGAACAAGATTATTTTTATTCATAAATATAGGAATACAGCAACAAAAGTAAAAAAGCAATATTTAGGTAAAGCAGTATCAATATTGTTCAATATTGCCAATTGTTTGGCTGTAGTTAGTAGTGTTTTTGGTGACAGCAGCGATTCTAGGATCAGAGGTTTAGGGGTGCTGAGCACCCAGAGAGCTGCCCATCCAGGCAAGATCTGTTTTACAGTTATGTACATTTTTAAACTATTTTATTGCCACATTTGTAAAATAAAAGCAAAACACTCTTTTCCACAAATAAAAAAGGTTTCACAAAACACAAACAATGCTTTACTGATATTGTTATTTTCCAGGTTCAAAGGCTGTAGGTCAGTGATCCCCAACTCCCTTCCCTAGGGCCAGTATCCAGCATGTTTTACTGTTTTCCCTGCTTCAACACACCTGATTTTACTCAGCAGGTGATTAGCAGACTTCTGCTGAACTTGATGAGCTGCTGAACATGTGAATCAAGTGTGTTGGATTAGGGAAACAACTAAAACATGCTGGATTCCCGCCCTCGGGGAAGGGAGTTGGGGATACTGGTCTAGGTGTTGTAGTTTTTGAGCTGGACCAGTTCCTGTGTGGCCCAGATGCAAAACAAATAGACCTAAATAAATAAATAAAATGCTGAAATCATTTTTTTTAACTTTCACAAATCAGACAAAGGTTTCACAAATCACAAACTGTGTTTTAAGGACTCTGCCAATAGTGGGAAATTAGCTAGTCCAGGTTTGATGTGTCCAGGTTTGTAGTTTTATAATAAGAGCAGATTAAAGATGCTCAGGGAGTGAAATATTGGCTGGAATTGCCACTAAAAGTACCAGTAATATATTTGGATTTATTTATGTGTATTTTTACTTAATTTTCCACTAATATCAACATCCCATTGAAAAAAAATATCCATACTCTTTTTGCAAACGTTTTTTTCTCCTTATTTTTAAAACCAAATAGAAACAAAATTATGTTTTTTCCAAAAATGACAACAAATCTCATTTAGTAGATATTTAGGGAAGAGGGTAAAGAATGTTCACTCAGCAGAAGCAACTGAGGCAGGGTTAAGTCAGACTTCAGCATCGACCCTGTTATGACCAGAAATCCTTCATAGGAGCAGGTTAAGATCTGTTTTGGTCTAAATGGGAAATTACCCAATTAAATAATGTAAATACAGCTACAACTAATATTATGATTCTGACTTATATTCACACACACATACACACGCGCACGCACGCACGCACGCACGCACACACACACACACACACACACACACACACACCAGTAATAATAATACTGTTGATAGCAGGTGAAAGTTTATGCCTCTAACAAGACATTTAATAAATGATAATTAGGGCTGCTGTAAAATGTAATCTCCAGTCCATCCAGACAGAATTATCATCTCTTCTGCCTCATGCAGCAGCAGCTGAGATGTTTCTGCCCACAAAGTTGTTTTTTAACATGCTGTGGAGGAAGTCAGGGACGACACGTGAGTAGGTCTGATCACATCATTTAATCACTCCAACTGATCAGTACTACAGAACAACACGCAAGATATATACATACAACTCACACATCACATCCTGTTTGCATCCTCTTTTCTGGGTGTGAGTGGAGCCTCCTGGTGGCCTGCCACAATGCCCACTTTCAAGTGAAGCACACTCCTCTTGTTTTGACTTTCTTTCTTGTGCCTACTCTTGATCTATATTTGTTTGGATGCCATCTATCCATCTCCATGCACCTGCCTGTCGCAGCATTTAACCAGATGATGCGTGCTGTAATTACTGCAGGAATGTGCACGGTGTAGGATAACCTGTTTTTTTCTCCTCTTGTCTGGGTTGACGGTGCTGCATGCGCGGCGCGCCTCACGGCAATGACGCTCCTTTTGCGCACATGGAGGGAATGCGTCCTTTGCGCAAAATGAGGCCCCGCATGGAGCGCGGATACCTTGTGTTTATTTAAAGACGGACAGATATTTTTTTCAGAAATGACCAATAAATGACCGGAAAAACTACCAGTACGCATGAGAGGTAAAAATTTAAAGTGCCGGTGTCCTGCGTGCAGTGCAGTAGGCCTACTGGACTCTCCCTATAGCATCAGCCACTCAGGAAGGTGGCGCACAAAGCGCTCAGAGCCCGACTCTGGGAAAGGTGAGTAGATAAATTTTGCGACGGGGGAGGTTTGCTGCATTTTTGCTGTTAAAATATAACGTTTCAACCAAGCACCGTATACTTTTTATAGTTTACAAGTGTCTTTAAAAAAACACATAATAAAATAAACGTTTTAAATTTCCAAATTTTAGGTGTGCTTGGGTTTGATTTAGGGAAAGACAACCCCTAACAGTGGCGGACAGAATTTTCAAACAGGAAAAATCTCAAAACTTAATGTGCCAGGAAAAACTAATAAACAAAAACACCAAAAGAAGTCCAAAACACAGTAGTAGTGTGGTTGCGTCATACACAGCTGTACCAGCTGGAGAACTAGGCACCAGTCAGAAATAAGATCAAATGTATTTATGTGTGTGATATGATGTGGTGAAATAAATACGTGACGACTCGCTGTAAAAACCCCTCGTTCATGTCCAGGCTGAGTGAAGCCTTTGTGTGCGGCAGCCGGCGAAGATTCTGACGTCACAGAGACGGAGCAAAGCTTTTATCCGATGGTATGCTTGATTATCTGCCGCGGGCAGCAGCATTGTTGGGCGGTGAATCAATTGCTACGTTCACACCAGAACCCCGCCCTTTCAAAAGGTTGGGAACGATGAAAACGTACACAACGTCATCTCTCTACGACAACGGTCATTGGCTGACTCCTTTTCCAGTCAGCTGGAGCTCCAAGAAAATAACATTTACTTGTTTTGACCTCTCTGCGCGTTCAGTACCTCTAGTTTAGGGCGGTTTGGGGACACATTAGTTTAGTCAGTAGATATATTCCGGTACATTTGTTTCTGCTTGGGAAACGATGATGAAAGGTCGGTCAAATTTTAGTTGTTTATTTTTTTACCGATAGCCGAGCTAGCTAACATTAGCTAATGTTGTATTAAGCTAGTTGGCTACCTGTCAGTCAGCTTGGTGACCATAAAATACTTCTAAATAGTTTTTTTCTTGGAAATTACGCACTTTTGTATTTATTAAGGAAGGTAATACTAGCCTCTATAGTGTATTCGGGCTAGCCCATGGAGTTAGCAACAGTTACTAAGCTATGATGTTTGTCTCCAAGGTGACGGCGGTTGTCGCGCCATCCTTTGATCTCCCTGTGACTGACTCTGGGACGGTGCCGGTTCGGTTCTGTGGCTCGATGAGGAGATGTCGGAGCGGGGATGCCTGGTCCAGGATACAGCTGTGTAGTCCATGAGTACCCGCAGCAGGGACCAACCAGTAGTGACACATATATGGATGGTGGGCTCGCAGCATGCCCACCCCCTTAGCTACCACCACCCCGCCGGCTGGACGAAGTAGCTGTCCTGGAGGAGAAGAGCCCATGTCTTCCTTCCCCCGCTTCGTCCCAGCTTTCTGCCTGGGCGTGGTGGCAGCGCTTGGGTTTCAGCTAGTGTGGGGAAGCCTGACTCTCACCTCCTTCTTCCTCAAGCTGTTCATCTACGTTTCCTTCGCCTTGCTGTGTTTCCTGGCTGGGAGTTTCGTTCTGTTGGTCAGGAAGAGCCCTCTGAAAGCCAGCTGCTTTGACAGGAGCAGAAGGCAGCCATCTGCACGTCTGGAGTTCTTCAGCAGGCTGATGGTAGGTCACACAACACAACACGAGCTCATCAGCAGGATTCCTGTTAGACCCCCTGGCTGTATCCTCTCTCCTATCATCGATGAGCTTTAGGTCATTTATCGTCTTTGCAGCAGGCGGATGGCTGCCTTGGCTTTGCTGCTGATGACTTATTGATGTTTACGTCTGAGAGAGGTTGTCAGAAACATTTGTCTGGGTCGACATGTTCTTCTGCTCTTCTCCATCATCACCTTTTGTTTTGACCCTCTGTGCTTTTCTTTTCAGGCTGTTTTTTCTCCGTCTGAAGATGGAGTGAAATTATCTGATTCTTTTGCTGTTCCTCAGGGGCGGTTCTTGGTGCCAGCTCAGGAGTCCAGTCAGAGCAGGAGGGTAGTGGTGTCACACAATGTGGATAAAGCCCTGAAGGAAGGTAATGAACCACCTTTGTCCCACAAGTCAGAAGTTCATCCACATTAATACAAATATTCACACTTCCTGCTTAAAGATGTGTATTGCTTCAGTTTCCTGACTTTTCCCATCACATCCCAAAATAGTCAGATGGTTAGAAGTTAGATGTTTTCAAACATACAGACACCAGAAATATAAATAAATAATAGGATTCCTTTCCCTGAATGCTTTGGGGTATGTTGAGTTTTAATGTATAGAATGAAGTAAATCATGAATTCATTCAGCCTTAAAATCCAGGGTAATCGCAAGGTCGTGAACAGTCTTAAAAGTTTATAAATTGATTTAAGGAAAAGTAAGACCCTTCAAAAGTATGAAAAACGTCTTAAATTGATATAGTAGTCTTAAATGTGGTTAGTATTGATGTGAATTTAAAATACATTTGTCTCATACTTGCAAACGTTTTGCTTTTTGGTGAAAATTGCCATTTTTGAAGCTAGGGCTGAGCGATATTTTGATATTTCAGACTCCTGTTTTATTACTAAGCCCTATTGTGGCTTATTATTATTAAAATGGGGGAATCAACTGAAACGGTTAAGGGAAATTTATTCAAACTAAAACACAGAAGCTGTCCAGAGAGTTTGGAAGCCTGTGGGCTCATCATGTGTTAATAAACGAACAGCATTTTAGGTCATTTGCATTAACGAGCTATTACCGCAGATAAGACTTTACTGTCACCCAGAATATATTACTGAGGATGTTTTTCTGCTCAGCATCAGACTCCTTAAACCCAAACCAGGTCTGTATAACCGACGTTATTCTGTCTTCTTTACAAGCACGTCTTCATCCACCTGCAGCTGCTGTGCTGCAGGGATCTGTGCTGGGTTAACCTCTGCAATGAATCTGCGTATTTCCAGTAGTACAGCCTTGAACACAGTCAGTGTGTGTGATATTTTGTATAGATATAGAAGACTTGTAAAGGTTTCCATGTCACACACACATAGATTTGTGTCACACCCTATTGAGTTTAGCTAGCAGTCTGAGTTAATAAATGCAAATGTGGCAGTGGTCACTGGTAATATGTTACAACAAAAGCAGGAGGACAATGGCAATAGCTAATTTCATTAATCTTGCTCACACTACTTAGTCTGTATGGACTCTAAAGATAAATTATTGAAAGAGTTTGAAAGAAGAAAAATAGTTAAATGGGAATTTAAAGAGCATCATGAAAAGTTTGCTGCTATCATTTTAACACAGATTGCTGTGATTCTATTTCTAGTGTTTGACAACGCCTACAGAGACTACATCCTGTCCTGGTATGTTCCTCTGAGTCATGATGAAGGCCAGCTGTACTCCATGCTGCTGGAGGACTGGTGGCAGATGATTGACCAGCTCAGATCCATACTGGCTGACATCGACCTAGTCAACGTAGTGTGTAACGACAGCATCCGCATCCTTCATTCACACTTCACTGATCTTAAAGCTGCGTCTGCAAGGTGCTCAGACACACTTTAAGATGCTTGAAATTTATTTTGTTTGCTTTTCTGTCTGGATATAATTAGCAAATTAAGGAAATCTGATACGATGTGTTATGCTGGTGAAGGTTCTCAGTCATGGTAATCAATTCTGACTGGAATATGGGAGAGTCAAGCTTATAAGCTCAACCCTCCCATATTCCAGTCAGAACTGACAAAGCTCATCGGATGAGAAGCGAAACGTCTTCAAGAGACCAAAGAAGTCCAGTTGCCTTCATTCGAACCCCCTTTGGATAAGATGTATTGCAAACCTTCCCTGCTTCAGGGTATGACTCATTGTGGTTTGTCTGGGTGACAATGTTCCACAGCATTTCTGTGCTCACCAGTGTCAGCACCTAGTTCTGGGATGTCATGGGGGAAAATTATGGCAATTTGTGTGATGGACCGTGTTGGGCATCTTACGTTAAAAAAGTACTTATTTATAGTTTCAAATTACTTTTTCCAAAAAAAGTAATTGGGTTAGTAACTCAGTTACTGCATTGTAAAAGTAATTAGTCATCTATCAAAGTAACTGTGACTTTACTTTTATGTTCTATAACTCAGTTGCGTTCTATAATATCTATAATGTCAAAAAAAATTTATAACAGAGTGATTCTTACTATCTAGAATGAACTTTTCAGATATCTGAACTGTTCATTCAGTAAGAATGTTCTCATGAATAGTAATAGAATTATTGATATCTGGAATACATATCCATTCTGCCTCATAAAGGTTAAAAAAGCCACCTTAGGTTTTTAGGGATTCTGAGATATCTCAAACTTAATTCCTACTAATCCCAATAGGGTATTCTACAGTTGACGTCACCACGCAAAGGCTTCTGGGTAGGGTCATACTCATAAGCCGCATTAACAATAGAAAATATACAGTTTCAGAGCGCTTTGACATCGATATGAAGGCATAAAATAGAGGAAGTTGTTTTGACGGAGAAAAACATACCAGAGAGCTTTTCTTGATGGCGACCCTGCTAATTATCGATCGCCAGAACTGAAGCGCTAGCTCAAATGAAAGTGCTCACAGTGCTCAAGTAACATTTTCTCAAGGTAGTTTTTTAACAGTCGGGTTATCATTTGTGTCCCTACTTTTTATATTCCACTCACCTCTGGTCAAAAGCCTTTTTTGTGGACGTTTGGGTGGACATGCTAATTGTCTGAGACGTTCAGCTGGACCACTGCCTCCTTGTTAAATCTCCTCCATTAACAACGCTGTGTCCTGCATTAATTCTCCTCCGCTGCTGCTTCTCCTGGATAACTCCATGACAGAGACCGTAGCTAGGACCGGCGTCTGGTCATTCTCGGATGTAGGAGTTTTCCCTCCGGGAAGATGTAAGTAACAAATATACGTGCTTTTCTTGATCTGCTGAGCTCCACACAGTTAAAATCCGCTCGTCCAACTTAAAAACTACCCCCGCTTTGCTTCTTTTGTCTTTAGCTTAACCCGTGTAGCTTTTCAGCTGTTTCTTGTGGTCGCGGACTTTACCGGCTTTGGAAAAGGGATAAAAAGTCCTCTCCGACATCCCATCTGGGCGTCTAGAGTCCGATTAGCACCTCCCCCAGCAGTGCTTAGTTCCTTGCTGTTTGAAAATCTTTAGGAGACGAAAAAATAACTTTAGTCAGATCGGAGCAACTCAGACCCATAGGAATCCATTATAACGGCTCGCTTACTTGTATGACCCTGCGTCCCAGAGTGCTTTGCGACAATCTATTTTTAGCTACTGTAGGAAGCTCTATTGTAGGCCTATTCAATTACTTTCTCTACTGGGCCAGATTTCTAAATCGTGGATCAGCTTAGGGCCGAATACTCAAACCTTTATTATGTATTTTACTGACAACATTTAAATATTAAATTTTAATATTTTGACTGATATTATTACCTCCACCACTACTACAAATACAACTAAAAATAACAGCAATGCACATCTTCTTATTGTTTTAATGATCTGCATCAATTCAACAGTTGCAGAGCTGGTACAAACATTTTTATGGTTTTTAACCTGCATTAACTCGATCGCAGCTACTGAATGAAAATTAACAATAATAGCATAGCAGCTATGCAAAATAAACATATGTGGCAAGGTGGACAAACAAAGGCCCAGGCGGGACTCGAACCTCTGACTCAATGTTTGTCTCCGCTCCGTGACAGCGCCTCAGCGCACCTTTTGACCCCTGCTGTCAGATCGCGCAGCACCCATCCTCTCCCTCAGCAACAAAACGCTACTGAACCCATTCTTAGTTTAATTATTTTAGTATAACTCCGGTTTTATTTGGTCTGTTAACAAAAATAAAACGGGTGTGTAGTTTATAATCTGCATTTTAAGCATAAGTTGAAACCAGTGAGTCTTGCTGCTGCGGCGTCCCAAAGGTGTGTTTTTATTGGTCAACTGCAGACATAGACATGAATACGTAGATGGGCAGCTCCAATAGGCAATGCCAGTCCACGGGGTGTCTACGTGCTAAGATGGTGTTGCGTTCAAGTGCAATATCAGTGTGGGAATTTTGAAACTTGCACGCAAAACTATTTTTAACTGGGTTTTTTCTGTTGGGGGATAGGGTCAGGTGGGCCACCTGGTGAGGGCCCGCGGGCCGCCATTTGAATAGCCCTGCTCTATTGGGTTCGAATGAAGGCAACTGGACTTCTTTGGTTTCTTGAAGATGTTTCGCTTCTCATCCGAGGAGCTTTGTCAGTTCTGACTGGAATATGGGAGGATCAAGCTTATAAACTGTAGCTTGTATTGTTGCGTAACAAGCCGAAACTGCCTGTTTCTACAGGCAACCATAGACAGCTAGATGGAACAGACAGTATCAGTCATGTCCTTTTCATGGTGTTATTCTATTTTTTAATGTCTTCACACAGACCTGAGGAGGTTGCTCGGCCGTTTCCTCTCCATCCCTGTTTGGTCAGTCCAGACTCTGAGATGGCCTTCCTCCGCTGTGTAGCCAGAATCCTGCTGCTGTGTCTCTTGCCGCAAAAAGACACCAAATCCCACACACTACGCTGCTGCCTCACAGAAGTCATCTCAACCAAAGGTACAGAGACATGCCTGGGAGGGATGGGGATATAGCCTTAACATTTTATCACAATAACTCGGGGATATTGATGACTGAAAGATTTATGGCACTTGCACACTAGCATCAGCTCCGTTCTGCCGGCCCCAGCCTGGCCGCATTCGTTCCACACTGCCTTAGGAATGCGGACATAGTTGAGCATATGGGCGGTCTACAAAATCAGCGTGAAAAATTGGCGTGAAGATATCAGTGATGCCATGAGCGCATCTTCAAGCATGTGGGTGGGGCAAAAGAGCGCGGCAAAGTCTGCGGTGTCTTTCTTATTAAACAAAGGCGTTCTGAGCAGTCTTATGCGTTTGGAGACTGTCTGTGTGGCAGCCTGGCAGCACTCTGTGTGTGTGTGTGTGCGTGCGTGCGTGCTCCTCACAGCAGACAGAAACAGAAAAATTACTTCAGTCAGAGACTTGTTTAATCTTCAGCATTCAGAATGATAAGGAATTGCGCTGGCTGATTCTGTCTGCTAATTGGGGGCTCCCCCTAATTTTAGGCGTGAATTTGAGCCGGCCAATCAGTCGGCAGTGGGTGTGTTGGACCGGTTTCGGTCCAAGGCAGACCACCTTGGGAAGAGGGCTGAAAACACGTCCGGTTCAGCGCTGGAAATTTCCAGGCTACCCGGATGTGAACACAAATTACCCTGACTAGGCCGTGCCACAGTCAACAGCTTCATTCTCTACAAGGAGCTTCTCAAGTTGAGGGAAGAGCCTGTCCCAGAAAAGCCACTCAGCCACAAGAACTTCAAGAAGCAGCTAGCTGCAGAAATGCTGCAGTTTGCTGGGAGCTCAGCACCACCTCTGGAGCAACATCCGACAAACCTGACCTACATGCCTGGGTACTATGGGAGTGATGCCACACAGTTCAGGAGGCAATGCAGGAATTGCCAGGAAGCTGGCATCCCAAGGGTGAAGACACCAGTCTACTGCAGGAAGTGTCAAGTTTCTCTGTGCCTCACATAAAAAAAGAACTGCTTTAGGAAGTGACATGATGAACATTCCTAAAGCAGTTGTTTTTTGATGTGTCTTGATGCACTTTGATGTAAATATGTTTATATAGTTTTCCTTCTTTCCAGCATGACAGTTATAGTTCTCTTTACCTGTGTTTTCAGTGTTGATTTGTTATAACAATAATGTTATTGGTATTGTTTCTTTTTGCATTTTTAGCAAATTTACACCTGTTTCTTTCTGTTCAAATGTTATTTATTTATGATAATTGTTATAGTGTTAAATATTCGTGTTTTTTTCCATTTTCACTGTTTCCTTGTTCAGAAATTCTATTTTACATTTCATTGTTAATAAATTTGCTCCATTAGGAGTAAAATTAGTTCCTCTGTATGATCTCCCCCTTATTTTGAATGGGTGGATTTTTCCCAAAAACCCTCAAAAACAATTTTTGTTAGTTGGAATAACTTTCTAACATAAGATAAAGTGGAGAAAAAAATCAACCTCTCTAACTTTTTTATACTCAATTTTTTTGTATGAATTTTGGGACAGCAAATGTTCAGATCCTATTCTATTGATTTCTAAATGTTTTAGGTTGCAACTAGATACTTTCAAAGCAATATTAACATTATAAAAAAATTTTTTTAGGCAGAACTGAGTTTTTTTTACAACTTCTGCTGTGCTCCAAATTCATTTACTCTCACTCAGTGACATAAGTGTTGCTTTTTAAAACTTTAGAGTATTCTCTTGGTTCTCACCTTTATTTTGGTACCAGAACAGCTCAGATAAACCTTGTAGTTCTTGAGATATACTCAATTCATTTTGGGCATTCCTTTTTCAAGAAAATCTCTATAAAATGCCCTAGGGTTCAAGGGGTTAACCATGGCTGAATGGGGAGAGTGGATGTCCACTGATCACAAGTTGAGTGGTTTAGTTCCAGAAGGTCATGTGTTGAAGGGTCCTTGGGCAGAATCCTGAATCCTGAGCACTGTACTAATCTGCTCCTTTTGAATGGGTCAGATGCATAGAAATCATTTCACCAAGCAGATCAATTATTATTATTAATGAGCGTTCTCAAGACTGATTTTAACTTAAAGCACAGGGAACTGCACATTAAGGTGCTATTTCACCTCAGTGTAGCATATATTATATATTTCCACTAGTTTCATTAGTCTAGAGGAGGAACAGACCTGCTGCACACAGCTGGGCAAAATAGTGGTTTTATTATACTTTATATATCTTGCACCCAGGTGAGGCACAAATATGTTTAGCCTATGTACTCTGCTTTAATAAGTACCATGACCCAGCCAGCCTGAGGTCCTGGCTACCCGTGTTCTACTGGAGGACCACTAAGGGGTGGTTCTGATCTTATTAGCCATGCCCTAGCTAAATGGCTATGGCTATCTGCTGGCTTTTCAACAGCGCTGAGCCAGGCCTCTAATTCTGACACTCTCATCTACAGCCTCATGGACACTTTCACTTTAGCCTCTTTTATAAAACAATGCCGCCACTTTGCTGCAACACCGATGCGGCATCAGGGAGCATAAGGTAGTTTATAAATGGTCAGACCGTGGCGGTAATGTGGCGCAATCGTGTCCTTTTTACAAAAGATTACGCAATGGCGGCATAGAGGGTGTGTGGAGGCGGTCTCTGCGCTGCTGTGGACTTCCGTGTATCTTGGACATAACTTGCTTTTTATTGTGATCAAAGCTGCGCTCATTAAGTTTTTTTTGACAATACGCTCCTAAAGGTGTCTGTCCTCCACAGTCCCCGTAAACTGTCTGGTGATCTCAGCTCCAGCTCTAACGGAGAGAAGGTCCTGGAGCTCTGCATCGCTCCAGTTTATCATCTCAGCTGTTTACAAAAGAGAAACGTATGCCTGTGTTTACTTTCATTTTCAATATAGTTGCTGGCCGGAGCTCGGCAGTAACTCCCCATGTGATCATGACACCGCCCTCTGTTGCGCCAAGGCGTAATGTGCAATCACATGTCTGGCGTTGCGGCAATATTACTACCAAGCGTGTCGGCACGAATGTTGCAAAATTCCTGCAACGTCATGCCGCCATGATGTGTTCATAAGACACCGTTGTGGTAATATTACGCTGATTTGCCGGCATGGTGTGTCTTATAAAAAGGTCTTCTCACTCAGCATGTTTCTGGCCCCACACACAACAGGGGGCATACTCTGGACCTTGTTTTTACCCTGGGCTTAAATATTCACAGTGTTTGTCCCAAGGACGTTTATATTTCAGATCATCATAGCATTTTCTTCAGCTAGACATCTTTTTTGTCCCCACCTCCTGCTTGTCATTTGGTTAGTTCTCGTTTTCTTAATGAGAGCACAGCTAGCAAATTTTCTGCTGCTTTCAATCCACCTTTATCTTCTGATATTGAACCTGATTCTTTAACTACTCTCTTTAACAAGCACTGCCTCTCCATTCTGGACAACATGTGTCCTGTCAGAACCAGATCCGTTCCTGCAGTGAACCCTACTCCTTGGTTTAATGACAGCATTCATAGCCTGAGGTGACACCTTTGTTAGGTGTTAATCAACTGACCCCACCATCACAGCCCTGCTCAATTTTCTAGGAGTGACAAGATGCGGCCACGATGGCGGTGGTGGGAACTGCCCATTGAGCTTCAATTCAACTCTTCAAAAACTTATGGGTGACAATGATGGAGGGTTCATTCATTACCGTATATAAACTGTCAATGGTTCAAACCTGTTGAAGAACTGGTTCAGCTCATTAACCCACCCCAAGTTAGTCTGGTGGTTCAGTTTGTGACCTGAGATGGTTTTCAGGCTTGTCCAAAATCCAGGTGTGTTATTCTGCTGCAGCTGGTACTCTATCTTCGCATACATTCATCTTTTGCATAATATGTCCTCTTTAATATGATCACCGTGTGTGTGCGTGTGTGTGTGTGTGTGTGTGTGCGCTCGCTCCAGTGCTGAAGCCTTTGGTGGAGGTGCTCAGCGATCCAGACTCCATCAACAGGATGCTGCTGATTCAGCTTGAGCAGAGGGAGCAGCAGGCTGAGCAGCAGAAGAAGGCCTACACCTACACTGCCTCTTATGAAGACTTCATTAAACTGATATCAACTTCTACAGATGTCAACTTCCTCAAACAACTCAGGCATGGCAACACACACACACACACACACACTAGGGATGCTCCGATCAGGTTTTTTTGCTGCCGTTCACCAATACCGATTGATACAATACCAATTCCTGGTACCTATGAATCGATACCGGTACTTAACGGTACCAATTTATGATACTTTTGATTGTTTAATAATTAATTAAATCTCTTTAAGTATATATTTTTTCTCAACAACTTAATATCAAATAACCATATTTGATAAATATCACAAAAATAACATACAACTCTTTGTATTTTATCCTCGTAGTTTTGTACAAAATTCTTCAATATGAAAACCTTTAACCACCTTTAATATTGTGGTGTTTCACAAACTAAAACCCAGCTCCATGTACTGCTGTTCCTCTCCTGTCCCCTCTGAACAGATTGTGTGATGGGTGGGTCCTTGTAGTAGACTGAAAATTAAACTGAAGCAAACATCTTTGCTGTGAAATAAATTTACTGTGTATCTTCATTCCTTTTGCCGTTCTTTTTCAAACAGTTGATTTTTCCTACTCGGAAGTTGGAAAATTAGTGGGAATTGACCTTTCTGAGTTGGAAACTAAAAATAGGAACCAACTTAAAACAAGTAAAAAAAAAAAAATTAAATGAATGTAACAAAAGAATCAGAATATTACATTCTTGAAAACAGAAACACCTATTGCAATATACAAAATTAATCATTACCATTAAATACATATTAAAATATTTTTTATTTATTTTGATTAATTAAGTAATTGAAGTCTGAAAAAAGGCCGAGCAAGTGGTACTCAAAAAATTTTGACAAGGTTGGCTGCGCCCATCGGGAGAGGGGTTGGGGCTGCTCCGGTGATGATAGCAACGAGTTTCACTGATCGCGGTCGTTTGTCGCCTCCTGTGTGTCGAGCCCATAACAGGCAATAATTAGTCTTTACAAGCGTCAATTATGCAGGGTGCAGTCGGCATGAAACAACACACAAACTAAACAGGATAACACCATTTAAACATTATAAAACATAATGGAACTTACTTCTTGACTCATAGAACACACACAGGATAATAATAAAGGTATGTTTCTGTAGTATTTCAGCAGATTGCAGCGTAGGAGCGCACAGAGCAGTGCAGGTTGCGCTGGCTCCAGCAATGATGCATTCGGGGACACTTGGGAAATACGGCTGTTTACATAAAAGGCTTTCGGACAGGATCAATTCAGAATCTTTATGAATTGATTCTGAATCTTTATAAATAAGAATTGTGATTCAGACGTGAATCTTTTTTCAGGCACCTCAACTAGTTGCTTAGTTTTCTGACGACAAGTGTTGGTGAGTGTTGCCGTGTCTGACTATTGCCACTCTGAGTGTTTTAATTTCTGCAGGGAGTAATGAAAACTCACCTCACTCCGCCCAGAGTTTGTTCTTTCAAAGTCCAATAAAATCCGCTGTGTTGATGCATTTTAACAAACTTTCCCCACAGGGAGAGAGACATGCCGCCGCACACAAGGTCTGTGCCGGTTACAAAGTATGAGCAATAGGTGATTGGTTGGTATGATCGGCTCTGTCGTTGATCGGAATTTGCTGATCACATGTTTTTCACGGAAATCGGCCGATTTTGATCCAGTAGCTGATCAATCGGAACGTCCCTAACAAACACACACACACGCACACAGACACACACACACCTCATTAAACTGAGAACGTTCTGTACCTGCTCAGGCTTTATTTAAACACATCACTGTGGTTAATGTGTCTGTTGTGGAGTTTATAAACAATCTTCATAACTGAGATTATTTTTGCTGTTGTAATTTAGGGTTGTCATGGGAACTGAGTGTCCGCAGCAATATGCTCGATCTAAATGGGGGGTATACTTCATAGTGTCATGTAGCCTCATTAGTCTAAGATATAACAGCTATGAGCTGACTTATTACTAACATATTTCCACTATGTGTCACTTGTGTTTTTTCACATTGATGTTTTACATCTGATGCACTTTAGTTGTCTGTGTTCATCCTAGACAGCCTGTAATGATTTTCTCTGTTCATCATAACAGCTGAAGCCTTTTTTTCTTTCCAGGTATCAGATAGTTGTAGAAATTATTCACACCACCACCATCAGCAGCCTGCCTCAACTCAAAAAGCAGAAAGGTAAACATTTCATCATTATGCAGACCAGCTGCTGCTTTCCCTAAATCATTCATCAAAAAAATGTCGAAGGGAGTGAAGTGACTGCATGACCCCTACTTCACATCGGAGGCATCAGTGCCAGAATGGCAGCGGAAAGTTGCTGCTTCAAATAAAATCCATTATATTCTGTGGGGGTGATTTAAACCAGCCGCGACATGGAAATTATCAGGCGCGTCCCAGAAGCAGCTTGCTGCGCCGCGCCTCTAAAGATAGGATTGGGTTCTATTTTTGCTGCAAGTCCAGCGAGGAGCGTGGCGGAGAAGCTACACCGCGGCAGACTCTTCCGTTGTGTACTGGTGCGCAGTGAAGCTCGCAAGTAAACTGTTCCGCTGCCGTTCCATACCGCTGGTGCTTCCAGTGTGAAGTAGGAGTTACGTTTCTTTACTGGACCGGTTTGTGACAGCAACTGGACTGACGTGTTTGCCATTAATTCAATTCAGTTTATTCATATAGCGCCAAATCACGACAAGAGTCGTCCCAAGGCACTTCACAAAGTAAACATTACAATACAGTATAGTTCATAAAGCCAATCAGTAAAAAAGTTTCCAATATAAGGAACCCAGCAGATTGGGAGGGTGGTGCTGTCGGAAAAATCTTAAGAATAAAGTTCTCCGAACGGGGTGAGGTGAGACATTACCACAATTTGCTCAATCCTATGACTGGGGACCTCCAGGGGGGTGGAAGGGGGGGTGCCCGCCCTTAGCCTGGCCAGCCATGCCAATGCTTCCTTATGGGAAGCAAAGGGCCTGGTAACGCTCCCATTCAAATAACCCCACCCCCTGAGAATTCAAACTAAGCCAGTCAGCGCTGAGCAGCGTATGTCACACACTGCGATGCTCAGTTTCTCATAAACAACGAAGATGGTGTCTGAAGCGGAGTTCGCTGCGGCTCTTTCCTCTGTTCTAAATGACTTGGACATGTCTTTTAATCCACAACAAAAAGAAGCGCTAAAAGCCTTTCCTCTAAAGAAAGATGTTTGCACCATGCTACCAACTAGATTTGGAAAAGTTTAATATACCAGCTGGCTCTGCTTGTTGCCAAGAAAATGGGGATGTACAGGTCCTTCTCAAAAAATTTGCATATTGTGATGAAGTTCATTATTTTCTGTAATGTACTGATAAACATTAGACTTTCATATATTTTAGATTCATTACACACAACTGAAGTAGTTCAAGCCGTTTATTGGTTTTAATATTGATGATTGTGGCATACAGCTCATGAAAACCCAAAATTCCTATCTCAAAAAATTAGCATATCATGAAAAGGTTCTCTAAACGAGCTATTAACCTAATCATCTGAATCAACTAATTAACTCTAAACACCTGCAAGCGATTCCTGAGGCTTTTAAAAACTCCTAGCCTGGTTCATTACTCAAAACCGCAATCATGGGTAAGACTGGTGTCCTGACTGCTGTCCAGAAGGCCATCATTGACACCCTCAAGCAAGAGGGTAAGACACAGAAAGACATTTCTGAACGAATAGGCTGTTCCCAGAGCGCTGTATCAAGGCACCTCAGTGGGAAGTCTGTGGGAAGGAAAAAGTGTGGCAGAAAACGCTGCACAACGAGAAGAGGTGACCGGACCCTGAGGAAGATTGTGGAGAAGGACCGATTCCAGATCTTGGGGAACTGCGGAAGTCCGGAGTGAAAACATCCAGAGCCACACTGTACAGGCGTGTGCAGGAAATGGGCTACAGGTGCCGCATTCCCCAGGTCAAGCCACTTTTGAACCAGAAACAGCGGCAGAAGCGCCTGACCTGGGCTACAGTGAAGCAGCATTGGCCTGTTAGCCTAGTGAACTAGACCAAATTCTTGCTTTGCAGAGTTTGGTCTAGGCACGCTTCATAGGAACCCTCGCTGCCTGTGGCTGTCCAATCACAGCTCGCTATAGTTTTGGTTGGGCCAATCACAGCGCTCTATATTGTGGGCCAATCACAGAGCGAGAGTAGCCGATGACGTCAGCGCTGCGGCCGCGTACCCAAGCAACATGGCGGCGGCACAAGGAACACGTTCGTTTGAAACGGCTTTGTCATCAACATTGGATTATTTAGACTCCAACGTGCGTAAGTCTGTCAGCTATACTTAGCGGCTTCTTATTTTTATCAAACTAAGTAGTGCAATGTCCCAGCACACCTGATATTCACATGTTTTTCATACAAAAACGACAGAAATCATTGATGTTAGACGCCATCCCGCTTTTCCGTCGCTGTGATTACGTCACGTTGTTCATTACTCTGGTTGGTCCTAGCGCTATCCAATTGCGTGCTGACATTTTGAAAGACAACCGTAGATCCCGCCTCACGACTGAGAGCCGTCAATGGTTCGTGGCCAGACCATATATACACATATATAGGATGGCTTGCCAGGCTATTGGCCTGTTGCTCAGTGGTCCAAAGTACTTTTTTCAGATGAAAGCAAATTTTGCATGTCATTCGGAAATCAAGGTGCCAGAGTCTGGAGGAAGACTGGGCAGAGGGAAATGCCAAAATGCCTGAAGTCCAGTGTCAAGTACCCACAGTCAGTGATGGTCTGGGGTGCCATGTCAGCTGCTGGTGTTGGTCCACTGTGTTTTATCAAGGGCAGGGTCAATGCAGCTAGCTATCAGGAGATTTTGGAGCACTTCATGCTTCCATCTGCTGAAAAGCTTTATGGAGATGAAGATTTCATTTTTCAGCACGACCTGGCACTTGCTCACAGTGCCAAAACCACTGGTAAATGGTTTACTGACCATGGTATTACTGTGCTCAATTGGCCTGCCAACTCTCCTGACCTGAGCCCCATAGAGAATCTGTGGGATATTGTGAAGAGAAAGTTGAGAGACGCAAGACCCAACACTCTGGATGAGCTTAAGGCCGCTATCGAAGCATCCTGGGCCTCCATAACACCTCAGCAGTGCCACAGGCTGATTGCCTCCATGCCACGCCGCATTGAAGCAGTCATTTCTGCAAAAGGATTCCCGACCAAGTATTGAGTGCATAACTGAACATAATTATTTGAAGGTTGACCTTTTTTGTATTAAAAACACTTTTCTTTTATTGGTCGGTTGGAATATGCACATTTTTTGAGATAGGAATTTTGGGTTTTCATCAGCTGTATGCCACAATCATCAATATTAAACCAATAAACGGCTTGAACTACTTCAGTTGTGTGTAATGAATCTAAAATATATGAAAGTCTAATGTTTATCAGTACATTACAGAAAATAATGAACTTCATCACAATATGCTAATTTTTTGAGAAGGACCTGTATACAAACCCTGTTGTGGTTGTGGTGTCACCTTTACCCGTGCTAATGGAGCAATAAGTAAAAGAAGCTGGAAAGCTGAGGTTAACTGCAGTGCAGCTCGGTGTGAACAGTGAGAGGGAGATTGTTAGCAGCGCTCCTCAAATCCTAACCCGCACATCTGTCAAAAACTGTCCTGTCTTGTTGGACCCTCCTAATTTAATGGTGAAATATGGTAAATGGCCTGTATTTGATATAGCACCTTCCAGGGTCCTAGAACCACCCCCCAAGGTTCTTTACAACACAATCAGTCATTCACCCATTCACGCACACATTCACACCCTGGTAGTGACAAGCTACATCGTAGCTACAGCTGCCATGGGGTGCACTGACGGAGGCGAGGCTGCCGTACACTGGCGCCACCGGTCCCTCCGACCACCACCAGCAGACAATGTGGGTTCAGTGTCTTGCCCAAAGACACATCGACAGCGACAGACTGGGCAGGGCTCGAACCTGCAACCTATCGTTTGCGGGGCGGGCACTTAACTCCTCTGCCACTATTGCCCAAATGAAGCTATGAGATATGATTAATGTAGAGAACATTTGTGCTCGTGTTTCCTACTCTGTCAGAAGTTGTTTAGTCTCTTCCTATTTGAGCAGAGTCTCACTGATTAGGCCTCTCATCACTATGTCCCTCTCTTCTAGAGCGAAAAGGTAAAGAATCTGCAGCCATGAAGGCAGACCTGCTGCGGGCCAGGGATATGAAACGATACATCAACCAGCTGACTGTTGCCAAGAAGCAATGTGAGAAACGAATCCGGCTCCTTGGAGGACCAAACTACGAAAACAATGAGGATGGAGGAACTGAGGATGGCGATGAGCCTCAGAGTCAGAAGGTGATTGGAGTAAAATCACAGCGTGAACACAAACAAACATGTTTATTTCTGCCATGAACATGACATATTGTTTTGCTTCCCACTTTTCTTTACTCAGATCCTCCAGTTTGATGAAATTCTGTGTAATCCAGGATACAGGGAGCATTTTAGAGTTTACATGGAGAGAGTTGATAAGCGAGCTCTAATAAGCTTCTGGGAGCTGGTGGAAATGCTGAAAACTGCCAACAAGGTTATTCCGGACACACACACCTAACGGGTTTTCCTACACAGTAAAATGAGCAGTGTTAATGCAACACTAAAAAAGTCAATTTCAACACTGAGCCAGAGAACATAGGGTCCCGTCCTGTACAGTGTAAAAGTTACACTGATCTCAGTGTTAAATATTCAGAGTCAATTTTACACTCATTAGAGTTAAATTCAGTTATGGAGTAAACCTTCTTTAACTCTCACAATTGTTAAAAAACTTTGACTCTATAAGATAAGCAATACTCAAAGTGTTATTTTAAATATGACACTGCTTTTTTTCAACACTTTACAGTGTTACTAATCTGGCGGCTGTTGTGCCAGGAAGCTAACAGCTAGCAGCCACACTGAAAAATGCCAGCTAACTTATGCCTCACAAACCACATGACTGCAGACAGCCAATGAAAGTGGAGCACAAGGACCTGAGTCCAGAGCAGATTGTGTGAACCACCACTTTTTTAACACAGAGTGTGTTTTCTTTAACACCTGACAGGTTACACTATAAAGAGTCATTTAAAAAAAATCTGTTTTAACCCTGAATAGTAACACCAACACTGCACGGTAAAGGGAGGTATTTTACACTCACTTTCACTTGAATGAGTTCCCGTACTCTGACACTGCTTATTTAACACCTTGGATTTTACTGTGTAGCTGCTGTTAGACTTCCCCTTTCTGAGCAAGCACCATTAAAGCAGCTGGGAGGTCAACAGTTTAAATGTCTGTAGAAAAATAAAGCAGCCAAACTTTCTGAGTGAAGTGTTGCACGTCTTTGAGATCAGTGGGACGAGTAACTGTATTTTTGTCTGACAGAATGAGGTGCCCCAAATTGTTGGTGAAATCTACCAGAAGTTTTTTGTGGAGAGCAAAGATATTCCAGTGGAAAGGTTTCTTCTGAAGGAGATCCAGCAGAGTCTGGTAGGAAACAGAGGAACTCAGGTGTTTGTCAGGCTTCAGGAGCAGGTAAATACTGCTGCTTTTCACCTCATGTGACTCTGCCCACGTTGCTTTTTCTGTTTGATACAGCTTTGTAGGAGCACTTCCTGTCCAGCGCTCACTTCAGGGACAGACATAAAAAAAATTAATTTGTACTTCTATTAAAGACTAAATTATGAACAATATTGATTGATATTTTCATTGACAAATAAAAGATGACAACAGAAATTGACTGCAACGAAAAAATGGAAAAGATGGGAGGAATGGAAAAAAGAACCAATCACCAAATGGAACAGGGGGGACTATGGGAAATTACCAAAGTTCAGATCCGGCCACTGTTTGAACAAGCTACCTGTAACAGTTGAACAATTTATGTCTAAAGGGAGGAAATGTCCACAGCTGGGAGGAAAAGAATTAGATGTGATCATCTAAAAAGTACTTGCTTGGTGAGTACACATCCAAGGTTTCCTCTGGTTATAAAAGTGTTAACGGTGGTAGCAGCGAACAGGGGCGGGGGAGAGGTGGTGGTGGATTACCATGGCGAGTAGAATTAACGATTAAGCCTAACCAGACTCAGAAGAAGGCGCAGCTGAAGGTTATGTTGGCGTGAGAACGTCTGAACTTTTAATGGTATTTTACATAGAGCTGACTAAAACCCGCAGCGACGGTGCACCTTAGTAAATCTTTAAGTTTTGTACGTGTCCTTACTAAACGTTGCCTCTCCTAACTTTGCTTTACCTGACCTCTCCCCTTTAAATTTATCTCTGCATATAATTCAAGATAAAAATCTTAAATAATGACTAAATAAAAATAAATATCCTAAATAAAATAAAAAATACGTTATGGCACAGATATGGTGCACAACACCCGATTCTGATCACTATTAAACAAGAAACAGCTTTCAGGCATCTTTGTAAGTATTTGTAAGGTAATTCACCTAGTTTAACAAGCCTGTTTATGTGTTTAATTCACGTATCACTGTTTTGATCGCCTCAATAAAGTTATTCTTATGGGTTTATTACTTCAGTTTGTCCAGTATGTAACATTAAAACCATAATTCTTTATTTTTAACAAACACTTTACTAACGGTGATGTACTTCTACACACATTACAGAGACGACGTGCTTCTCCAAGGGCTTCTTCTCAAATGTTAACATTAGACGTGGGTCTCCTTTGGCTGGTAATCCGTGGCAGTTTCTGCACACCATAGATTACTAGAGCCAAGCCAAACCGAACACATGGAATGGCACATCTGGTTGTTTAATCGTTTTCGTGGTGCTGCTATGGCTAACAGTGTTGTACCTGAATGTGTTCATTGAACAATCGTTCGTGAACTTATATATTTTTTTTTTATGTGAACTGAACTCGCTCGTATTTTGCCTGACAAAGTGAGCACGCTCATTCGTTTGTGAACGGGTTTATGAACGGTGTTCCCTCATAGTTTGTGAGCTCCAGATCTCCGCGGACCTAAAGCAACTAAAACATCCAGTGAACCATAGACGTTATAAAAGTAGACCCCGCAAATGCGGCCACCATAGGCAATAGCGTAGACATTGATAGACCCCGCGTGACCACTAATGCCTATGGGCGCTGATGAGTGGTGGCGCCGCCTTCTTGGATTGGTCGCACCCCCCCAAACTCCTTGAATACTGAATCGATTTTGAAGCAGGTTTTTTCTCTACAAACTTTACATGTAGCTCTGATACAGGACACATGTTTTAGCATTTTTAATCATAGTGGGTTTGCTCTGGGTACATATGGGACTCTTGTACAGAGCTTAGAGTCAAAACTTATAGAAAAAGGATCAAACACTAAAAATCACAGTCAAACAATGAGAATCAAAATAATTCCAAAAGGATCATACAACAGGTGTGTGAGATCTATGGTAGGTATTTTTATAAAACACACTTTAGTCAACTAAAATAAGACTAAAATTAAAATTAATTTTAGTCGAAAGACTAAAACTACATAAAACATTTCCTGTCAAAATTAACACTGGTTGTTAAGGAATGAACCAGATTTTAGAATTCGTGTCAGTTAGGTGGCTATTATTATGATCCTGCATCTGTTGGTCAGCTGCTGGTGGACATTACTGACACAGATACACTACAGCTTCTCATGTAGCTTTGTTCTGTTGTTTTGGTGCTTTGCAAGTAAAACTCCTGCCTATCTCCCAACGTTGCATGGTGTTGGTGCTGTGACACTAAATCGAATTTATTGTTCTCAAATTATTTTCCAGGTGGCTGAGACGATGAGAGAGCGTTACTACCCCTCCTTCCTGGTCTCTGACCTTTATGATAGGCTGATCAGAAGAGACGACACTCACAGCCAATCACAGTGTAGCCCAGAGGAAAAAGAGGAAGGGGTCAGCCATACACACATACTTCAAAAAGACTCACATTTTAATTCTGATGCAGTTACATGCGTTTATTGTCATCTCATCAGTGTCCCATGTGTTCCGTGTCAGGGTGTAGATGCTGGGGAGGAAGTGTGTGACGAGGGCAGTAAAGGAATCAATGAGCAAGCCAGCTATGCTGCTACAAAACTCCGCCAACTCTATGACAAACTGGAATACAAGAGACAGGCCCTGGGTTCCATCCAGAACGCTCCCAAACCAGACAAAAAGGTAACAAACCGGAGTTTCGACATGTCTGTTTTTGACTCCATCCTGTTTCTGGTGGTAGAATGTCTCTTGTGTGTGTTTGTAGATTGTGAGCAAGTTAAAGGAAGAAATAGGAACCATGGAAAAAGAGCACAATGAGCTCCAGCAGCACATAACCAGGACTGACTGGTGGTGTGAAAATCTGGGCCATTGGAGGGCTAATATCACCACTGCTGAGGTAATCACATTTCAGTTTATCATAAAACTGCAAATGAAACATTGAGCTGCAGAGAAAACTGTACAAATGAAGTCCGCCTGCTTTCAGTTCCTGTGTTTTAAACATGAAGACATAAAAAAGCTGATCTGGTCTTCAAGTGTCCAAAAACACCCAGCAGGTTCCACCAGGTTATCATTTATTAAAGCTCTCCTTCACTCGTTATTTCAATAAACTTGCAGTGCCTTGTGAGTCTACCTCTGTGGGCAAAAAGCTCTGGCGTTCGTGCTTGAGGAAGTAGAAGATTGTCAGAGGGCTAAGGTGGAAAACAACATCCTCTGACACATCGTTGTGACAGTGGCAGATGCACCTAGCCCTTTTTTTTTACCATCAAAAATCAGTTACGCCTTAATGAATGGATGAAGGTCAGGCACTAGGACCAAGCGGAATACAACCGCTGAAGCCTGTTTTCCTTTATCGGTTGGCTCTGCCACGTCTTGCTAATGTGTGATTTGCCATCCTCACTGTCACTCCAACTCGCTGCAAAAGGGCGCATGGAGCTGACACCGGTGTTGACTAGTTGGCAAGAGGACTGTTCCTTGAAGCAAGCTAATCCAAAAAGCCAGGCTCACTCTGACAACCCCGACTTAATTTCCCCAGATTTGGTTCCAGGAACGAAGCTAATCTGAAGCCCCATCCATTTACTATGGTAACATGCTTGAGGAAAGGCCTGCTCTTTGGCAGCCTAGCTGTGAGGCTTATTTAAGCTTGGTAAATATGATCCCCACAAGATTGCAGGGGGTCCCCACAATTTTGTCTTTGCTGAGGTTGTGAGGTTAGCAAGATTTTATTTGTAAAAATTACATTTATAAAATCCCAATAACACACCCTACAGTATAATCAGAATGCCATATAAAAGTTATAACTCTATGTCTGTATAAGGTTTGTGTATGTATGTGTGTATGCATGTAGGAGTTGGGGTTGGGGGTCCTGGCTTGTCTTGGACACGGGAAAGGGTTCCTCAAAGAAAACATTTTGGGAACCCCTGCTCTAAAGCTCATGAGGGGAATCCCTGCCTTCTTCCCCAAAAAGAAAATAAAACTTAAGTGACAATGAGATCGAGGCTCTGGTTGAAGTTTAAGTTCTTTCAGCTCGGGGAACCATTGAAAGACAGAATGCCGCCTGGGAGAAAGTGGCAGAGGTGTAAACGCAGTCGCGGCAGAGGAGAGGTCTGTCAGAAATAAAGACAAAATGGTTCCACATAAAACAGAAAATTTTATTTGACATAAACACGGAAAACAAGCTTTCTTGACAATCCTAGTCATTGTGTGTAGAGAAAAGTGTAAAAATAAAAGGCAACGACATGTGTTGACACAGAAATACATGTGGAGCCAAGTTGGTGCATGTGCTGTGTGAGCGGTTCTGATAGTTTTAGGTCTCAGATCTCTGCATCGTTCCAGTCTGTCATCTCAGCTTATTCTGTTTACAAAAGGAAACTGACTGCCTATGTTTACTTTCATTTTCATTCTTCACGTTTTTCCTCAATCAATCAATCAATCAATCAATCAATCAAAATTTATTTGTATAGCGCCTTTCACTGCCTTTGCAGGAGCCCAGGGCGCTGAACATGACATACAGTAAATACATAAAAGAATAACTAACAAATCAATTAAAAAGGGTTAAAACAGAATAAAATCACATTAAAGCCAAATATGTAAAAGTGAGTCATACCCCTTATGATGAGTTCAATAAATGGAACCAGTGTTCCCTCGCCCGGACGCGGGTCACCGGGGCCCCCCTCTGGAGCCAGGCCTGGAGGTGGGGCACGCTGGCGAGCGCCTGGTGGCCGGGCTTTCACCCATGGAGCCCGGCCGGGCATAGCCCGAAGAGGAGACGTGGGTCCCCCTTCCCATGGGCCCACCACCCGTGGGAGGGGCCAAAGGGGTCGGGTGCAATGTGGAAAGGGCGGTAGCCTAAGGCGGTTACCTTGGCGGTCTGATCCTCGGCTACAGAAGCTGGCTCTTGGTACGTGGAATGTCACCTCTCTGGTGGGGAAAGAGCCGGAGTTGGTGTGTGAGGTTGAGAGGTTCCGACTAGATATAGTTGGACTCACCTCAACGCATGGCTCTGGCTCTGGAACCAGTTTCTTTGAGAGGGGTTGGACTCTCTACCACTCTGGAGTTGCTCCCACTGAGAGGCGTCGAGCAGGGGTGGGCATACTTCTTGCCCCCCATCTTGGTGCCTGTACGTTGGGGTTTACCCCGGTGAACGAGAGGGTAGCCTCCCTCCGTCTTCGGGTGGGGGGACGGGTCCTGACTGTGGTTTGTGCTTATGCACCAAACTGCAGCTCAGACTACCCACCCTTTTTGGAGTCCCTGGAGGGGGTACTGGAAAGCGCTCCTTCGAGTGACTCCCTCGTTCTGCTGGGGGACTTCAATGCTCATGTGGGCAATGACAGTGAGACCTGGAGAGGTGTGGTTGGGAGGAACGGCCCCCCTGATCTGAATCCGAGTGGTGTTCTGTTATTGGACTTCTGTGCTCGTCATGGATTGTCCATAACGAACACCATGTTCAAGCATAAAGGTGTCCATATGTGCTCTTGGCACCAGGATACCTTAGGCCGCAGGTCGATGATCGATTTTGTTGTCGTTTCATCTGATCTGCGGCCGCATGTCTTGGACACTCGGGTGAAGAGAGGGGCGGAGCTGTCAACTGACCACTACCTGGTGGTGAGTTGGCTTCGATGGTGGGGGAAGATGCCGGTCAGACCTGGCAGACCCAAACGTGTTGTGAGGGTCTGCTGGGAACGTCTGGCAGAGTCTCCTGTCAGAAGGAGCTTCAATTCCCACCTCCGACAGAACTTCGAACACGTCCCGGGGGAGGCGGGGGACATTGAGTCCGAATGGACCATGTTCCGTGACTCCATTGTCGAGGCGGCTGACCGTAGCTGTGGCCGCAGGGTGGCCGGTGCCTGTCGTGGCGGCAATCCCCGAACCCGCTGGTGGACACCGGCGGTTAGGGATGCTGTCAAGCTGAAGAAAGAGTCCTATCGGGTCCTTTTGGCCTGTGGGACTCCGGAGGCAGCTGATAGGTACCGGCAGTCCAAGCGGAATGCGGCTCGGGTGGTCGCAGAGGCAAAAACCCGGGCGTGGGAGGAGTTCGGTGAGACCATGGAACAAGACTTCCGTACGGCTTCGAGGAGATTCTGGTCCACCATCCGGCGTCTCAGGAGGGGAAATCAGTGCACTACCAACACTGTTTACAGTGGGGAAGGTGTGCTGCTGACCTCGACTCGGGACGTTGTGAATCGGTGGGCCGAGTACTTCGAAGACCTCCTCAATCCCACCGGCACGTCTTCCAGGATGGAAGCAGAGTCTGGGGGTTTTGGGTTGGGCTCTCCAATCTCTGGAGCAGAGGTCACTGAGGTGGTCAAAAAACTCCTCGGTGGCAAGGCTCCGGGGGTGGATGAGATCCGCCCGGATTTCCTTAAGGCTCTGGATGCTGTGGGGCTGTGTTGGTTGACGCGGCTCTGCAATATCGCGTGGACATCGGGGGCAGTTCCACTGGATTGGCAGACCGGGGTGGTGGTCCCCCTATTTAAAAAGGGGGACCGCAGGGTGTGTTCCAACTACAGGGGGATCACACTCCTGAGCCTCCCTGGTAAGGTCTATTCAGGGGTTCTGGAGAGGAGGGTCCGTCGGATAGTCGAACCTCGGATTCAGGAGGAGCAATGTGGTTTTCGTCCTGGCCGTGGAACACTGGACCAGCTCTATACCCTTGGGGGGGTCCTGGAGGGTGCGTGGGAGTTCGCCCAACCAATCTACATGTGTTTTGTGGATTTGGAGAAGGCGTTCGACCGCGTCCCTCGGGGGGCCCTGTGGGGGGTACTCTGGGAGTATGGGGTACCAGGCCCCTTGATACGGGCTGTTAGGTCCCTGTACAACCAGTGTCAGAGCTTGGTCCGCATTGCCGGCAGTAAGTCGGGCTTGTTTCCGGTGAGAGTTGGACTCCGCCAAGGCTGCCCTTTGTCACCGATTCTGTTCATAACTTTTATGGACAGAATTTCTAGGTGCAGCCAAGGTGGTGAGGGGATCCGTTTTGGTGNGAGTTTGTGTAGTGGAGAGCAGGACAGGGAGGAGGTGGGGGAGGTTTGCTTGTTGCTTCTACGCCGTGCAAAAACAACACCCAAGCCAAATCGTACCGCTACAGAGTTTCCCTCCCCCCCGCACCTCATTTCTGTCTTCCTCCACACTTCTGCCCTCCCTCCCACCATTTTTCCCCTCCGCCACTTCTGGGTTCATTACAGAGCACGGCAGGTATCGGAGACCAAACACTCATCATTTCCTCACACAAACGGTGCGCTGACATCAGTAAGGTTTACTTTCTGATATAAGTTTTGCATGCCTGAACTTATTTATGCCACGTAAAATTCATTCTGTCAAAATCATTGTAGAATCACCAGTAACGGGCACTGAGGAGGTTTTAGCAGCAGGTTCACAACAGTTTCCTTCAGACAGAAAGAGGTTAACATCCAGCACCTCGGTTTCCTACAGCCTGCATGACGGTGCATGTCGCCGCTCGTGTTTGTCAAAAACTATGACTTTACAAAAAGCTGCTTGCTGTTACCAGACAGATGTTTTCTCTTCAGCTTTACTCAACTGGATAAAGCTAAAAAAGCTGATTGGTCCATATGCCTTTTATTCCTTCCACCATCTGCTCAAGTCAAAGTCTGCACACTAAAATCTACCATGTTTTCTTCAGTGCTGCACAGTTACACTTCTACATGCTCTCACTCATATTTGTAAAGGTGACTAAAATAAGTGAAATCTGCATTAAAGTCTCTAAATGGTAAGTTCCAGAACATATCACATAATGATTAATATGTTTAAGGTCTAACCTAACTTTAAATGTCGAACTTCTGAAAGAGGAAACATAAAAAACTAAGTTTCTGAGTCTTAAAGCAAGAACATTTCACAATTCCTGCAGAGAACATCCACTCTTGTTGCATAAATAAGATTTTTACATCATGTTTGTTTGGAATACAAACATGCTGTCAACACAGACTTTAGTTTAATAAGGTCAGTAATCAGCAAAGACATCAAAGGCACACAACATTTATTTATCTATCATAAGTGGAAAAAATGACCTTGATTATTTACCTTTCTAGCTCTTCTAACAGACTAAAGAATGCAACGTGCAAATTTTAGCATAAACTTAAAGAATAAAACCCTAAATGAGCCTATCTGCAGCAGTTGAATGTAAAATTGATTAAACTTACTAATAACTTTATAAAAAAGTTGTTTTCTCATAATAGTTTACAGGTGATGGGTATTAACAGTCACAAAATGGAATCTGTTAAACTAAAAATTACATTAGTATACGTTTGTGTGAAATCTTATTTATCCGGCTTTAATTCAACATCACTGGTTTCTCTCAAAGATGAGTTTTTCCTCCTCACTCACTCTTCAGGTCTATTCCAACATCTCACTCCATTAGTTTGCAAAGCGTGCGTTGCTGACTTGTTTACATTTCCTCGTCACTGTTTTGAATTGAGCAACTTTGCATATTCCACAACTGTTAAATGTAGTAATGTGTAGTAGTGTAGAGTAGGGCTGGGACGACGCGTCGACGTAATCGATTACGTCGACACGTAAAATACGTCGACACAAAAAAATGTGCGTCGATGCGTCATCACTTTCAAAACAAACATGGCGGCAGCGAGTGGTGGCAACATGAGCGAGGCAGTCGACTCTAATCACTCGACCCGAACTCGCAGTTCAAAAGTATGGGACTATTTTAACAGAAAAGGAAGCGATTCAGTCGTTTGCCGGCTTTGTAAAATGGAAATGGCCTATCATAAAAGCACGACGGCTATGCACCAGCATCTGAAACGACGGCATCCAGGAGCAGCTTCTGCAAATGACAAAACACCGTAAGTTTTCAACTTTTTTACTAATGCTGTTTTTTACCCTAAAACTGTACCCTAGCCTGTTTTTTACCCCATCCAAACACCGCCACGTAGATATACACTCATACACACGAGCAGACGCACGCACACACACACACACACACACTCACTCACTCTCACACACAGACACACAGATAAACACTCAACCTTCTTATACGAAAAACTCATTTAAGCTGCTTAGCAGTAACATGTGGCTGTTGAAACGTTTCGACGTTATTTTTTGTAAATCTTTATTTTTCCATAAGAGCTAGAGCAATAGAAACTTCCAACTTTGCTGACTTCTAACGGATGTAACTGTCATTTTTTGTCCGATTCCAACAAACCATACATCATTTTGAAGGTTTTAAAAAGGAGAATCTAAACATAATAATAGTAACTCCATTTTGAACATTTCCTCATTGCAACTCATTTTGTCAGCGTGGGTCACATTTCTGTTTTTTGTCTACTTGCTTTGTTCTGTGGTTAATTAGTCCTGTACTACTTTGATTTGCTGTTTTGTAATGTAATAACACTTTCAATAGAATGGCTGCATGTCGAACATTTGCCATGATGGCAAATCACACGCATAGTAATTGATCCTGTAATTGATGGGAATAGATATAATAGTTATATATATATATATATATATATATATATATATATATATATATATATATATATATATATATATATATATATATATATATATATAAGATCCTTTCTATATAATTACTTTTGTAATTATTTGAATTCATCTGTGTGTGTGATTTATGTTTTCAGGAGCAAACAGAAAAGTCTGGAGGACTACTGTCAGAAAAGAAGAACACTCTGCACCCCCCAGGAGGCGACTGTACTTACTGAGAGCGTCCTATCTATGATTTTGAAAGACATGAGGCCACTTGCTGTGGTTGAGGGCGAGGGATTCAAACAAATGCTGACCACTTTTCAACCAGGTTACACTCTGCCATCTAGGCGCCATTTTACAAGCATGATGGAAAGAAAGTATGAAACTTCAGTGGAGAAACTAAGGAACGAACTAAAAAAGGCCACATCCAAAATCTCCCTTACCACTGATGCTTGGACAAGTCTGGTCACAGAGTCCTACTTAGGAGTAACTTGTCATTTCATTAATGACAATTGGGATCTTCTCTCCTTCAATTTAGCAACACTGCCAGTTGAAGAGCGCCACACTGCAGAAAACCTTGCCTCCTGGGTGGAGATGGTGGCAGAAAAATTTCACATCTCCTTGCATAATGTCCTTGTCATTGTGCATGATAATGCAAGTAACATGGTTGCAGCTCTCCGCATCCTGGAAGAGAAGTTTGGAGTGGTTTCCTATCGGTGTGCTGGGCATACACTGCAACTGGTTGTAAACCATGCACTGAAAGACCCCAAGATTGATAAGCCACTATCAGCTGCACGGGGCCTTGTAAAGCACATCAGGAAAAGTGAGCCAGCTAGCACCAAACTTAAGCAGAAGCAAACACAGATGGGTACAGCTGAGCATAAACTAATCCAGGATGTAGCCGTCAGATGGAACAGTTCATACTATATGATTGAACGTCTGTTGGAACAGAGATGGCCAGTGGTTGCAACGCTTTCAGATCCAGAAGTCACACCGCGTGGGAAACAGTACCTGGATCTGAAAAATGATCAGTGGATTCTTCTGGGTGAACTGAAGGAGGTGCTCAAGCCTTATGAGCAAGCCACTAGTGTTCTTAGCGGACAATCTTATGTTACAGCCTCTGTTCTCCCCCCCCTGCTGAAAGGTCTCCTGAAATCCACCCAAAACAAATCATTTGATTCTGCTGCAGTGAACTTTTTCCAGAACAGTGCAGAAGAGGAAATCTTGTCAAGGTGGCAGCCAGAGGTCTCTGGATTTCAAGAAGATGGGAAAAATGTGTCACTCATTTCTGCTGCCCTCGATCCACGTTTTCGTAAACTGAAATTCCTTTCTCCAGAGGATGCTCTGAAACTGCAAGTAAGAGTACAGAAGGATGCACTTGATCTCAAAAGAGAGCAGAGATCACAGCTACAGCAGGCAGCTGTGGGGCAGGAAGCCTCAGCAAGTCCCCCAACAAAGAAGAGGTCTGTGTTGGACACTTTGTTGGGTACAGATTCTGAGGAGGAAGATGAAAACATTGACCAGGGTGGGGATGGAGAAAATGAGACAGTGAGGAAAGAAGTACTGATGTATTTTGGGGAAGCCCCTATTCCAAGGGATAATGACCCCCTTACATGGTGGAAGAATAATGCAACAAGATTCCCCACACTGGCTACTTTAGCCAAATCATATCTGGCTGTACCTGCCACATCAACACCCTCTGAAAGGCTTTTTTCAGTTGCTGGAAACATTGTCACCAAAAAAAGGGCAAGCCTGACTGCTGAGCATGTAGACATGCTAACATTCCTCCACTCCAATGCATAATTACATCATGTGATGAACATGATTGGAGAGAGAGAGAGAGAGAGAGAGAGAGAGAGAGAGAGAGAGAGAGAGAGAGGTTATTTTGTTAATGAAGAGCACTTTTTTGCAGAGAGCAAAATGAATGTTACATTTTGTTTGTTCAGACACCATTGCTGCTGTTGATTATTTTATTTATTTTTGTTATAACTTTTCCTTGATTCATATTTGTTTTGCACAACATTTAATTTCTTGTTAAATGCTACATCTAACATAAGATTGTAATACAACTTTATTTTGGATTTTTTAAATTAAAATGCATAACTACTCTAATGCATGACTACTTTATGTGATGAACATGATTGATGATTGAACACAAATAAACGAGAAAAGGCAGCAAAGTGGATGTTATTTTGTGAATGAAGAGCACTTTTTTGCAGAAAGCAAAGTGAATGTCACATTTTGTTTGTTCAAAGACACCATTGCTGCTATTTATATTTTATTTATTTTTTGTTATAACTTTTGTTTGATTTATATGTTTGCACAACATTTAATTTCTTGTTAAATGCTCTCTAAGTTAAGATTGTACTACTACAACAACTTTATTTTGGAATTTTTTTTAAAATGTGTTCAAATGAAGAAATTTGTTTATTTCATTTAGATACATAAATTAGTAAATGTCAAATTGCTACACAAGTCAAATAATGAGGAAATAATCGATAATCGAATCGAATCAAAATCGAATCGAATTGAAAAATTAATCGTTAGATTAATCGATGCATCGAATAAATAATCGCTAGATTAATCGATTACAAAAATAATCGTTTTGCCCAGCCCTAATACCAACGGCAAACATTATTCCAAGAATATACGGCACACCGAAAATACATAAAAAAGACACGCCACTTAGGCCAATAGTAGACAGTATAGGAACTCCAACATATAACATGGCAAAGGATATCAGTAAAATCATCAGTCCACTATTAGGGAACACAGAACAACATTGTAAAAACACCATAGAGCTATCAAAGGAGTTAAAAAAGATCACACTGCAAAAAGAGGACATACTAGTATCACATGATGTCACATCTCTATTCACAAAGACACCAACAATAAAAACCATAGACATAGTAATAGACAGACTCAGACAAGACAAAACCCTACGGAAAAGAACAAATTTAACAATAGATGACATAGCACAGCTAATAAAACTGGTGGCAAATTCTACATATTTTAGTTACAACGAGACAATATACAAACAACTGGAAGGGTTCGCGATGGGGAATCCGTTATCAGCAACCCTCTGCGAGTTTTACATGGAGGATTTGGAACAAAAAGCATTAAACACTGCACCTGAAAACTGTCAAATAAAGTTATGGAAACGATACGTGGATGATATATTAGAAATCATACCTAAAGGACAAACACAAGCATTAACAGAACATTTAAATAACATAGACGACACAGGAAACATTAAGTTCACGTATGAGGAAGAAACAGAGGGCAGCATTACATTCATGGACATGAGGATCAGCAAAAAACAAGATGGAGCACTTAAAATAAACACATACAGAAAACCAACACACACAGATCAATATTTACTATGGACATCAGAACATCCCACGATACACAAAATGTCAGTGATAAGAACACTATACAACAGAGCGAAAATTATAACAGAAAAACAGGACTGCAGTCAAGAAAACAGACACATACACAACTCACTAAAAACCTGTGGATATCCAACGTGGGCGATTAGTAGAGGAAAGCAACAAACAAGAGCAGAAAGAATAGAGCAACCAAAAAGAAAAGCAAAGAACCCAGAGAAACAAGAACCAAAGCCAGTAATAACCCTCCCATACATCAGAGGAACGACAGAAAAAATAGTAGCAGCAATGAAAAAATACAAGATAAACACACCAATCAAACCATACACAACAGTTAGAAAAAGTCTGGTACACCCCAAAGATAAGATCCCAACAGGAAAAAAATGTGGAGTCATTTACGAAATCCCCTGCAAATTATGCAATAAAACATATATAGGAGAAACAGGACGCCAACTTAACACAAGAACAGCAGAACACAGAAAAGAATGTGAAAAAGAAACAAGAAGAATACACACAAGAGCAACAAAACAAGAAGCAGAGAGCACAATAAGGAAATCAGCAGTCACAGATCATTGCACCAGAGAAAACCACATCATGGACTGGGACAACACAAGGATCATCAACACAGAACAACAAAAATATAAAAGATGGATTAAAGAAGCTATAGAGATAAGGAGACGTGGACGGGGGACCATGAACAGGGACGACGGGGTGTACGCGTTGGACCACGCATGGGACTGCGTCATCGAGCAGGACGGCGCGGGCAGCAGGGGGCGATGTCGTTGCCCCCTGCTGCCCGCACATAAACGGAAGCGGAAGTGAAGCTGCTTTCAGCGGCTTAGCTCAGATGAAGATCGCAGCGACGATCGAAACGTCAGCACAATAAGGTAAAGAAAAGATCTATCTGTGTTTTATAAAGAACAAAAAAGTAAA
>SSNS01000135.1:300509-568009 GCA_006937985.1 Aphyosemion australe
TTATTTTGTTAATGAAGAGCACTTTTTTGCAGAGAGCAAAATGAATGTTACATTTTGTTTGTTCAGACACCATTGCTGCTGTTGATTATTTTATTTATTTTTGTTATAACTTTTCCTTGATTCATATTTGTTTTGCACAACATTTAATTTCTTGTTAAATGCTACATCTAACATAAGATTGTAATACAACTTTATTTTGGATTTTTTAAATTAAAATGCATAACTACTCTAATGCATGACTACTTTATGTGATGAACATGATTGATGATTGAACACACAGAAACGAGAAAAGGCAGCAAAGTGGATGTTATTTTGTGAATGAAGAGCACTTTTTTGCAGAAAGCAAAGTGAATGTCACATTTTGTTTGTTCAAAGACACCATTGCTGCTATTTATATTTTATTTATTTTTTGTTATAACTTTTGTTTGATTTATATGTTTGCACAACATTTAATTTCTTGTTAAATGCTCTCTAAGTTAAGATTGTACTACTACAACAACTTTATTTTGGAATTTTTTATTAAAATGTGTTCAAATGAAGAAATTTGTTTATTTCATTGAGATACATAAATTAGTAAATGTCAAATTGCTACACAAGTCAAATAATGAGGAAATAATCGATAATCGAATCGAATCAAAATCGAATCGAATTGAAAAATTAATCGTTAGATTAATCGATGCATCGAATAAATAATCGCTAGATTAATCGATTACAAAAATAATCGTTTTGCCCAGCCCTAGCAGGGTGGCTGGGCTCTCCCTTAGAGATAGGGTGAGAAGCTCGGTCATCCGGGAGGGGCTCAGAGTAGACCCGCTGCTCCTCCACATCGAGAGGAGCCAGTTGAGGTGGCTCGGGCATCTGATTAGGATGCCTCCTGGACGCCTCCCTGGTGAGGTTTTCCGGGCACGTCCAACCGGGAGGAGACCCAAAGGAAGACCCAGGACACGCTGGAGAGATTATGTCTCTCGGCTGGCCTGGGAACGCCTTGGGATTCCCCCGGAGGAGCTGGCCCAAGTGGCTGGGGAGAGGGAGGTCTGGGCTTCCCTCCTTAGGCTGCTGCCCCCGCGACCCGACTCCGGATAAGCGGGAGAAAATGGATGGATGGATGGAGTCTTCAGGCAACTTTTTAAAACATGCAGTGATAGCGACTGCTTCACAGCAAGCAGTAACTCATTCCAGAGAGTGGGGGCCTCAACTGAAAAGGCCCAATCCCCTCTGCACCTATACCTGGCATGTGGGACATTCAACAATCCCTGCTCAGCAGAGCGACGAGACTGTGCTTTTCCTGTAGATTTTATGCAAAACTATGTTGGGTATGTGTTCAGTCTTACATGAATAAGATAGTGGAGTAAAAGGTTTTTGGTAACTTTAATAAATGTGTGCTGAATTAATTTGAAAGTATGAAAAAGCTATGATGTGAGAACAAAACCTACGATGAAAAACATGCATCAAAAGTAGTGGTAATCATGATAATTGTTAATCAAATCGTAGGATCCTGAATCGAAATTGAATCATGACGTACCTCAGGTGACCCTAGTTTCTACGCACAAAATACTGTTCGTAGGTGCGGTTGATGAATGAGGGCCCCATGTTAGATTTGAAGGATTTTTAGAACATGGTGAAGACCAGATCATTTACACTCAGATCATTAACATGTGTTTAGCATGCTGGCTAGTTACTGTATTGGTACTAAGTGTGTGTGTGTGTGTGTGTTCCAGGCTGCAGAGGAAGGTGGGGAGACTGTAGCTTTTTACAGTGTGTGTGTCAGCCTCGCAGAAGAAGAAATGGCTAACAGTCGCTGGAGTGTCCAGAGGAAACTCTCTGAATTCCAAATGTTACACCGTAAACTCATTGAGGTAAAGTAGTATCAAACCTCCACTTGCACCAGTGTGTTCATCATCACTGGATAAATCATATTTCTCAGAGCAAATTGTCTGTCAGCAAAATTCTCCACACATGTTCACTGGAAAAATGCTTGAAAAATCTCTACAATTAAACCTTTAAAGGGAACATGTTATGCAAAAGTCCCTTTTTTAAACACTCTTTTGGAGTTAAAACTTCATAAGTAATCACTTACTTTGAGATAAAGAAAATCACACTCATCACTGTCTTATTTGCTTTCCTTCCTCCATGTTTTCTTTTTTGCTCCCAGAAGGATAAATTCTTTTTATTTTCGTAAAGCAGCGGCTGTCGAGCTGTCCATGCTCATGTTTGTTTACCCGGCGACACATTCTGAGAGAGGGAGGGGGAGAGATGAATGGGGCTTTGTAAAGACATACTTGCCAACCTTGAGACCTCAGAATTAGGCAGGCATTCAAAAAAAAAAAAAGGGGGGGGGGGGGGGGGGTCATATACATGTACTCACAAGTACAGAAAAAATTTATTATTTATTTGACAAAGTAATTATAAAACATAACCTGTGCAACAGCAGATATAGGTACATACATAGGCAGAGAGCTGGAGATACTGTTCTCTTACCATAACAAAATCCATAACAACACTCCTCTACTCCAGTGTTGTTTTTGGCAGGCCTCTTCGTTTTAGTCTTAGTCTTTATGACAAAAATGCATTTTAATCAACTAAATCTCAAAAGTGTTTAGTCAGTTTTAGTCACGTAAAATTCAAGAATGTTTTAGTTGACAAAGATTTTCGTTTTTTAGTTTCACAAAAAATTAAATGGAGTATTATTCTCTAACAAATAAATGTAGGTCAGATGTGTACTCTGAGTTACTGGAGTGAGTTTCATTCCAACATCATTTATTTTAGGGCTAAAGGAGATAGGAAACAATCTTAGCTGCCCCAGATTTTGTCCAGTAAAACAATAATCCCCAGACTGGTATATATATTTTTTAATTTATTGATAATCACTATACTATATATAATTTGTTGATGCCCTGTTTACACTAAGTTGTAAACATGACCCATATAGCATATATATTGATTGTTTGACCATTCAGTAGATTTTCACAAAATAAATTTATGATTTTCTTTCCTTAACAGAATGGACACTTATGGATTATGCCGTCTATTCTACACAATATCTGGATAGAAATACAAGAAAATTGTTTTTCATTTATTTATTAATTAGCCTATTTGAGTTATTAGACCTCCAACTTAGAGTCTTTAAATGTATATTTTGGCCAAGTCCACCTACTTAAATGCAATAATGTTTTTCCATAGATCTGAGTAGAGCTGAGTGAAGTTGGCTTCCCACCCACGAGTGGTTAGTACTAAGTTTGTGCTGGATTTCTGATGTGGGTGGGGGGCCAACTTCACTCAGCTGCTGAAGCTGGTCTCCTGAGCAGAATGCGCTGCTGCCGGGACACAGACAGCAGCAGCAGTGGTGGTACTTTTACCTTTTGTTAGACAGGCAGAAATTTGCATTGCTGTCTGGGTGGAAATCAGGAGAAATTTGTGAGAATGGTGGCCCCGGGAGATTTTCGGGAGGGGCACTGAAATTTGGGACTCTCCCAGAAAAATTGGGAGGGTTGGCAAGTATGTATAAAGGGGGTTGTGAGATGTTCAACAATGACAACTTTTCACAGTCTCACTAATGTTGGTCTGACTTGATTCAAAGTTTGTCAGTCCTCTGGGGCCCTCTTTGCCTTGGGGGCCCCAGGAAATTGCCTGCCTGCAAATGGGGTCTCTGCTTTCAAAAGGTCATGCATACATGTTGGATTAGCCCAGGATTCCACTGACTATATAAATTATAGATTCACCTTCAGCAGGTTGAGACTCTAAATGTGCGTCTGTCTGCTGCAGTTCTGGTTAGAACAGGCTGAATCTTCTTGTTGGTAGTCAAATGTGTTTTAGAGGCAGTAAAAATGTAGTAAAATGTATTAAATTCAACTCCAGAATTCCTGTATAAACCCTGGGCTAGCGTTTTTGTTGTACTCACCACCCTGGCCTCTCTATCAGGTGGTTTTAACATTGGAATGGTTCCAGTTTGATGAAGTAATCTGTCTAAAACCCACTCTGGTACTGGTGGTGGTCTAACAAGCTGTCTGTGAAATAACGGTCACATTCTGGCTCGGTTTTAGAGAGCTCCAGAAGAGAAAATCCAACCATTTCTGCTGATTAAACTCTTCTTCAGGAAGACTGGACAGGGATCCCTTTCGTCTCACAGACAAAAACCCATTTTTGGGTTCTAGGTATTATTTAAAGTGCAGACTAGATAAAAAAAGAAATCACTTCTTCACAACTGTGGAGATTAAACTCCCTGCTAGCTACGTGGAGAGACTGGGTGTTAGTGTTTACAGGGGAGGAGGAATCTGGACTAGAGACTACCAGATGATGACACAACCATGCCCCATCCAGGCTTTTACAGCTGTTGGACACACTAGCTAGAATTTGCAGCTGAGACAGGAAAATTCATACGTGAAGCCAAAAACTGCTTTGGGGGTGTTTTTCATGACTAAATTTTGGATGCTATAGGACTTTTAAGACTTTACTAATATCACTGGTAGCATTCCAGTCTATGTTCATTTCCAATGTACAATATCAACAAAATATAAAACCGTTTTAAAATATTTGATACATGAACAAGTAAAAAATGTATCTTTGCTTCTTTCCAGTGTTTTCCGTCCTTGAAAAAACTTCAGTTACCATCGCTGAGTAAACTTCCCTTCAAATCCATCGACCAGAAGTTCTTGGACAAAAGTAAAACTCAGCTGAATGCTTTTCTCCAGGTAAACAACAAGCAGGAAGCAAAAGTGTTTTTCAAGTGTCACACATCGCCAGATTTAGTGCAGCAGATAACCGTAACAATCTTTCAAATCTGGAAACAAGCATAAAATTTGCATGTTTATACCTCTTGGACCACTTATTAGAAAAAAATCTTTACTTACTCACACACAAATCTAGATACATACACTATCTATTGAATCTATTGAGACTTTTTTCTCCCCATAGGTGATCCAGTTCCTAAGGTGATTGCACATTTGTGCATGTTGTATCGGAGTCTAACATACTCCATCTCCCCTACTAGCACTACCACGTACATGGATTTCAGCTGATCTTAACCTCTATTTAGCAGAGAATTATTAGTATATCACTGGGAAATAGTACAAGAAAGCTTCCAAGTAATTTTAGAGTTCAAATTTCAGCTTCTACATGGTCAAAAATATATAATTTGATACCAAGGTTATTACTGTAGAATAAATATCTACAATTTCATTGCAGAAAAGGGATTTTCGATAGCAGAAATGGTGGCCATGTTGAAAAAAAGCTTGAATTTTAAGTGGCTAGTGTTTTTTTTTTTTTTTTCTCAAAAAAGTAATCCCCAAGGAGCATTTATGCCAATTTTGGTGCTTGTTTCCAGATTTGAAATATTTCTGTCAAATATTCAGTTATCTGCTGCACTAATTCTTGAATCTCATCTGGGTTTAATAGCATCTTTCCATAAGGAACCCGGTTGTGTGTGTTTGTGTTCCAGCGGCTGCTGACGGATGAGCGATTGTGCCAGTCAGAAGCTCTATATGCATTTCTGAGTCCATCACCGGAACACCTCAAGGTAACAGGCTCTCATACTAGAAATATGCCTTCTTTTGAAGCTGTGTGATTTGTAACTCATCGTTTACACACACATTGTTTCTCCTCACTTAAGCCGGGTGTACACTTTGTGACTTTCAGCCCGCTTTAAGATGATTTTGCTCCCGTTTAAGACTCTTTGAGGTCGGGGCGAGCTTTGTGTCATGTCATATACAGGGGGTAACGATAAGTGACTGACACCTTATGACCAGCTCCCAATCAGCAATCTTGCAGTCACACGAACATCAAACATGTTTAATATTTTGCTCACAAAGTAAGCCTCCTGAGGCTATCGCACTGTTGAAGCAGCGCTGCAACCCAAGTGTCTCAGAACTACTCACACAATGCAGGCACCAACATGGCTGCCCAGCTTTTTCCGTTACCATACACATCATTGACTTTTTTACACTATTCTCCACTCACAATGGCAAGGATTGTCAAGAAAGCGTGTTTTTTGTGTTTATTCCAAATAAAACTTCCTCTCATTTGTTTTCACCCTCCGACCACTATAAACCCTTGTGTGTCCTCCAACGGCAAGCCTGAATGACAACAGACATGCTACCACACGTTAGGTCCTACAGTGTGAGAACATGACTCGTGACCTTTGCTCTGCAAGGAGGTCGTACAGTTTGATATGGAGATGAATGCAATGACTGAGAAAGTCACACAGTGTACGCCCAGGTTAAACTTCAGCTGTTGCATACCCCACTCAGAAACATCTGCATCATTTTACTAGAGATATTCCAGATCTTTAGGCTGTATTTGCCTTCCTTGTGACTGAGATGTAACACATTACAATAACACTTCCTATCTCATGTTGCTTTGAAAATGTCTACGTTGTTGTGATCATGTCTGTTTTCTTCTAAAAATCCCCAAATTCATTTAGGGTTTCATATTAGAATATTATAAAGTTAGTAAGTAAACTGAAGGTTTGTTTATAACACACCTCCATAGTTGACCGGCAGCCAGTGAATCTGGAAGAGAAGCGGGGTGACGTGGGAGTGTTTGGAGGACTAGGTCAGAAACTGGGTAAAACCCAGTAAACAGTTCAGGGAGGTTTTTCTCAGACAAGTGAAAAGCCAGAGTTTACAAGATGGCGGCTAGTGGTTAACATGCGTGGTGGAGCTCTTGACTGGATTTCTATTTGAAAGTGTTTTTTAGCAGAAATTTGTAAAGCACTCGATGCCTAATGCTTAATATTAGCAATTTTTAGCAGGGCATTGAAAAAGGAATTCTCTGAGTTGTTTGAGGTTTAACTGAGAGGTACCATGGTGGAAGATCTCAACCTTATCAAAGAAGAGCTGCGCACACTAAAAGCCGAACTACAAAATACTTCCGATGAGCCTCACTCGGAAGTGGAGCAGGTCAAGTTAAGCTTAACGGAGGTGGAAGGCGGACTGTCCACCTGGTCTGATGACGTTATCTCCTGTGGAGTGCAGTTGGGGAGCTGAAGAGGGACATTCAGATCTTCAAGCTAAATGCGAGGATCTTATAAGTTGAAGGTGCAATATTCGGACTCTTGGAATTGCTGAGGGCCCAGAGTCTAGCTCAACAACAACTGACAGATCCCACCGAGCTCTCCATCAGGCGGATAACAAACCTTTAGCCATTGTTGCTAAACTACATTATCAACAGTGAATGGAGATTCTGAACCACACATGTTGCTGTGGCCAGCTTCGCTACAATGGAGCATCAGTTATAGTCTTCTCTGACTACACAGCAAAAGTGGCCCAAGCAGTGCAACAAGTGGGTATGCAGTCTATGCAACGCATAGCGGCACAGCGCTGGAGGAGGTGCCAAAGCGAGCATGAAAAAATTATTTTGGTCTGCATTTCCTGTATTTATTAATGACAATAACAGGTGTGTATGTTGCTGTTTGTGTATCCACAACAAATGAATAATTAATAACAGAAACACGTCAGTAATTAGCCCACCACCCGCCACCACCACCACACACACACACATACAGAGACAGACTAGAGCGTGCTGGAGCGCTGATGAGCGCTCAAGGACGTGCCTCCTCTAAAGCACGCTGGAGCGCTGTTGGAGGTGTGGATGGTTTTATACATGAGCCACAGATCTACTAAGTTGTGTGTTTATTCCTGAAAACGCGCTAGAATCTAGTCGCACTAATAAGCTCCAATATGGAGCCATGCTTTGGAGTCACAATGAGCACAAATGTGATGTGCAGCTCTCAGTTAATGGGCGGCGGGCGTAACCAGGCCCCGACCGGGACAGATCCCGGTGGGCCGGTCTGGTCGATGTTTAGTCGTCTTTTTTTCGTGTTCAGTCACGACACTCTATTACACTGTATTAATTAATGGTAAGTCAGTAAATAGCCTCCACAAAGCCCATGCTTGATAGCAAATAAGATTAAATAAGCCTAAATATGTTTTCAACTGCTCAGCTGTTAGAAATAAGCAAATGTCTGCTTCAGTTGGACATCAAATATCAGTGTTCACAGATATCTGATCTTTTTTAAAAAATGTGATCATTTTAATTTTCATATTTATTATTATTAATTTTTAAGGCTTAGATGTCTCTGAACATTTGAACAGAATATTCTGATATTGGTGTAAAGAATACATGATATAAGTATAAGACTTTAGCCACTTCTCCTCACCGACTCTGATCCAAACAGAATTTAATATTTTTTCCACACAACAGGCTGAATATGCAATCTCTAAATCACGCTGTAAATATTTGAACATGGAGAGAGAGCAGGATGCATGCTCACACATCTGCGTCAGAGATCGGCTTCTCAGATCATTCCAGCAATTAAAACGATCAAGGAGTCAGATGCTTGGACAATGACATGATCAACTCATGTTTTGGTCAATTTTACAGATCGCTGTACTCATCTGACTCCTCCTCTACGGAGGATGATTTTGAAGGTTTTTTTCAGTGGCATTACTATTCCCTCTGTGAGTGTAGACCTGGCTGAGGATCTGGAAAAGGATATTTTATTAACCGAGATTGCTTCTGCGATCAATAACATGCAGAGCAGCAATTCTCCTAGACTGGATGGATTTCCGGCTGAGTTTTATGAGAAATTTTCTGGACTATTCTCACCACTGCTGTTTTAGGTCTTCAATGACTCCTTTACTGCACAGTTGCTTCCGCCAACTATGCGTCAAGCTGTTATTTCTGTGCTTTTAAAAAAAAATTTTAAAAACCTTCATGCTGCAGTTCTGACAGACCGATATCTCTTTTGAACGTAAATGCTAAAATTATTGCGAAGGTCCTGGCTTGTTGCCTTGAGACGTTGCTACCTACTATCGTTTCACCTAACCAGACAGGGTTTGTGAAGGATTGACAATCCTTTTTTAATGTTAGACGTCTGTTTAATGTGCTGTATATGCCTGCTTCACCCAACCAAACTTTTGATGAAATATTAATCTCCCTGGATGCTGAGAAGGCGTTTGATCACGTGGAGTGGGACTACCTCTTTGAGACTGACAAGATTTAAATTTGAACCTAAACTTATATCCTGGATAAAATTGCTATATTCCTCTCTGTTGGCAGCTGTCTGTACCAACAATACTATTTCAGATTATTTTTGATTTAAACCATGGAACTAGGCAGGGATGGGTTGTCTCTCCTGTTTGCAATTGCTATGGAGCCTTTGGCTATTGCCATAAGGCAGAACCCAGATATCGGTGGCATCTCAAATCTGGACTCTATTCATAAAGTCGCTCTTTATGCCGATGATATTCTTTTATATATTTCAGATCCTCTTTCTAGTAAACCCCAAGCTGTTGACTCTTCTTGGTACATTTGGTCAGATCTCAGATTATAAGAATAACATTCAGAAGAGTGAAATGATGCCTGTAAATCTTTTGGAGGGACAGCTCGCTGGCCCCATTCCATTTAAAATAAGCCCAGACAAATTTAGATATTTAGGTAAAACAAAAGTTCGCTGGAGGCGTTTGGCTCGGATCGAGCAGTTGGCTCTGATCCAGCGCCCCCGCGAGCGAAAACAGTGGGGAAGGTAAATCCATGGCGGGTCTTGGGCAATCGCGAACGATCAGAAGGATAAGAGTCTGTGTGTAATTCTTTTCTTCAATCCAAAACCTTTGTTGTTGTTGAGGATTCTCCACAGTAGTGGCAGACTAGTATTCTGACCTGAAGTCAGATTCTGTTCAGGGCCCTGAATAGACCTTTACTACACGTGTAATGTTCCTTTTCTATCTAAGCCTTTGGATATTATTTATTATTTGGTTTTAGGTTTCATTTATTTCATTTATTGTAGTAATTTATTGTAATAATTGTACATTAATAATGCTTTTGGATTGGTTTAAGGTCATGTCTATTCAGAAGAAATCTTCCTTCTCTCTGGCCTCATTTCTGGAGAGATTACCTGGAGATTTCTTCTCTCACACTGAGGTAGACACACACTTGGGAAAGCAGGCAAATTGGGGATTTCCACTTGAATCCTTTCTCACTCTGCATCTGCTGCTTGTGTTTGTTGACTTTAGGAAGACAGTGATGATGACAGCGACCTATCCGACTACGGTGATGAGGTCGATGGGAGGAAAAACGCCCTGGCTGAACCCTGCTTCATGCTCATCGGGGAAATATTTGAGCTGAGAGGAAGTGAGGAGTTCAGTAACAAAAACATTAAATCTGACAACATCAAAGTAAATGTTGATAACCATGATGTGTGTGTTCCTGCTCAGTGTTTAAGTGGGTGAGGAAGACACTGATAGCTCTGGTCCAGGTGACGTTTGGAGGAACCATCAACAAGTAAGTACCAGGTTAGAGATGTTCAGTAACAACCCTCTTCAGATTTATTTATGTTGTGGCTTAGGAATAAAGAAGGCAGACTCTGAAATAAGTTACTATATTTATTTTCCCAGTCATTAAAAGTAACCTTTCCTGATACTGCAGCAGCTCACCTAACACGGATTGTGAGACTGTGAGAAGCAAGCTGACCAAGAGAGTCTCTTGACTTTGGGAACCAGCTTGTCTGGGGCACAGATGAGGATCTCAGTCTTGTCTTCATTCAGCTGTAGAAAGTTCCCAGCCATCCAGTTTTTAATAGAGTCTAAGCAGGTGTGCAACAGCTGCATCTAATCAAACTGATGTGGTTCTGACAGGACAGATGTTGTCCACAATGGAGTTAAAGCTCGTTAAAGTGAATCAGGGTCAGTATCAAAGGGTAAAGGTGGATTGAAAGCAGCAGAAAATTAGCTAGCTGTGCTCTTTTTAAGAAAGCGAGAACAAACCAAAGGCGAGCAGGAGGTGGGGACAAAGAAACTGAAGTTAACAGGCTGCAGTTGGTCCAAAACGCAGTTGCACGCATTTTGACTGACACCCCTAGATGCGAGCATATCACTTGCATTTTGTCTGCTCTCCATCGTCTGCCTGTTCATTTTCGAATAGATTTTAAGCTCCTATTGTTTTGTTTTTATTGCTCTTAATGGTTTGGCCCCATCCTACATTTCTGATCTGTTGAGCTTTATCATCAGTGGTAGATCCTTGCAGTCTTCACCCCAGTTTCTTTTACATGTTCCCAGAATCAGATATAAGCACTGAGGTGACCAGGCTTTCTCTGTAGCAACACCTCAACTCTGGAACCAGCACTCACTGAACTTTCACCTAATCTCTGACCCAGGCCTTTTTAAATCCTAACTTTTTTATTCAGGAAAGCTTTTAATGCTCGGTAGCGGTGACTTTCATTGTGGATACCAGGGAGGATCTAGGCTGTTAACCCTAACCCTAATGGCATCTAATAGCTAGCCCTCTACCTCAACCAGAACCCCAGGGCTGGCTAAGGAAGGAATAACCACTTGGACAGAGTTCAATCAGACTAGAATAATCAGATGCTTGCTGCCAAACTTCAGTCAAAAATAGAAAATCCAGGTTTTTAGAGAGAATTAGGTCATTAAGCAAAAAGGACATATTATTAATGGAGCGGGTATTTAGTAAAGCCATGCTGAGTGAGGTGAAGAAATCAGAAACGGCTGGAGTTAATGTGTCTTAAGTTAGCAGGGTTAGAGCTATGGTGTTTGTAAAGTCCACTCATGGAGGGGACGGGAAGAGAAACCACGGAAGAATGAAGATAAACAGACCTGAGGTAACATGGACAGAGAACCCACGATGCTCTAGCCTGGCAAGCCATCCTATATATGTGAATATATAGTCTGGCCACGAACCACTGACGGCTCTCAGTCGTGAGGCGGGATCTACGGTTGTCTTTCAAAATGTCAGCACGCAATTGGATAGCGCTAGGACCAATCAGAGTGACGAACAACATGACGTAATCACGGCGACGGAAAAGCGGGAGGCTTTAATAGCGTCTAGCTTCAATGATTTCTGTCGTTTTTGTATGAAAAACACGCGAATATCAGGTGTACTGGGACATTCCACTACTTTGTTTGATAAAAATAAGAAGCCGCTAAGTATATCAGACAGACTTACGCACGTTGGAGTCTAAATAATCCAATGTTGATGACAAAGCCGTTTCAAACGAACGTGTTTTCCGAGTTGCCGCCATGTTGCTTGGGTTCGCGGCGTTCGCGGCCGCAGCGCTGACGTCATCGGCTACTCCCGCTCTGTGATTGGCCCATGATATAGAGCGCTGTGATTGGCCCAACCAAAACTATAGCGAGTTGTGATTGGATAGACACAGCAGTGGTTTGGGCTGCGAGGTTTCCAATGAAGCGTGCCTAGACCAAACTCTGCAAAGCAAGAATTGGTCTAGTTCACTAGGCTAACGATGCTCTGCAGTGAAAGGGGAAGTGGAGCTCACTAGGGGTGTAACAATATCCAAATCTCACGATACGATATTGTCATGATATGAACCTCACGATACAGTATTTATTGCGATATTGTGGGGAGGCTCACGATAATAAGACTCACAACATAAAATACTTAGGCTGGAATCCTCCGTGCTGTGTTCACCACTGTTGCCTCCATACTCCATGTTTGTTTATCTTTGCTATGTGGGCTGCACGCACTCCCATTGGCAAACTGGCCGATGACGCTGAAGCAAAGGATCATGGTCTATGTAGTTTATTTTGCTATGCTCTGGTGGAGCAGACTGAAAAGTGTTATTTTTACCTCAACAATATCGTGACAAAACCACGACGATATTGTGGTCATTTTACTACGACGATATCACGATATTGCTAATATTGTTACTGCCCTAGAGCTCATGTCTGCAGACAAATAAAACACAGCTAGAAGACTACGCCGATGTTTACTAGCTAAACCACACTTTAAGAGAGGCTTCATTCACACCTTTAGCGATGCTCCTTTCCCCCATTTTCCTCTGAGTTTTCACCAAAATCGGAAAAACATCGGTAGAGGTGCTTGGCTAAGATCCAGCGCTTGGCTCGGGTCTTGCACCCTGTGAATATAAACAGAATGGAGAGCCATGGTGCATGTTGACCGATCTTGATGATCTGAAGGATAGAAGAGTCTGGCAATCATATGAGATGGTAGCCAGGACACTACTGAATAAGATCACAGACAAAAGTAAAGCCTAGTTTATACTTCACTGTCTGCGTCTGTACGGAGACATGCAACACCATTATCTGTCGTTGCAAGGGTTCCCAAACAGCCTCGCAAGGATGGGCGGAGTAGAGCCAACTTTTTCTGTGTTTGGTCAGGACGCTGCTTCCCTGACTAGGCCGTGCTGCGCTGATGCTAGGTTATAAGTGCCATTGGATCACAAAATCTTCAGTTTTACTAAAATTGGTTGAAGCAAAAATGAATACACTCTGCAACAAAAAACTACATCTAGTATTTTGTATGACCACTGTGATTTTCAAGGATAGCACCAAGTTTCTAGGCATGGAATGAACAAGTTGGCAACATATTGCAACATCTATCTTTTTCCATTCTTCAAGAATAACCTGTTTTAGAGCCTGGATGCTGGATGGAGAGTGATGCTCAACGTGCCGCTTCAGAATTCCCCACAGGTGTTTGATTGTGTTCAGATCTGGAGACATACTTGGCCATTCAATCACCTTCACCCTGTTCTTCAGAAATGCAAAAGTAGCTTTAGATGTGTGTTTTGGATCATTGTCGTGTTGGAAAAGCGCACGATGACCAAGTGCACGGAGTGATGGCAGCATCTTGTCCTTCAGTATAGAGTAGTACATTGTTGAGTTCATGATACCATCAATGAAATGCAGTTCCCCAACACCAGCAGCACTCATGCAGCCCCACATAAGGACACAGCCACCACCTTGTTTCACTGTAGGCACCATGCATTTCTCTTTGAAATCCTCACCTTTACGACGCCATACAGTTTTGACACCATTAGTTCCAAAAACAGTGATCTTTGTCTCATCACTCCAGAGTATAGAGTCCCAGTAGTCGTCATCTCTTTCAGCAAATCCTAGGCGTGCTTTTTTGTGCATGGGCTTTAGGAGAGGCTTCCTTTGGGGACGATACCCATGCATGCCATTCCTCTGCAGTGTGCGCCGTATGGTGTCACGGGAAACGGTCACTCCAGTTTGGCTTTCTACTGCTTTAGCTAACTGCAGTAAACTTGTATGGTGATTTTCTTCAACCCTTCTCATCAAAAGACGTTCCTGTCAAGATGTTAACTTCCGTGGACGGCCTGGACGTCTCTGTAAGATGGTTACACTTCCATCTTTCTTAAATTTTTGGATCACTTTTGCTACAGTATTTTGACTGATATGTAAAGCTTTGCTGATCTTCTTGTAGCCCTTGTGCCAAGACATGATTTCCTTTCTCAGATTTTGTGACATTTCTCTTCCATGCAGAGCCATTGGTGACGGCATGAAATGGGAAGGGCTTTTCTTTGTTAAGCAAAGCTCTTTTATAGTCACCTGTCTGCTGGACACCTCTAAAATGAATCATTAGACTCACCTGTGGTTGAATACCTGTTCATTTGAATTTTGTAGTCTTAAGTGTGGCTTTTCTCCTAAGACTATAATTGGGGTGTACTCATTTTTGCAACATGGGCTTGAATGAATTTGTTAGGAAAATCACTTTTTTGTGTGTGCAAATTAACAAATCGTGTTTGCAATCAATGACCCACATTTGTGGGAGTATTTTGCAGTATGGTATATCATAGAAAATGTTGATTCTGAAAGCAAGCTAAAGGTTTTCTGACAAATGTAGTGGGGTGTACTCATTTATGCTGAGCACTGTATAAAGCGCTAGGCCAACACATACTGAGTATAAACAGATAGTGGAGAACATGATTCTGAAGATTTGACCCAAACAGCTGTAATTCCATAATTTCTCAGCATATAATGATTTTATTTTAAACGGTTTGTGATATTAAGGAAAACTAAGAGTAGTACAAAGGTGCAGCCCATCTGTGTCCATCTGTTAATAACAGGATGTGTTGTGTACCTCAGACAGATCCGGGACACTGTAAACTGGATTTTCTGTGAGCAGATGCTGGTGTGCTACATCAGTGTGTTCAGGGACACCTTTTGGCCTAACGGGCACCTGGCGCCGCACGGCAAGGTCCGAACTAATCCTGAGCGCAGCGAGACCAAGGAGCGGGCTCAACAGAAACTACTTGACAATATTCCAGGTAGGGGCACGTGCTAATGTGACCTGTAGGATGTTACCTATTTCAGATATCTAAAGTACAATTTACATAAAAATGTATGTCTGCATTTTCTTTAAAATCAGATGCACTTGCAAATCTAGTTGGCCAGCAGAATGCCCGCTTTGGTATCATCAAGATCTTTAATGCTCTGCAGGAAACCAGTGCCAACAAACATCTGCTCTATGTGAGAAAAACACAGAAGTTCAAACACATTCTGATTCATCCAATCAGATTTTAACTGCTACATCTCATTGTCATTGTCAGGTGCTAATGGAAATGTTACTCAAAGAACTTTGTCCTGAGCTCAGGACAGCTGCGGACAACGTCTAAGCACAAAGACCAAAGCCACTTAACAGCCTAGAGCCTCCCTGGTTCATCTATCTGGCCCCCATGTAGCTGACCAATCACAGGCTGCCGGGAGAGATGGAGACAGAGCTGAGACACACTCATGAAGAAGGCTGAGAGGAGCTGTGGTCCACATTAAATCCTGGAAAAGAAGTCACATGGAGGTCTGACTTCTTATCTTTCAGGCAGATCTCCAACCACATGTATCACATCTGGAGAAGAACAAATCATATTTCTGAGATTATGTTTGCCACACCATTTTTTTTCCAGTGACTCAGACGTTGCAGATCATTTCTAGAGCAAAATGAAAACGAATCTCGTATGAGTTCAAGTTAAACATGACATGTATCAGAGTCCAAGTTCAGATGTTGTTAATGTTCCTGTGAAAGAAATGGTGTTGTTGTCGTCCACAGACCTCCAAACATTCCTGCACACAAACTGAGCAACAACACTAGTGTTCTGTCATTCTGGTTGAGGCTTATAACTGTGCAATATAATTTAATGCTACAGTCGCTGTGATGATTTTATTTATGATTACTATTGATAGATTTTATTTTTACCAAACAATGTTTAGAGAGCATTTATATGAGCAATAAATTACAAATAAAACCTGATGGATTCTTAGTTTTTACTGAAACTTTTTCATTTAATTGCCATCAAGTGTGATACCACTTGATATCAGCAATAATGGCATTATTTAAAAAAAAAAAGAAAAAATATGAATGGTAAATGTTAGAGATGCCAGAAAAATCGATTCACATTTGAATTGCGATTCATAAAGATTCAGAATCGATCCTGTCTGAAAGCCTTTATGTCAGTGGTTCTCAATTACTTTCCACAACATGACATGAGATTAATAACTGTAAAACAACATGTTTTGGCTCTGTTTGTTGGCTACAGAAGCACATTCATAATCAAGACACGTGCAGTCGCATCTTAAAAATTTGAATCAAACGACTCTTGGTGTGATATGCTTGTCAGCCACTAGATGGTGCCATCGGATAAAAGAAATTCTCCGGACAGCCGCATTAATTTGTATGTATGCACCATTCCACTGATAAAAATTCCTGCTAATGTGAAACTCACTTAGCAACAAAATTATTCTGATTCAGATCAGGGCTTAGCATACACTTAGTTAACCACCAAGCTAACCACGGTTATATGATAACATGTTTGTTGTTAGAATAGAATAGACTTTATTGATCCCACAGTGGACAAATTCACTTGTCACAGCAGCACCAGCACTCAAAAGGATAATTAGAAGATAAAAACAAGGATACGTGTATATACACATAGGCAGTAATCTAGTATTATAATCTTCGATCACTAAAAACCACAAATAAAAGATGAAAGCAAACTTGGGTACCAACACTGCAGCATACTGTAAGAGACACAGACAACAATCTGAATCCGGTATTGCACAAGTATAGAACACATGAATATTGCATTGGTGTTATTGTGTACCAGGATGATACCAGTACAGCTTAAACTGAGGAGTTATACACTCTTACTGCAGAGGGGATGAAATGTTTTACATTGAACAGCGCCAGGTGCATCTGCATTAGTTGTAACTTCAACAACTCTGCTGTTATTTATTATTACTGTGGAGCTGTAGTCATTTTCCAACAGAATATTTTATGCTGAACTAAAGCAGGAAAATCTATTAGCAAATTAGCTCCACTAAGCAGTTTCTTCACCAGCCGCTACTGGGGTTTTTCCTCATTTCCGACCGTATTCAAAGTTAATCCAGGGGTTATGAAGGCTTCGTCTTATTTTCTCGTCTTATTCTGCTGACAGCCGGCACTTGTTGGTAACGTGTTTTTTGCGAATACTTATTTCTAACAAATACTTTAAAAAAATTTGTATTTGGGAAGAAGAGAAAAGCGGATGAGTGAGCAATCCACACAGACGCTTAACGACCCATGCGCGCATGAGGATAATCCTGTCTGGATGTGGACTGTAGATTCAATTTTACAGCAGCCCTGATTATAATTTATGAAATATCTTGTTAATGCATAAACCTTCACCTCTGGCTGATATTGTTTTTGGTTCATAGCCTTTCAATCCATAGTACAGTATTATTATTGGTGTATATATAAATATGTAGGAAAACATCCTTACGTATTTGCCCAAGTTTCTGTTTGTCAGTCTAGTGACAGAGAGAGAGGTTTTCCTATATATATATATATATATATATATATATATATATATATATATATATATATACAAAGAGTCTGGAGAAGACAAGGAGAACGTTATGCTGCCTGCAACGTCGTTCAACATGACAGGTTTGGTGGTGGGTCAGTGATGGTCTGGGGAGGCATATCCATGGAGGGACGCACAGACCTCTACTGCCTAGGAAATGGTGCTCTGACTGCCATAAGGTATCCAGATGAAATCCTTGAACCCTTTGTCAGACCCTACGCTGATGCAGTAGGTCCTGGTTTTCTCCTAATGCACGACAATGCCCGGCCTCATGTGGCAAGAGTATGCAGGCAGTACCTGGAGGATGAAGGAATTGAAACAATTGAATGGCCTTCACGATCCCCTGACTTAAACCCAATAGAACATCTGTGGGACATTATGTTTCGGTCCATTAGGCGGCGCCAGGTTGCTCCTCAGACTGTACAAGAGCTCAGGGATGCCCTCACACAGATCTGGGAGGAAATGCCACAAGACACCATCCGTTGTCTCATTAGGAGCATGCCCCGACGTTGTCAAGCATGCACACAAGCTCGTGGGGGCCACACAAGATACTGAAAAGCATTTTGAGTTGCAGAAATGAAGTTTTTGAAATAATGGACTAGCCTGCCACATCTTCATTTCACTCTGATTTTAGGGTGTCTACACAATTGAGCCCTCTGTAGGCTGAAAACTTTTATTTCCATTAAAAGACTTGGCATCCTTTTGTTCCTAAGACATTGCCCTGTTGTTATTTGTATAGATATCCAACTTCATATTGAGATCTGATGTATCTAATGTGTTTCTTTAAAGTGTTCCTTTAATTTTTGTGAGCAGTGTATATATATATATATATATATATATATACACACACACAGGTATATATTATCATTAGTTGTACTGTAGTTGTATTTACAATAATTTCATTGTGTTATTTCTATATACTGTAGACCAAAATAAATCTTAATCTGCTATTTATGGTCATAACAGGGTCAATACTGAAGTTAGATGTTAACCTTACCTCTTCCAACCTTACCTCTCTGTTAGTTGCTACTGGTGACTGAAGAGTCTCAAAACTGAGGCTCATCTATGGCATGAGAACACTTGAGTGTCCTGGCTGTCAAGTTCAGCTCAGCTCAGAAGCAACAGCATCAGATGACCTCATTCTTGACTTTATTTATCAAAGTGTCAATAGATTATATTTCTATTTGTGTAATAAAGTGAAACTTTTCTGCAGGAGCTGTGGATGTTGTAAATGAATGATGATACCACTGTGGTGGGGCTCATCTCTGAGGGGGTGAGTCTGCTTACCGGGATGAGGTGGAGCGGCTGTCAGTGAGTGTGGTGTTCTGATAATAACCTGGTCCTGAACACCACCAAGACCAAGGAACTGGCTTTAGATTTCAGAAGGAATGGCAAGAGAGACACTCAGCCCCTGTTCATTGGAGGGGAACAGGTGGAGAGGGTGACAGATTTCCGGTTTTTGGGCGCTCACATAGAGGAGGACCTAACCTGGAGTTTTAACACCATGACTATCATTAAGAAGGCACAACAGAGACTATACTTCCTGAGAGTACTTAAGAACAACCAACTTAATCAGAAATTGCTGGTTCTACCATTGCTCCACAGAGAGCATCCTGACTGGCTACATGTGTGTGTGGTTTGCCAGTTGCACAGCAGCAAACAGGAAAGCGCTCCAGAGGGTTGTCAACACGGCCCAAAAAATCATCGGTTGCTCTCTCCCCACCCTGGAAGATCTAGTGCCCGCTGCCTCAGAAGAGCTAACAACATTCTGAGGGACTCCTCTCATCCGGGTCACTCACACTTTGAACTGTTGCCCTCTGGGAGACGTTTTAGGTCATTAAAGACAAACAGACTGAAACACAGTTTCTATGCAAAAGCAATAAGCGCATTAAATTCAGTAAAGATATGCCTTTCTCATTATCTCTTAACTGTGCAGTATCATGTGTCATGCAATAATGAAATGATGATGTGAATGTGAGTGCATATGTGGAATGTGTGTTATTTTTTTATTTCTTGTTTTTTATCTTTTTTATGCACCAAAGGAGATGTTACTACTTTTTAATTTCATTGTACTTAATTGTACAATGACAATAAAGGCATTCTATTCTATTCTATTCTATTCTATTCTATTCTATTCTATTCTATTATTCTTAACCAGCAGTTCACACTTGGGATTGTTTCAGTCTTTCAAATTGGACCCAGGAGTTATTTAGCTCTGAGAAATGCATCACATAACAACTAGGGCAGATCGTGGAGAGGTTTTATTTTGGTAGTTCAGACTTTAAACCGGAAGTACTTCATTGCTGAGTCAAACCATCGACTGTATAAATTCTGGAGTGAAATCAACACGAAGCAAAGACTGTCGCTTTGATTCTTTCTGACAGGAGAAGAACAAGGCTGGCAGGACGAAGGGGAGCTCGCCGCTTGCTAGAGTAACACTTCTATTCTTGTCTCGTTTTCTTCTCTTGACTTTGTGTTACTTTAGTTGAAATGAAGCTAACATCGTAGCTGAATTAGCTCATGATAAATAGAAATTACAGTTGTTATAACATATGTCGTGCAGGGACTCTGAACAGTTGTCATGACTTTAAGTGCATACTAGTATGGGTTGTTGTTAAAGAAACAAGACCGTCTTCTATGGACTGTTAGCAATTAGCTGCTAACACTAGCCTAGCTTAGCCGGCAGGAGAACACGACGCTTTCCGTCGCGGTTGCCTAACAACCGGCTCTGAAAGAGACAGTAACCGAGTAACCGAACAGCGGTGGTGCTTCCGAACTAAAGCTGTTTGGTGTGACTGTGTCCTACAGATGGATGACGAGCTGGACGAGTTCATCAGAAGACACAAGGCGCGAGTGGCTGCAGATAAAGCCAGTTTAGAAGAGCCTCATTACCTGGAAATCAAGGTTCAACTCAGCTGTTCTCTATTCAAACACGTGACTTTACACCTGAGCATTAAAACGTGTTTAATTGACCTAAGCTGTTGTTTCAATTGAGAAATACTTGATAAATTTACACCAGTTGGAAACCTGACAAGTCAAATGAATGAATATAAAAGGATTAGATTATTATTATGACTCCCTTTAGGCTCAGACTTTATAAGAATGACACAACGTTTGCTGCCTCGGTTTTATGATGATAGTTTAAGTAAGCTGCAGAATGTTACGATGAGTAATCAGATGATATCACTCAGTTGCAAAGTTGTCATTTGCCATGAAAATAAACGTAATCCCAAAAATCCATTTCCACATGATTAAGAAGGCTAATCTTTTCAGACTGATCCCACAAACAGCTGCAGGCAGAAAGTAGTGATGGTGAGATGAAGCCTCGTGATGAACTGAAGCTTTCCATCCAACTGGTCGACGCATGATTTGAGGCACTGTGATGATTCATTTGCTGTACTGCTCTATCAAGTGGACGATTTAAGTAAAACAGACACAGTGATTCGCGTGAATCTTATAAACTGAATAAATTAATGTTTGTGATGGCAATATATAAATTCTGAATATTGTCTTAATCTGTTCTTTTAATGCAATGTCTGGTACGCAATACAACTCTACAACAAAATGTGACAGGGGAAATCAGCAGTCTTTTGCATCCTCTTTTTTATTTCAGTCCTGTGTGAAGAAGCTAGCCAGTTCCTGAATCAGTCACATGGTACGGACTGCCAGCGAGAGCTTGAATGTCTCTACATACATAATCAAAACAAACCTTGATACGCGCTTCACAAAAATCTCCCCGAATTACCTGACACGCTTTGAAGTGTCGACACAAAAGACACGTCACTCACAGAAAACTCTGGAGTAACCAGTGACCACCTCCTTGCCAATCAGTTTTCCATGGTAGCTGACATCGGCTGAAGTTCACACCTACCTATAGAGGGAGCCTCTGATTGGTGGGTAGAATCAGCCAGCAGTGGCTTCCTGCATGCGTGATTCATTATCAGTCTGGATGCAGTGGAGTAAACATCTCTGACTGCAGCTCAGAACCACTGCTCCAGCTGCAGCAGTGTGAGGACAAACTGCTGTGAAGAGCACACAGCAGTCTCAGTGAGAGAGTAGGAAGCAGTGTGCTTCATGTCAGTCTCCAAAAGCAACACTGAATATGGTCACCTTTGTTTACTTACTTATGGAGGACAACACAGACTTCTACACACGTCTTTTGCCCTGCCCACATGCTCAGAGACATCTGCATTCCTGAGAAGGCTTTGCTACCAAGACTGGACCGGGCCATGCCAGATGTGAAGATGTCATAAACATGCTCCCAGAGGAACTCCTCCAACCATCCAACAACAGGTTGGTGATGGACAATGTCTTCTCCAGCAAGATGGAGCTCCGGGACAGAAGAATTAAGTCAGAACCAAGTGGATCAGGATCATCAACATGATGTATCCAGGTTCAGGAAATCTGGTGGTCCATCTTCCAGAGGCAGGAGGACAAACACAAACCCAACATTGATGATGAAGAAAGAGCACCAACAGTTAGGATCTGGAGGTCAGGGTGAACTACGAAGGTCTAGAAGGACCAACTCTGGAGATATTGACTCTTTACACAAACTTAATGTAACTTTCAGTAAGTTTTTGATACTAATGAAATACTTGTAGTTCTTCTTTGGCAACTATAGAAACACTTGACAAAAATATCTAAAACACTGAAGCAGTAAACTTTGTGAAAATCAACTTGATAAGTCTTTTTCTAGACTTTTGACCAAAGCTGTACATTCAGTTATTAATAACTTTATTTATACAGCTGCTGCCTCTTTTTTCTGCTTTACTGTTAAACATGTTAGCTTGTTATACAACCAGATGTTGGATTTCAGAGTGTGTGCTTCTTGACTTTAGTGCCGTTTTTAATCCATTGACCTGTTTGTGTTTGTTACCTGACAGGTACAACCCTGCAGAAGCTACGGTTCCACTATTAAGGAGAACATCCCACCTACGTTTACTGCTCCAGGAAAAGGTTCGTATCAGGACTTCACTTCCTTCTCTATTTTAATAATGAAAATCTCCGTTTTCACTGGGGTCAATTGGCTCTCTACTTTTGTTTGGAATGATTATTTGTCTTGTCTCATTTTCTTAACTGTGACACATGTCTTGTTTTGGGTCAGAACTTTTTCACCACTGGTCTGTTAAATATTGATGGGTGTGTTTGGACAGATGAGAGTTGCAATGTGGGTCTCCCTCTCGGTCTGGAGTATGAGAGGAAGAAACAGAGGCTGCAGCATGAGCTAAAGATGGACTACAGGTGCTACATGGCTCAGGTGACTACACACACACACACACCAGTGTTGTTTTTGGCGGGCATCTTTGGTTTAGTCTTAGTCTTTTGGATGAAAATGCTTTTTAGTCTTAGTTTTAGTCGACTAAAACTCAAAGAGGTTTTAGTCGACAAAGATTTTTGTTTTTAGTTTTACAAAAAATTAAACAGAGTATTAGACTTTAACAAATGATTTTATATGTAAGTAAGTAAGTAAATTTTATTTGTATAGCACTTATACAATATACAATAATGTATATCACAGAAAAAGAATCACAAAGTGCTTCACAAAGATCAACAAAACACAAGATAGTCATCATAAAATGATCTTAAAACAAAACAACAGAATATCATAAAATCATTAAAAATCAGAAAACAGAAAGTCATAAAATTATAAAAATGATAAAACAAATGAAAGATTATTATAAATACAAGTTAGAAAAAACGAATAAAACATAAAAGATTTAAGTAAAAGCAGTTTTAAACAAAAGGGTCTTCAGCTGCTTTCTAAAGGTGACCAGACTGTCAGTAACACGTAGGGATAAAGGAAGTTCATTCCAAAGTCGGGGTGCAACAGCCTGGAAAGATCGATCACCTCGACTTTTATATCTGGTCTTTGGAATTTCTAGAAGGTTCTGGTTGGTGGACCTGAGGGCTCGGGTTGGAGCATAAGGCTTTAACAGTTCAGTAACATAAGGAGGAGCTTGGCCATGTAGAGCCCTGTATGTTATAGTCAGGATTCTAAAATGAATTCTAAAGTTAATGGGTATGTGAGATTTACTCTGAGCTACTGGAGTGAGTTTCACACCAACAATATTTATTTTAGGGCTAAAGGCGATGGGACACAGATTTTGTCCAGTAGAACAACAATCCACGGATACGTATAATTTTTTTGATTTATTGATAATCACTGCACTGTGTATAATTTATTGATGCAGATCAGCGCATCAGTCAGTAGATTTTCACCAAAGAAATTTATGATTTTCTTTCCTTAAATCAAATCAAATCAGTCTTTATTTATAAAGTGCTTTACATACATTAAGTGCAACACAAGGAGTCATTACCTATAATACCATGGATATCTACGTCCTATTATAGTCTTTTAGACCATTAACATAAATTGTATTGGAAAAATAAATTTAAAAATGTGCTTTTCTGAACCTTTTTTGTAAAGGGCATATTTTCTCGCGAGATCACGCGATATTTCGGCTGTCTCGGACGCGCGCGGGACTGAGGGGCGCGTTGATTGGTGGAAGGAAGCAGGAAGCAGCTTCAGCGTCTTGCTCCAAAACAACAAAAGTTATAACTACTGGACCTGGCAGTGACCTATGGGATCCAACCGTGTATTTACAAGCCCGAGCCTCACCTCGTGCGTAATGGCGCCCTCGCATGTTGTTGAGTTGGGACAAAGCAAGCTAACAGCCAGGCATCGGCTCTTATGCGGTTGTGAAGATGGAATACACAAACCAATCGGAGTTTTGTTTCCCATAACACGGATTATAACATGAGTCGTCAACGGTAAGACATAATTTATGCGTTTCACGTTATGAATGAGCTTTGTTGTGCTGGTTTGTTCGCTGCTGGTTCATATTTGTTTATATTCGACCTTTGTGTCGGCATATAGGGCCAGAGCTCAAGTTCTCGTTTTGGAATGCGCATGCTCGTGGGGTGCATGTGAGCTGGTTGAAGAAGGCAAGATTAAACAAACGCTTCAATGTTAAATATCGGCTTCTCAGCCAGTGAAAAATCATTAGGAAGCCATTATATACATTTTTTCAAGTGGAAAAGTGAAAATTTCAGGCAATGACTCCTTTAAAGTAGCTCTCCGGAGTATTTCTTTTATCTGATGGCACCATCTAGTGGCTGACATGCGTATCACACCAATAGTCGTGGACTCGGTAATTTAAGATGGCAACGGCACGTTTCTTGTTTATGAATGTGCTTCTGTAGCCGACAAACAGAGCTAAAACACATTGTTTTACAAGTATTATTCTCATGTCATGTTGTGTTTTCATATATTTATATTTTAAAGACTTACTTGTCTGTGAAAAGTTCATCAATGATGCATCAGCCAAGGTACTTCCTTAAATTTGAAGCACGTAAGCGGTAGTCTAACGCTATTGGTCAGTTCTGGTCGCTGCTCAGTTTCCTATTGCACAGATTTTACGGGGCAGGGGGCAGGCTTAGCAAAAAAAAAAAAAAGACGTATTGCTTACATTATATCACACTAAATGATAAGACAATCACTTTTACGAATTTCTGAAAAATCATACATAATTCCTGAAAGGGGAAAACTCCGGATTGCTGCTTAAACAGAATGGACTCTTAGGGAGCATACAGAGTTTTCTATACAATATTTAAATAGAAATAAAAACGTTTGTTTAATTTATTTATTATTTGAGTTATCAGAACTCCAACTTAGTGTCTTTAAATGTATATTCTGGCAAAGTCCACCTGCTTAAATGCAGTAATTTATTTCCATAAACCTGCAGTGTTGTGAGTTTTCATGAGCCCACAGAATTTATATAAATAACCCAGTTCTGCTCTTGAGCACCAACAGTGATGCTCATAAACATTTAGATGTGCCTAAGCTGTTATGCTGTTGGTTTAAAATGCAGGAATCTGACCTTTTATTAGGAACCAGGGAGCAGAGAAAATAATCCTGACACACTGACTTTAAAACATTTGTCTTAAACGTGTTCAGATAAAACCTGTTAAAAACCGTCATTTCTTTCATTTATCTGCCAAAAATCATGACTTTTTCAGAAAGCACACAGATAAGAAACTTGTTAACATCATGAATATATTTACTTCCTCAATAAGCGGCTGTGTTGAGTGATGCGTGTTCCTGTGACAGGGAAGCGCTGTTCTCAGGGCACTGGTGAGCAGAATGCTGTTACTTTTAGCTTTTGTGAGACAGGCAGAAATGTGCATTTTGAGCATAATTTTCGTCTTGCCTCATCTTGTCAACAAAAACTCCCACATGTCTCGTCATGTTTTAGTCACCAAAGAGCTATTTGTAGCTCGTCAGTGTCTCGTTTTTGTTTTGAGAAAAAGGGGCGTCAACAAATAAAACAAATAATTTAGTCATTGTCATCAAAAACAGCACACACACACACACACCAGTGACATGCGGTGAGCTTCATGACTGGGGAGACACTTTCTCCTCTGGAGTCAGACGTACAAATATATGAACCTTAGATAGAAGCTTGCTTACAGTGTTTATAAAGTGCCAAAACCGCACGCATGCATCAAACATTGTCTCTCTCTGTGAGAGCAAACAGTCTCTGCAAGTGTTCAAGCATTTGCACAAGTGATTGAATCAAACCGTGCGTGTCAGTACTGTCAGTTGCTGGCTTTTATGGATGGAAATGACATTTTAGAAATTTTTCAATCCGGTTTTAGGTCCCTACATAGCACTGAAACGGCACTGACTAGAGTACTGAATGATATTTTTTTTAGCCACCGATAGTGGCAAGTCAGTATTGTTAGTCCTGCTGGATCTTACTGCTGCATTTGATACAGTTGATCATGAGGTGTTGCTTCATCGTTTGCAACACTATGTAGGTCGTATCTGACCAACAGGATGATGTGTGTCAGGATGGGTAATTCGTCGTCAAAATACTCTCACTTACCATGGGGGGTTCCACAGGGCTCGATATTAGGGCCATTACTGTTTTCCATCTACATCTTGCCACTAGGTGACATTTTGCGCAAGTTTGGGGTGAACTTTCACCTATACGCCGACGATTGTCAGCTATACTTGCCTCTGGACAAGGACGGGGATCTCTCTATTAACAATTTCATGGATTGCTTGGTTGAGATCAAAACTTGGATGATGGGGAACTTTCTGCATTTGAATGAGCAGAAAACAGAATCAGTCTTGTTTACACCTAGTGGTCATACAGGTACCGCTGGGATAGACTGTGGGATGTTTAATGGTCAGCTAAGGAAATCAGTGACCAACCTTGGTGTGAAACTGGATAGTGCGCTTTGTTTTGAGACTCACATCAACGGGGTGGTCTCTTCATCCTTTTTTCATCTTCGTCGTTTGTCAAAAGTGAAACCATTTTTATCACACCATGATCTTGATACGGTGGTTCATGCTTTTATTACAGTACGCTTGGACTACTGCAACTCGGTTTTATTCGGTGTGAGCCAGGGTTCGCTAGCAAGGCTGCAACTAGTCCAAAATGCTTCAGCTAGATTTTTAGAAGGAATTCGTAAACATGATCACATCACTCCAGTCCTGGCAGCCCTGCACTGGTTGCCCGTTGACATGAGAATTCGTTTTAAGATCCTTTTATTGGTTTTTAAAACCCTGAATGGCCTTGCACCACCTTACCTGGCATCTTTACTCCAGCCATATGCCCCAGCTCGGTCGCTTCGTTCTGAATAACCTGTTACTCTCCGTTCCGAGGTCACGCCTGAAGACGCGTGGAGATAGGGCTTTCGCCGTAGCTGGCCCAAAGCTCTGGAATGACCTTCCACTCTATATTAGGGCTTCAACTTCTCTGGCGGTTTTTAAAGCAAGACTGAAAACTCACTTTTATGATCTGGCTTTTAACTAGTCTTATTGTTTTTATGTAACTGAGCTTACTGTTTTCTCGGTTTTTATCCTGTTTAACTTGTTCTCTGTTTGATGTTTTTAAAAGTTATTGATTTTTACTGTTCTGTAAAGCGCCTTGGTGGCATGCTTTGTCTGTAAAGCGCTATATAAATTAAAGTTGAGTTGAGTGCACGTTGGCCAATGAGCACATGACGGTGACAAACATCCACGCGGCAGCTTCACTGCGCGCTCGGTTGCTGAGTCTTTACTTGCTTGACTGCTGGACTTTTGGCACTCTGGAGGCGGGGCCTGTGGCTGATCTGCTCTGTCCTCTGATTGGTAAGTTCTGTTCTCTCCCTACCCCCTTCCTCCATAGGCTCTTTGCACCAAAAGACTGTGATGTCACATCCAGTATGCGTGATACGCAGAAGTCATTTCCGTTATCTATGGTGCTATTTTATACAAGGTGTCTCACAGAGCTACCGAAGTTAAACATCAACGATGTCCACCGACAGTGCCGATCATAAACCACAACCCCTGCCAGCAAGCTGGAGAAGGGTTTTAAGATGAACGCGTCATCGTTTATTCATGAATACGAAGGTGAGTCTTGTTTGTTCTGGCTCGCCTGGATAGCTAGCTAGCTAGCTCTAGGTTAGCATGCTCAGTGTTAATGAAACCTTGATTTATAAATTTTATCTAATATATTACACACGTTATAAGGGTCACATTAACATAGCTGTGAGATGCCATTTTAACAACGACAGCGTGTCAGAATACCTTTTGACATTTAACTAACATTCTTAGATATGTGGGTTTGTTCATGTGCTAAAGTAGCCTGCTCTGCTGTAATCTGTGATGTTTTCAATTCAAGTGTCAAACAAAGAGAGGCAATCAGGAGAAGTATCTGTGAAGGCCTTGTGCTTCAGGTCAATGAGGAAGGCAGAAAACCTCATACTCTGAAAGTAGGCTGTCATTGTTAGTATATTTGTTCAAGTCAACTGAGATGTTCTAGCTCAGCTGTTCACTTCAAAGAGGTTTGTTTAAACTTGGGCCAAACTTTGCTAACCCTAAAATTAGGTTAAAGCTACTTTGTATGATTACTTAAATTTAAAATTCATGATACATAAATTATTATTGCTTGAGTCATTTATATATTTTTTTATTTTGTAATCCCTTGAACTAATAATGGAGGTTCAGTAATCAGTTTGATGTAGAGCAGTCCAGTGAGAGCATGGGCATACCTACTGTTCAAGTAAAGTGCTGGCCAAGTTTTGCACATTACCATGATATGGCCGAGTTCCATATGGCCTCCCTTTTTTGTTTTGTTCAATGCATGTTTTTTATGCTACCAAATCTGTACACTAACTTGATTTTTTTATCTGCGCAGACAGAGAAGTCTTAGAGACTCAAAGCCTGTTGTTTTGGTGAAGTCCAGTTGCTTTTGTGTTGCTGGGACTGCGATATGTAACCATACAATTCCCTTCTGTACCAGACTGCTCACTTCTCTCAGCTCAGTGTGCCACTGGTTTCACCAGTTCACAGCTGCATTGAAGAGGAGCAACACTTGCACAAACCTCGAACTGCTGTAATTTTTATAATCTCACATGCCACACAATGGTTAACTCATTAACTGCCAGCCATTTTCTGATCAGAAAGCCCCTGACTGCCAGCGTTTTTGAGTGTTTTTACTGCTTTTTGAAGAGTCGCAGAACATTGTGCTCTATGATCATGTAAATGCCAAAACTACCAAAAGAAAGAGTAGACTCACTTCTTACATCAGGAAGAATCACCTTATTTCAAGTGTTATCCGTTCTTTCACAATCTGTTGCCGAAGCGTGAGCTGCAGAAGCATTTCCGGTTGGCGCATCGCTTTTTTTCACAGCAGCGCCCCAAACCGATCTCCTTATTCATTCATTTTCTGCTTCCTGATCACGTGATGTGTGACATACACGGATGAAGATCCGCTTTAGACACGTGATGTTTATTTTCACGATGCGGGGGCTCGTTCCGACGCCCACCCCGTAAAAAAAATGCAATTGACGACTAAAGTCGTCAGTGGCAGTGAATGAGTTAACATGATCAAATTTAAAATTAAGAATGATAAAACTTGCTTTATTTTTTCTTAGGGGGTAAAACCAGGACCAGTTGGGAAGATGGTTGTCACAAACCCTGTGTAAGGCCGGATGTGGAAAGGCGGCTTATGGCAAGTTAATACTTAATTACATTAAATTATTTATTTTGAACTGTGTCATTTCAAACCCTTAGTGGGAATTAATAAAATATGTATTAATCTATACATATTTACCTACTTACCTTTGACTCACCTGTGAAGGACAGTTGCTTCCCCAGACATATTGGCTCTGCTGGTGCCCCACCACCCCACACACACACACACACACCTGGTTAGAAATAGTGTCAAAAATAGGGAAAAATAATAAATCGTTTTTAGCTTTACCTGGTGACCATTTATTTCCTAGACCACACATGGGCCTGTAAATAAATTATTTGTATGAGAATTTGAGCTTTTATGAGCAGTTTACTGTCCAGCAAAAATTGTTGATGCACGCACACACACACACACACACACACACACACACACACACACACACACACACACACACACACACACACACACACACACAGACTTACCTGTATAACTTACCTCTCCACCTTATGCTCTATTTAAAGGAGTACCCTGACGAGAGGAGTTTTTGGGCCACTTCCTGACCTGTCTGTGCTGCGGGTGACAGAGGCCTACAGTGAACTTGATTTTCTGAATAGGCCATTGGTGTCTACTGTGGGTATGAGTGCTACCAAACCACTTGTAGAGTGAGAGTTCGGACTGGTGCAGACAGGGAGTATCATTGCTTATCAGTAGCCCAAACCCCACTCCAAAAACATTGACCTACACCCCAACGCTCCACCCTTTCCCAGCCTCCCTCTGAAGGGCAAGAACCTTTTACCAACAGAGTGCATTTGGGTATGCACAGAAGAGGAACAGTTGCACCTGCAAAGCCTGAATGTTTCCTATGATATGGCAAATGAAATTAAGGCCTACACTCGTGACCAAAGCACCCTTCCACAATGGCATCTTCTATGGAAGACAAGAATAACGTCATCTAGGTTTTGTGAAATGTGCCACGTGCGTGGCCTCAGTACCTCTGAGTCTCTAGCTGAGAGGATGTTACAGGGCACAAGGCAGATCACAGATATGAGGAGGGCAGCAATAGAGTTTGAGGCAGTTAAGGAATATGCCAAATATGCACATGTCCACTACTCACCTTGTGGGCTAGTGATCCATCCGCAAGCACCATGGCTCGGCACTTCTCCGGATGGACTGGCATATGACCCCACTATTAGCCCATCATTTGGTTTAGTGGAAATAAAGTGCCCCAATATAAAATGTTATGTGGAATGTAAATATTTGTCAATGTCTAATGGGAGTTTTCAGCTAAAAAGAAGCCATGCATACTTTTGGCAGGTACAGGGACAACTTCTCTTGGCTGGGCTAACATGGTGTGATTTTTTTTTGTTTGAGCTGAAGATGACTATTTTGTACAGCGCCTACATGAGGACAAGGAAGTACAACACTTAATTCAATTTAAGTGTGATCAATTTTACTTTCATGTCTTTATGCAGAAGTACCCGTCCATGAAAAATAACATGCATTCATAATGGTACAAAAGGCAACAAGCAACATGTAATAAATGCACAAGGGTTCATAAAGGTATATGGTTATGTATTTATTTAGTAGAAGTGAAGGCTTCATTTCATATTTGATCCTCTTCTTGCAAGTTGGTGAAATTGTGCCAGAAACAGTTTAAACATTGTCACTTTCATATTTTCTGACTTTTTCCGCGAGGCTTTCTTCAATCTGCTCCATGTCTGCCCCTAGATATCTTCAGCTCTCTTTATTTTTTGAGGGGGCAACGGCAGTGCTGTTGACAAATTTAAAAAAAGCTGCGTCCTGACAATCACAAGCTTGCACTCTATGTCGCTCTCGATGGACAAAACGTGGGCATGTCTCCATCACCTTCTGCGGGCCTGTCGGAGAGCCCTTGCGCTGACGCAAAATGGTGCTGCATGTCTCCGTACCAACACAGACGGAGAAGTATAAATTAGGCTTTAGACATGCTATCTTCTGTGTCTGGAGGACACTGGGCAGGCATTTGTCTCCTTTTCTGTAGGAAAGGGGGACAGTAAACCTTGCACTTTACCACATCTGAAAGCAAAAATCCCTTGTCAACCATGATGGCCATATCATCTGTGTGTAGGTCAGGTAAACTTGAACATCTGAAGAGTTCCTTGTCACTAATAGACCCCTCATACAAGGAAGACACAAAAGTTATTGCACCATGGGGGGCCATCCCAATCAATCCCTTCATGGTGCAGTGAAACTTGTTATTTGAATACATCTCACTTTGTAGAAGCAGGGATGATGGCATCTGACATCTCAGCTCAGTGCAATCCACAGTAATCTCCATCACAGCTCTAGCGTTGAACCTGTCTGACAAAGGTAGAGCGTTGTGATTGGCCAGACACAAAACTGTTCAGGCAAATGGTAGACCTGCTGAGGCTACAATTGAGCATGGCTAGACCAACATGCAGAGCAAAATCCTTTTGCTACTTTACAGATGGTCTAGATTTCTAGGCTACTGATTACCCATTAACTTTAGAATCCATTTTAAAGTCCTGACTAGAACTTTCAGAGCTCTACATGGTCAACGTCCTTATATTACTGAACTCTTAAAGCCTTATGCTCCAACCCGAGCCCTCCATCCATCCATTCATCCGGGGTCGGGTCGCGGTGGCAGTAGCATAAGCAGAGAGGCCCAGACTTCCCTCTCCCCAGCCACTTGGGCCAGCTCCTCCAGGGGAATCCCAAGACGTTCCCTGGCCAGCCGAGAAACATATGGCGCTTACACACTAGCACTGGGTCGGCTCCGATCGATCGGCCTCAGTCGGCTCCGATCGGTCGGCCCCGGCCCCGCCAGGTTGTTTACACACGTCGTCCAGGACACCCTTTGGAATGCGGACGTAATAGGCGGTCTCATAAATGCGCGAAAAATTGGCGCGAATTTATCCGTGATGTCAGAGCGCATCTCCGAGCATGTGGGCGGGTCAAAGGAGCGCGGAGAAGTCTGCGCGGTGTCTTCCTTATTAAACAAAGGCCGTGTGGCAGCACTGTCAGTGTGTGTGTGTGCTGGGCTCATCACAGCAGACGGAAACAGATAAAACAGCTTCAGTCAGAGGCTTGTTAACTCCTCTGCATTCAGAGTGATAATGAAGCGCGCATGCAGGAAGCCCCCCGCTGGCAGATTCTATCCACTAATCGGAGGTTCCCCCTAAAGTCAGGCGTGAATTTGAGCCGACCAATAAGTCGGCAGTGGGTGTGTTGGACCGGTTTCGGCGCGAGTCAAACTGGCTTGGGAAGAGGGCTGAAAAAGCATCCGGTTTGGCGCTGAAAATTCTCGGGCTACCCTGATGTGAAACCTAATCTTTCGACTCGGCTGTACAGACCTGGTGCTAGTCTGTAAGCGCCATTAGTCCCTCCAGTGTGTCCTGGGTCTTCCTTTAGGTCTCCTCCCGGTTTGTACGTGCCTGGAAAATCTCAGCGGATCTACTCTGAGCCCCTCCCAGATGACCGAGTTTCTCACCCTATCCCTAAGAGAGAGCCCAGACACCCAGCAGAGAAAACTTATTTCAGCCACTTGTTTCCGCAATCTCGTTCTTTCGGTCACTACCCAAAGCTCATGACCATAGGTAAGGGTTGGAACTTAGATTGACCGGCAAATCGAGAGCTTTGCCTTAAGACTGCTTTTACTTAAAACCTTTATGTTTTCATTCATATTATGATCTTTAGTCATTTGTTGCATCCCTTTTTGTTTTTAATAATTTTTTTTTTGTCTATTAATCATGTTTAAAATTTTGTGATTTTTCTTTCTGTGATAGGTGCTAAAAACTTTATCAACTTATTTATTGAATTCACTACAGCTGAGTGCCTCATGGTGTTTTCTACAGGTCAGCCTGACTGAAATAAAGACATGACTATGAGAGTTTCACATGGAGGATCTGAAACTGACAGCAATAATTCAGACACAAACTGATTGTTGGCAAATTTATCTCAACTTGCTGCGACAAAAATATGTTCAACACCAAACTAGTCTAGATCCAGGTTTCACTGCTGTTACCTATCCAAGACCAATGACATCTCTTGATAATTTTAATAGCAACCATGGTGGTTATTTTCCTGCAGGTGGATGTTTTTCCCAAACAGAGATCTGTGCTGCAGAGGAATGTAACTAGTCTAACAGAAGATGGATGCCTGTACCCCACTGAGGATGGCCAGGGGTCAGCACCAGTTCTCTCAAAACATTGGAACCAGCAAAGTGGACTTACAAAGCAGGATTCAGATGAGGAGGAGCAGTACAATGATGAACTGGAGCAGATTGAAAGCGAAAGGCGCTGGCTGGTGGAAGCTGATCCGAGGTGTAGGAAGAATCCGGCAGCTAGAAACGATGGAAGGTAAAAACAAGGTTTTTCCTGTTTTAAGAACTTAGAAAAGCTGTTGATTTTGTTTGCTCTGTTCTGTTCTCATTTCAGTCTGTTTTATTTTGCTTTTTCAGGAGCAAAAAGGAAAGTTTAGGTGTTGGAAGAGAAGACAGGAGATGGAGAGAACTGAGCAAAAACAAAAATGCAAATGAAAAGCTTACCATGGGGCTTATTATAGGTAATGAATAAAAAACGGCTACTACAATCTAATCCAGTGTCCAACCTGGGGTTTGCGAACCCCCAAGAGGGTCACTAGAGATCTCAGAGGGTCTGCACACTTTTGTCTGTGCATTTAAAAAAAAAAATCCTCAAACACACCCAATAGTTTAATCTTAACTGTATAATAATTTAGATTATACCAGATTAAATAGCGGGCTTTCTCATTTGCCATTCTCAAGCTCTGGAATTCACTCCTGTTACATGTACAGCTGGACCCATCAATAGCCTGTTTTAAGTCTGTTCTTCAGGCCCACTTTTATCAATTAGCTTTTAGTCGGTAATTTGGTTTTTCATCTTTTATGATCTGTTGTGTATGTGTGTTTTATTGCATTATGTTTTGCTGCTCACATGTCTTAGTATTGTGTTTTATGCATTTGAACTCCCCTCCTCTTTTAATCTTCTTATTAATTTGGTGCTCTCATTTTTATTTGTTGTTTTAGATCAGGGGTCTCCAACACGTTGCTCGCGAGCGACCGGTTGTCCTGTCGCTCGCGACCCACTTGAAAGTCACTCGCAACACACTTAAAAGTTGCTTGCCTGTAAGCAGCCAGTGAGCAATCCTGCTTGACTTGTAATTAATGAGAGACAGCTTTAAAATTTGATGGCAAGCCATCCCCCTTTTCTGTAATATCTAATCTAAAGTCAGTATTTGTTGGAAGTAAAATAAAAATCTGATTATTGCACAAATCTTTCGGCAAATGTGTTCAAGTCAGTAATGCTTGAAATACGCAGATTAATTGCGGGGGTTGCAGCACAGATCCCCAAATACCTATTGATCTAAACAATTAAGTCATTATCTTTCTGTTGCAACAAGGGAGACATACTGTGTGTGTGTGTTTGAGTGAGAGAGAGAGAGCGAGAGAAAGAAAGATATGCCTGATGACTTAAGAAAAAAAATCAATCAATGTTTATTTATATATCACTTTACACAACCCAGAGGGTGACCAAAGTGCCTAACATTTAATATGGACAGAAAGAAACAATAAAAAATGACAATAAAGTAATAGGGTATTCTACAGTTGACGTCACCACGCAAAGGCTGCTGGGAAGGGTCATACTGATAAGCCGCATTAACAATAGAAAATATACAGTTTCAGAGCGTTTTGACATCGATATGAAGGCATAAAATGGAGGAAGTTATTTTGACAAAAAAAAAACATACCAGAGAGCTTTTCTTGATGGCGACCCTGCTAATTATCAATCACCAGAACTGAAGCGCTAGCTCAAATGAAAGTGAAAGTAAAAACTAACCCTCGCTAGCAACGCTGTTGTTTTAAACGCCATTATTCCCATCACGGCTCCTTCTTGAGTAATATAAAAATAAGTTCATTACTCACAGTGCTCAAGTAACATTTTCTCAAGGTAGTTTTTTAACTGTCAGGTTATCATTTGTGTCCCTACTTTTTATATTCCACTCACCTCTGGTCAAAAGCCTTTTTCGTGGACGTTTGGGTGGGCATGCTGTTTGGCCCAGACGTTCAGCTGGACCGCTGCCTCCTTGTTAACTCTCCTCCGTTAACAACGCTGCCTCTAACTCTCCATTAACAACGCTGCATCCTGCATTAATTCTCCTCTGCTGCTGCTCCTCCTGGATAACCCCACGACTGAGAGCGTCGTTACGACCGGCGACTGGTCATTCTCGGATGTAGGACTTTCCCCTCCAGGAAGATGTAAGTAACAAATATACGTGCTTTTCTTGATCTGCTCCACACAGTTAAAATCCGCTCGTCCAAATTAAAAACTACCACCGCTTTGCTTCTTCTGTCTTTAGCTTAGCCCGTGTAGCTTTCCAGCTGTTTCACGTGGTGTCGGCCTGAAACTGGCGTCTCCGGGTCTGCAGCGTTATACTATTGACTTTACCGGCTTTGGAAAAGGGATAAAAAGTCCTCTCCAACATCCGATCTGGGCGTCTAGAGTCCGATTAGCACCTCCCCCAGCAGCAGCGTTAAGTTCCTTGCTGTTTGAAAATCTTTAGGAGACGAAAAAATAACTTTAGCTAGATCGGAGCGACTCAGACCCATAGGAATCCATACTAAAATGTAGATTGTTTGTATGACCATATTTTCCAGAGTGCTTTGCGGCAATCTATTTTTAGCTACTGTAGAAAGCTCTATTCAGAACCACTGTAAAAAGTAAAAAATCAGAGCCAGTTTAAAACAATTTAATAATAAGTTGTAATTAATCACTTTTAATACAGTTGCAAGACAAAGTATGTGAACGCTTTGAAATTATATAGATTTCTGCATAAAATAGTCATAAAATGTGATTTGATCATCATCTAAAGCCTAATTTATACTTCTCCGTCAGCTCCCCGAGACAGAGACACACATGCATTGGAACAGTTTTCCCTTCGGACTTCTTCGTCACCTGGAGAGTGTTGCAAAGCAATTCCCCGCCAGAACAACAGAGGGCGTAGCACTTTTCTGGGGTATCCTGTCATGTGTCCGGTCCAAGCTAGTGCATTTACAGTTTATATTTATTGTGCTTTTTTGCATTTAAGAGACTTTTTAACATGGACAAACTTGTGCCTCATTCTCCACCTCTTCATGTGCTCGCCACCTCTAAACCCACGTTTCCTGTCATTTCCGTCCACGAATAAAACGAATGCTGCGTATCTTTATACTCCTCCAGTCATGAGTGAATAAACGTTCATATTTTTAGAGTTTTTCCACGAGGTATTCTTCAAGCTGCTTTGTGTCTGCCGCTAGATATCTTAGGCTCTTTTTATTTTTTTGCGGGGGCAATGGCGGTGCTGGTGACTTATTAATAGGAAGTGGCGTTCTGGCCAATCACAAGCTTGTGCTCTCCGTGTAGTTGGATGCATGTTTAAAAAAGAGAGCTTGACTCCGTCTGTCCTTGCATGCCTGTTGGAGAGCTCTTGCAATGACGAATCATGGCACTGCGTGCGTCCGTACTGACAAAGATGGAAAAGTATAAATAAGGCTTAAGTCACAAGACAATCACAGTATGCTTATACTAATACCACACAAATAATTATATGTTTCCGTGTTTTAATTGAACACCATGTAAACATTCACAGTGCAGGTGAAAAAGTATGTGAACCCCCCAGGGGTGTCAAACTCCGGTCCTCAAGGGCCACCATCCCACATATTTTAGTGTTTTTCCTGTTTCAACACACCTGATTTCAATCAGGAGGTGATTAACAGGCTTCTGGAGAGCTTGATGAGCTGCTACACAGGTGACTCAACTGTGTTGGAACAGGGAAACAACAAAGAGGTGTAGGATGCCGGCCCTCGAGGACCGGAGCTTGACACCTGTGTCGTAGACTAATGACATCTTCAAGAGCTAATTGGAGTCGGGTGTTAGCCAACTGGAGTCCAATCAATGAGATGAGATTGGTTAAAGCTGCCCTGCCCTATAAAAAACACACACCAGTTTTGAGTTTGCTTTTCTCAAGAAGAATGTGAACGATCCCTCGCACAAAAGCGCTTTCAGAAGACCTACGATTAAGAATTGTTGACTTGCATAAAGCTGGAAAGGGTTAGAAAAGTATTTTCAAAAGCCTTGATGGTAAGAAATTGTCTATGAATAGAGAAAGTTCAGCACTGTTGCTACTCTCCCTAGGAGTGGCCATCCTGTAATGATGACTGCAAGATCACACCGCAGAATGCTCAATGAGGTAAAGAAGAATCCTGGGCCCTCATTTATTAACCGTACTTATGAACAGATCTGTGTGTATTCCGTGCATAGGAACGATTTTATGCATTGTATGGAATTTTCCAATTTGTACTTGTGCAGAGAAATGTTCCTAAATATAAGAACAGCTCTGACCATGCGTACGAACAGCATCTACTGGTAGAACGGGGGAACAGCAATTATGAAGGTCTCAGTCATCCATGCGTGTTCCTCATGCACTAATTATTCTACCCAATAAAGAATTATTTTGGTGGAAAAAATAGCTTTGTCGCATGAATGGTGCTAAAACCCATAAAAGAAACGTGACCGACAGCTATCTTACATTGTAGCATGGCTGATCTCGTGTTATTGAAGAATTTGGCAGAGACTCCGAAGGGGACGCGTCTTCCGTGAGTGCACTGACGCTTGCTGAGGATCCAGAGTGGCTCCAGAGCAGATACTCCATCCTGAGCTCAGAGGAGGCTGCAGTATCAACAAACATTTTCTAACAAGAACAAAACTAAACAACATGCAGACACATAGCCGCGGGAACATATTTTCAGCAGGGGGTGCTGAAAAAAAAAGCTCAGCTGCGCTCAACTCGTTATGTCCAGGTGAATCATAGCCTACGTGTAGCATATGCATTGATACGAGTCTCATTATTAGAAAGAAGACACACTCCAACAGTCTTCAGCACTGCTGGAAAACCTACGACTCCCGTCTGCAGTTGACCAATGAAAACACACCTTTGAGACGCCGCAGCAGCAAGACTCCGCTTCTCTGAGTTTCCGTTTCAAATCTTATATATAGTCTTTGGTTTCAACTTACGGTATGTTTAAAATGCGGATTATAAACTACACACCAGTTTTTATTTGTGTTAATAGCCCAAATAAAACCGGAGTTACTCTAAAATAATTAAACTAAGAATGAGTTCAGTAGCGTTTTGCNGCTGAGGGAGAGGATGCTGCTGCTGCGTGATCTGACAGCAGGTGTCAAAAGGTGCGCTGAGGCGCTGTCACGGAGCGGAGAAAACACTGAGACAGACATTTATGGCAAAACTTTAGATATTGGAGCGATCTGTAACAGATAGTTACTTCCCTGTAGTTTAGTGTTTTTTTTATGCATAAAGGAGGATGAGAAGGATGGATGTCCAGCAGTTCAGATCAGCTGTTTAGCTGAAAGACGGGAAAAGGAGACACGCAGCTGGAGTCTGAGGCCATGCAGGTTTTGAAAATATGTAGCGGATCAGTTCTTCCTCTTTGAGGAAGATGAGCTGACACTAAAAAGTGTTTACTGTGGCGCTTTTTTCTCTTTTTAGCGTTGTATTGCTTATCTGTAACGTATGCTTTTCGGGGGGTGCGCTCGTGACATAGCATGTCCTCTTGGAGCGAGACGTCGTGCAGTCTGGCTCACTGAAAGGTTGCGCCGTTCAGTGTGGCACCTTTCTGGAGTTCTCACAGTGTGACATGAACAGTGTGGTCCCGTGGCTGGAGGACTATAAAGATATGCAACAAGTGTTTTATTCATGGACGGAAATGATGGTAAACGTGGGTTTAGGGGTGGTGAGTGCACGAAGAGGTGGAGGAGAATGAGGGACAAGTTTGTTCGTGTTAAAAAGTATCTGAAATACAATAAAAAGCACAAAATAAACTGTCAATGCACTATCTTGGACCAGATACATGACAATATACCCCAGAACTCACTGTCGCTGCATATCCTTTTGTTTTCTCGAGGCTTCCCAAAAAAGTCTAAAATCCGCTTTTTTGCCATAGTGGTGAATAAATATTTGAGGTCACCAGCAGGGGGTGCTGCAGCCCCTCCAGCACCCCTACTTCCCGCGGTACTGTGCAGACAACTCTTTAAATGTAAACTGTAGATGACAGCAGAATGGAAAATTCAGTCCGTTTCTCTACGTTTCTTCATATTTAATCTTATATCGAACCTTTATTTTTGACAGGGACAAGCTCTCATCTGTCCTGACTGTGTTTACAATAATAAAATCACAACCGCTGCAACTAGTTTGTTCTCTTCTAAATCAGCATCCAGTGTCTCGATCTCATAGCCTGGCCTGCCAGACTCACCCTCTGTCTATTCTACACAGAGGAAGAGTCTGGATCCTCAGAGGCAGCGAGCACCATGAGGGGTGGGACTAGCCAGCTCAAAAATAACCAATTCAAAAAAAGGCAAAAATGACGACTTATCGCGGGACGCTGTAGTTTTTTAGCTGTAGTCAAAGATGGCGTCAAAGGAGTGCTGCTAACAATCTCCCTTTCACTGTTCACATCGAGCTGCACTGCAGTTAACCCCAGCTTTTTTTTTACTTGTTGCTCCATTAGCGCAAGTAAAGGTGACACCACGATAAAATGTGTTTTTAGCTGGGTAAGCACCTTCCTCAGTAGAAATGAATGCACTGGGGGCAAATGGAGACCCATCTAAGATGGCAGCCAGCCACTATGGCAGCTTCAATAGGCAGCACCAGTCCATGAGGCTTCTACATATACATATATCTGTGGGTAGCACTGCGCAAACATCTTTCTTTTAAAGAAAGGCTTTTAGCGCTAATTCTTGTTGTGGTTTTAAAGACATGTCCAAGTCATTTAGAACAGAGGAAAGAGTCACAGTGAATTCTGCTTCAGACGCCATCTTCATTGTTTATGAGAAACTAAGCGTTGCGGTGTGTGACATACACTGCTCAGCGCTTATTGGCTCAGTAAGAATTCTCAGGGGGTGGGGTTATTTGAATAGGAGCGTTACCAGACCCATTGCTTCCCATAAGGAAGCATTGGTTTGGCTGGCCAGGGTATCGATCTCACTGTCAATAAAGTTTTTCCTTTTTTTTTTTTTCGGGAAGAACACAGGGAATCCCCTCATGAGCTGTGCATGTAGTGTGACCAAATATGGTTAATTGAGGGCATTTCTGTATGTAAATGACAGTGAACAGACACAAGCACCTGGGTATGCACAGGTGGAATTTATCATCAGACGGTTGCAGAGTAACATGCTTACAAGAGGCCACCGCATGTTTCATAAATCAGGATTTTGACTGTTCGTACACACATTCTAAATTTAATTCGTATGAAGGAATATAGGACAGTTTCTATGAAAGTTTGATAAATCAGGGCCCCTGGGGTGTCAGCTAAAGACTTAGAAAAATTTCTGGCATATGCTAACATCCCTTTTAGTGAATCTACGATACGTAAAACACTAACAAGATTGGAGTTCATGGGAGGACATCATGGAGGAAGCTACTGCTGTCCAAAAAAAAAAAACCATTGCTGCACATTTAAAGTTGGCAAAAGAGCGCCTGAATGTTCCACAGTAGTATTGGTAAAATATTCTGTGGACTGATGAAACCAAAGTTGAGTTGTTTGGAAAATCCACACAACACTGTGTGGAGAAAATGAGGAGCACAGCACACCAACATCAAAACATCATCCCAACTGTGAAGTATGGTGGTGGGGGTATTGACCCAAAGCATAGAAGTAAATCAACAACAGAAAAAGAAAATAGGCCTTCTAAAGTGGCCCAGTCAGAGTCCTGACCTCAACCCCATTGAGATGCAATGGCATGACATCAAGAAAGCGAACCACACCAGACATCCCAGGAATATTGCTGAACTGAAACAATTCTGTAAAGAGGAATGGTCAAGAATTACTCCTGACTGCAACTACAAGAAACGTTTGAAGATATTGCTGCCAAAGGAGGTTCAACTAGATATTAAATCCAAGGGTTCACAACTTAATTTTCCACAGGTGGACTCCAATTAATCTGCTGAAACACATCAAGGATGATCAGTGGAAACAGAATGCACCTCAGCTCAATTCTGAGCTTCACGTCAAAGGCTGTACTTATGTACATGTGATTTCTCAAGTTTTTTATTTTTAATAAATTTGCAACAACTTCAAAGACACTTTTTCACATTATCATTATGGGGTGTTGTGTGTTGAATTTTATGGGCACAATGAATTTAATCCATTTTGGAATGAGGCTGTAACATAAACAAAAAAGTGGAAAAAGTGAAGCGCTGTGAATACTTTCCGGATGCACTGTAATTCCAAAGGGTTCACACACTTTTTCTTGCAACTGAATGTGAATGCGGGTAGGAGTTAGGGTTAGGAAACAAGCTTGCCTTGAACACAGGCATAGGGGTCCTCAAGGGAAAAGGTTGGTAACCACTCATTTAATGTATACTAATGTGATTAGAAAATAAATAACTTTAAATATGTATTTTTAACCATTTTAAAAAGATGTTCAAACTGTAGAAGTACATGAAAGTTTTTCAAACAATTACAATGAGTAACTAACAAATATAATTTATCATACATATACTTCTACATTTATTTTCAGGAGCAGATGATACTGCCAAGGTTTTACAGAGGAAGAAGGAGAGCTACAGACAAGAGCTTAAGGAGCAGATAGCTGAACAGCATCGTAACAAGAGGTGCGTCTGAATCTCCCTGTCTCCATCAACACCTCTACAATCAAGGATGAACCAGGCCACAATGAAAAACACACGTTTCGTTATTTATATCCATTCATAAATATTAATTTAGCTTTTACAGCAATTATAATAAATAAAAATCAGTTTTATTTCAAAACTCAAGGTGCTTTATTGCCATTTTTGCAGGAAAATGTGATGTTTCCAGGCAATTAGGAAAATGTTTTGAATAAGGTCTTCTGGTCAAAAACAAAATATTAAAAGATCAGTAAATAGACTAATAGATAAAATGTAAAAAGATAAAAATATTATTAAAAGTATAATGATGCATAGAGGCCTATGTAGATAATTCAATTCAAATTCATAATTCAAAAATATTTGAATCCAGTGTTGCTGTAACTCATTCTACAAAATCAGTCCATCCATCCACAACCTATCCATCCGTCATCCACTCATCCATCTGTCCATTCATCCATCCACTCATCCATCCCTCCTCAGCAGTAGCTCAGGTTGTAGATCGGGTTGTCCAGTAGTCGGAGGGTTGCAGGATCGCTCCTGGCAGAGAATACGGTTGTTGTGTCCTTGAGCAAGACATTTAACCAACCTTACCTGCTGGTGGTGGTCAAAAGGGTCTGGTGGCGCCAGTGTTCGGCAGCCTTGCTTCCGTCAGTGTGCCCTAGGGCAGCTGTGACTACAATGTAGCTCATCATCAGTGTGTGGTTGTGTATGTGCATGGGTGAATGACTGATTGTGTTGTAAAGTGCCTTTGCGGATTGTAGAACCCTACAAGGCGCTATACAAATACAGGCCATTTACCATTTATTTTATATCCATCCATTTTCCTCTGCTTATCCAGGGTCTGGTTGTGGGGGTAGCAGCCTCAGCAGAGAGGCCCAGACTTCCCTCTCCCCAGCCACTTGGGCTAGCTCCTCTGGGGGGGTATCCTAAGGTGTTCCCAGGCCTGACAAGAAATATAGTCCCTCAAGCATGTCCTGGGTCTTCCTTTAGGTCTCCTCCCTGTTGGACATGCCCAGAAAACCTCACCAGGGAGAGCCAGAAAACCTTGCCAGGAGGCATCCTAACCACATGCCCAAGCCACCTCAGTTGGCTCCTCTCGATGTGGAGGAGCAGTGGAACTACTCCCAGTCCCTCCCATATGACCAAGCTTTTCACCCTATCTCCAAGGGAGAGCCCAGGCACCCTGCGGAGAAAACTCATTTTGGCTGCTTGTATCTGCAGTATAGTTCTTTTGGTCACTACACAATCGAGAGTTTTGCCTTCCGGCTCAACTGTCTCTTTACCTTGACAGACCAGTACAACTCCCGCATCACTGCAGATGCAGCACCAATCGATCTCCCGCTCCATCTTTCCTCATTCCTGATCAAGACCCTGAGATACTTAAACTCTTCCACTCGAGGCAGGAACTCGTCCCTGACCTGGAGAAGGCATTCTACCCTTTTCTGACTCAAGACCATGGTCTCAGATTTGGAGGAGCTGACTCATCCCAGCTGTTTCCAATTCCTCTGCGAACTGCTCCAGTGAAAGCAGCAGATTACGGTCTGATGAAGTCAATCAGAGGTCAAGTTCCACAGTAGTCCCCAGAACAGAATCGGCGTTTATCAGGTTGTTGAGCCTTTTTAGGTCGCTGGCTCATGGGGATTCCCACCCCTCCCACCCACCTCACGTTCAATTATGTCATGTCTGCTTGAATATGTGCATTTATGTCTGAAGTGATTTTTCATGCAAGCCAACGTTGTGCCCTGTATGGAGCAGAGTGGGGGCGCGTGTTTTTTTCCCCCTTATTCCTCCCCACCCTTGTGTAACCCGTTTTTCTTTATCTGCATAAAGGGAGCACTATAAATGGCTGCATGCCCACAGTAAAACCGTTTCTGTCTACATGTTTCATGTGCTGTACGTCTGATCTTGGAATGGTTGTATTGAATCTACATTTTGTTGTACCAGGACGCTGGTTCATTGACAAATAAACCTATCCTATCCTCCCATCTAAGAGAGATACAGAAGTTTAGGATAGGATTTGTTTAAGGGAATTAGCATTAATGAGCTGTTAATGCAGATAAGACTTTACTGTCACCCACCATATTTTACTGAGGATGTTTTTTCTGCTCAACATCCGACTTCTTAAACCCAAACTAGGTCCAAATAACCGACCTTGCCCCATCTTTTTTACAAGCACCTCCACATCCATCTGCTCTATGCTGCGGCTGCTGCTTTAGTCCAAAGTAGATGCAGCTTGACAACATTCATATGCAGTCACAATTGGCTGGTAGAGTCTAAATTATATCTACTGTATATCATTTATACTGTGCATTACTAACATGCACTAAACTTCTTTGCCACTATCACCCCCTTGTGTGTTTGCACACATGTCCACAGAATACTACTTTTCTCTCTGTATGAAATGTGCACCTTTCTGTCCTCTGACACACAATTGTGTTGATGCAGGGACAAAGACTTGGAGCTGAAAGTTGCTGCAACTGGAGAAACTGACCCAGAGAAGCAGGTGAGTAGTTATCTGACTCACTTGAATATACAGCTTTCATTTATTTTTTAAATTAATTGCTTTATTTATGTGTGTACAATGCAGCCAGACTGGATTAGACAATTTGGACTGAGCAGAGGAAAAGGTTCAGTGGGTTTGGAGCTGTTTGATGAGACTGGCTCACTGTCTAGACCTTTACTCTCTAATGAGAAGACTGTTAGAGGTTGGGAAGGACTTCGTTCTGAGCATCCACTTGTGGCCTTCCAGTCCCCACTACTGGAGTACAGTTCAGTCCTTGGTCTGGGGGGAGATGGGCCATCTCCTAACCGCCAGCCAGTCTCTCAGCCCGTTATGTCAATCATGGACGTACCCAGGTATTCATCAGACATAAATTTAATGTTCCTAAAGAAAAATTCCAACATATCTTGATGGTGTAGATTCTGTGGGTTTCATTGGTGACTCCCCCCTAAATTTCGAAGTAATCTCAGAAGTACTATCTCCCTGCTAGAGCTGTTTTTTTGTTGAATTAGTTGAAATCAACAAAATGAAAACAATTTAAAGCTACAGACTAGATTGTTTTGGACTACCTTTACATGAGTTTTAATGCACGTAAATAGTTCAATTGACATCCGTCATCGCAAAAGAGGCAATCCCATAAGTAGCATGGCATCACGTTCAAAGAGTCAATAGAGAATAACTTTCTGTTGTATGAATCTGTTAGAGACAGATATCTTCTGTCTCTGTGAGGTGTCTTGGAGGTAATGAATTGTCCATGATGAACAACAGTTTATTCAAGGACCTTTTGTCTCTGACTAACTCAGATGTCTCCTGGTTCTGCAGTAATTTGTTCCATCCTTATTAATGTGTCTTTTATGCTGGCAGCTCTGTCAGTGATGCTGCTTCTACAGTAGTCTACATCACAGACTGATAAGGTTCAGCATTAATCATATCCATGTTCCTGTAGAAATCCGGTGTTTCTTCCTTCTTCACTGAGTGAATCTTACAGAAGTCCATGCCTAGAACCCCATCAGTACTACAGAACTGGACATTTGCTCGACCCCAACATGGCCCACTGTAAGTGTTTTATTTATTTTTTTTGTAAAAGTTTCTGGTTCTGGACTAGAACCAAAACGCCCTCTACATTCAGCATCACCACTTTGAGTTTATGTTTAACTTTCCAGACGCTCATTATTCCATTCCTGGTCCTGGGTTTCCCTTGGCCTACTTGAACGTTCCACCAGGGGGAGCTGTTCCTCCCCAGTTTGCGAACCACAGTCCTCACAGTGGTTGGAGTTTGCCTGATCCTCCAGTCCAGTAAGTGTCCCTGCTGTCAGAATAGGAGTGCTTCAGAGTGCAGTTTAACCTTAACCTCTCTTTGTGCTGAAGAAGAGGTGTAGTAAAACAAATATTCCCTTCAAAACTAATGATATTCTGTTACCGTTCTAGCAGACCCAGCAATGATGTTGTGGATCCACTAACCAAAGTCTTCTCTTCAGAGAGACCCAGGAACAGGACCCTTAGCTACAGAGATGCCCTGAAACAACAGGTATGCTACATTAAATCAAACCTCCAAGGCTCGAGGGTTAGCCATCCTATATAAGTAAATAAATAGTCTGGCCATGACTAGGGCTGGGCGATATCTCGATATTTTTAAATTATCGATATAATTTCAAACAAGAAACTAGATGACTCGGTAACGTTTAAATCAATATAAGAATTTAACCACTGTATTTATAGAATTAGACAGGTTCATGCTGCAACCCAAAGGAGATTCTAACACAGACAAGGTGCTGGGGTTGTTGTTTCACATACATACAAGATTAAAAAAAAAGCTGTTTAAACCTGCATTTTTTTATTGTGGGCCTATCTATATTATTAAAATGAGTTAATGGTTTAAAATAATTTTAGCTAAAGTTATTCAGAGCCACTGTAGAAGGTCCAAAGAGCCTGAGTTAAAGATCAAATTGTAAGTTAGAGACTCCCTTGAACCAATGTTTAGAGAAACATAATAGGAACTCGTTCTAAATAAAAATGTACACATACAGAAATTATTTAGGCTTTTGAAGTAATTTTTGAGAGAAAAATGTTTTTTTCTGCCAAACTGGGAGTGACATAATCAGGAGTCCTGTTCGCTTAATTCTGAGAAAAATATGGATTCTAATGCCGTCTCTGAAACAGAGGAAACTTTAAATGTTTATGGACCACAACCATACAGTTAGGAGCCTGCTGCACACATCAGAGAGCAGAGACAAACCAGAGGGAGAAACGGTGGCCAAAGGAGAGAGATTGAGCTGTGATGTGAGGAGAAGCAGTGGGGAGAAGAGCAGGTGTCTAGGTAACAATGTTAGCTTAAACTCGTGTGTTAACATCACAATATTGTACATATTACTATTATAGCGTTGTGGAAAGTGCTATATTTATTGAATGATCAATGAGATGTAATAATCTTATTGATCTTTACATGTTAATTTAACATGACCTTAGATGCTTTGTAACATCAGTGACCCGCACACTTCAGAATAATTCAGAGTCAAGAAACTAGTTATAAAAATAAATTTAATACTATTTTTCCTAATTAATGAGGACACAACACAAACAATGATGAATGATGGTTGAAACACGATTTTGAGACAGTTAATGAAGTGATGGAATGATTTGCTAGGTGTTATGTGGCAAAACCTTGATTAAGTGTCTTCGAACCTTGTAACGTCTGGGTGTAAAACAGTCTAATTGTACGGTTTAGCAAATTTTAAATTAATAAAACCATTTGACATCAGCATGTGCAGAGTCTACTACACCTTGTGCGGAGGTCCTCGTGTGATCCAGGGGTCAGAGAGGTTGGTACGGACAGGCTGTCGGTAGCGTTGACCTCTGAAGTATTGGACTGCTTTGCCCAAATACGAAACCGTCTGGTCTGAGGTAACCCCAGGTGACTGCAGTAAGCTGATGGATCTGTTTTTCATCTGATGCAGCGTGCAACAGAAGGTTTGACCTTGAAGTCGTAAGAAGCTGGTATCTTATCTGTTCATTACCCAGCCGGCCGTGCTGGGGCAGAGCTCTTTAGAGTTGCATCTCGTTTGCTCCTTTTCGAACTGACTTGTTCGAGGAATGCATTCACTTTTATCAACTTCTTGCTTATCAATTTGCACGAATCAGAGCTGGCCGAATTTAGAAGGGCGTTACCAAAATACCTGCAGACGTCACTCCTTTTCTTCAACACTTAAGAGGTTGTTTCTTAATGTGGATTAAATCTTATTAAACCTTAATGTGAAATGCAAATGTTAAATGTTCATACATAATATTATTACTTGTGTGAATATACAGATAGATTTAACATTAACATCCTTACAGGAATAAATATTCCTTATAGATTATTAGACACGTTATTAAAACATTAGACTCGGCATATTGTCCATTCAACCATAGAGGAAGAGTTTTGCGTCATCCCCGCGTCTTGATGTCTCCTGATATGCCACAGGATAAGTTAATGAAATTGGGGCATGATGTTGAGAAAGTGGGGCAATTAGATTTCATGTCTCTCCGCACCACGATATCAGTTGTCTGACAGCACGATTCAGGCCTGTAGGTTAAAAGTTTAACTTCAGTCATTCTGATGAAGTAACAGGCCTTCGGGGATGCTACACTATCGTGTACCAGACAATTAAAAATAGTATTGGTCAGTTAATATAATATTGATACTTGACAATAATAAACTAGTGAGCTAATGTCAGCGGCCTCATACTTGTTAATAGCTGTTCACATAACGTAGTTTAGCACTTTAGAGCGAGAGAGACACCTGTCATCCTGTTCTAGGGCTCAGGGTGGGCTGCTGTGAACTGGTTCCGACCCAGAAACCATCTTAACTGGCCCTCTAGTATGTTTTAAAAGCTGCCCATCCTCTTCTGTAGGATGGGAGGCTTGATGAACTCCATCACATCGCTGGGATTGTAATCCTCTGGTCTAAAGTGCGCACCACAACAAGCTGCACAAAACACACCCAGGCAAGGATAGTGTCGTTATTCTTATTTGGAAACCCGTGGACTTGTTTTCCAGACAGGCTGGAGTTTGTACAACCTCCACAAACAATAATTTATCAAAATGAATGCAATCCAAAACTAGTGAACACACACACTAGCTCAATAACACGACCTCTCTACCCTAAAACTACCCACTCTCCACACTGAGCTGAGGCAGCACCTAGGTTATAATCTCCTCTGGTTATGTCAGAGGTTAAGATTTAGAAAAAAGAGCATTTTTAGAAGCTTTGCTGAAAAAGGCCACTTTTTACTCGAACAAATGTGCCTTTATGTATTTAAAAACGAAGTACCCACAATAAGCATTTAAAATAGTAATTTTTGGACAGCATTTTATATGAATTAAAAAAATTAACCTGCAATTTGCTCTTTAAGCTGAGAGACGAACTGTGAAATAGTATGAAAGCTTTTGCTGTTTGCTTCATGTTGAATTCAAATAGAATATATAGTAAACTAAATATATGATGATAATGTGATGTTAGAGCTAAAAGGCAGTTCAGACGTTTTTTTGTTTTGTTTTTTTACTTTTTTACTTGTTGCATTGAAATTTCAGGTTTTCACGTTTTCCCAACGCTCCTTCTGGTGACTCCCTTATTCTGCCTCGAGGACTTTAATACTCACATGGGCAATGACAGTGAGTCCTTGAGGGGTGTGGTTGGGAGGAACGGCCCTGATCTGAATCCGAGCGGTGTTTTTTTATTGGACTTCTGTGCTCATCATGTATTGTCATAATGAACACCATGTTCAGGTATAAAGGTGTCCATATGTACTCTTGGCATCAGATACCTTAGGCCGCAGCTCGATGATCGACTTTGTTGTCATTTCATCTGATCTGTGGCCTCATGTCATGGAAAACTCAGGTAAGGAGAGGGGCGGAGCTGTCAACTGACCACTACCTGGTGGTGAGTTGGTTTCCATGGTGGGGGAGGATGCCAGTCAGACCTGGCAGACCCAAACGTATTGTGAGGGTCTGCTGTGAACATCTGGCAGAGTCTCCTGTCAAAAGGAGCTTCAATTGCCTCCTCCGACAGAACTTCCAAAACGGGAAATTGAGTCAGAGTGGGTCATATTCCGTGCCTCCATTGTCGAGGAGATTCTGGTCCACTATCTGGAAGAAAAATCCCCACCATCCTGTTTATTCTTAGATGTCTGCAGCCTGCAGTGGTATGAGGCAGAGCTGCAGCAGTTACCTGGATTCAGGTTGCTGCTACGAGTCTGCTGCTCAATCATTATGTAATTCACAAACACTTCTATCTTTGAACATAATTTAAACTGGATTAGAGCCAACCCGTACATAATAGATATGCCACCATTACATTGTTAGCAGTAGACATTAAATATTAGCATTTCCAGAACTACTGAACATGTTAATAAAATACATTAAATTCTACTGATCAGAGTTTAACTGTGGATATATTTAGATATGTTATTTTGACTAGGATAAGTGATATTAATACAAACAAAATGTTACTGAAATACAGGTGAATTTTGTTCCATAAAATAATATCAGATGGGAAAGAGGGAACTAGAAAACACCAATTGAATATAAATTATTGAGCCTTTTATAATAAGAATCACATTCAGCCTCAAAATTTTGTTTGTTTTTAGCTGCAGACCACAATCTTGTTTCACTTGAAATGTTGTGAAATAGAAAATTCAATTAATTGACCGAGGATTTGATAGACTATTTGAATTATTGATAGAATATTCGAAGATATATCAGAATCAGCTTTAGTGCCAAATACTTGAGTGAGACTTATGTTACCAGGAATATGCATCGATGGTTGTTGGTGTCGGTGTTATTGTGTTTTCATTATATGCACTACTAGTGTTTGTCAGTGTGTTTAAGTAATTATAAGAACTACTTTTGGTTTTTAGGAAGAAGAAACGATCTGTTATATAGTGCCTCTCAAGATAAAAATCATGAGGCGCTTCACAAGAACAAAAGTAAAATAAAAATTAAAAGATTAAAAATATCAAAAACGGGAAAAGTAAAAATTGTGATTAAAAAGGATGTGAAAAAAGGCAAAAGGAAAATGAATAAGAAAAGGGTAATCAGTGGATCATGGGAAAGGCTGAAATGGTAGAAAGAGCAGAATGAAGAGAAGGTAGCAAAGAAGATTCAACCAAAGGTCACTCCAAAGCCAGCCTGAACAGGTGAGTCTTCAGCTGCTTTTTAAAGGAGACCACTGAGTCCACTGATCTCAGGCTCAGGGGGAGAGAGTTCCAGAGTCTGGGGGCCACAGCAGCAAATGATCTGTCACCTTTGGTCTTTAGCCTAACGTTTAGAGTTTGTAACAGAATTTTTATGCTGGTGCTACAACTTTTTTTTCTGTGCTACAAAACCTACCACCTTTGGAGCACCAGTGCTATAAGCTAAAATTGTTAAGGTAGCCCTGCTTTTGAAACTCTGATGTATGCCTTTATCACCACTCAGCTGGATTACTGTGATGTGATGTAAGCAGGGGTCAGTGCTTCCTTCAACCATCTCCAGAGAGTAAAAAATGTAGTAGCACAACTTTTTTTGTATGGGTTTTAGATTGAAGAATACATGCAATCATACAAAAGCACACAAACACATTCACAGACACACACTGTTTATGCAGATCGAGGAGCAGCAAGAACGCCGGCGTATGGAGAGGGAGGAGAGGGAGCGCCATGAGGCCCAGCTACAAGCTGACATGAAGAACCACCAGCCCTGGGGCAGAGGTGGAGGAGGTGCCCCTCTCAGGGACAGTATGGGGAATCTCATAGGTAGTTTACATTTCAGACACTGTACAGTACATTGGTACATGAGGAACTCAGGGCCACAGGGGACATTCAATATTTTAAGAGCAGGCTTAAGACTCACCTTTTTAGCTTAGCCTGTAATTGATTACTATTATTATTGTTGTTTGTTGGCATGTTTTAGTTTGACTACATCTTTTTAGTTTTACAACATATTTTACATTACAGTTGTTTTACTATTTATTTAATATTATTCATTAACTTTTTATCTTAATTATTTCTATTTGATTACCATTATTAATTGTATTTTATTTATTTGTTTTTATTACTTTTATCCAGTGTTTCCTCTAGGGGGCCCTCTGCCCCGGGAGCGTCATTTGACTACGACGCCCTTGTCCAGACCAGTTGACCGGATGCTCCCGGGTCAGATCGCCCCACCGATGGCGTTTCCCAGATTTATGGTTTTTCTGAACTCAGCCAGATGCCAGTGTCTTGTATTCTTGACGTATGTGTGTGTGTGTGTGTGTGTGTGTGTGTGTGTGTGTGTGTGTGTGTGTGTGTTTGTAGGGGGGGATGGGGTTGGCTGGGAGGGGTGGGTACTGAGGGTTATGTGGGGTTATTTTAATCTGTACTGCACTTTGAGCTGCTTTCAAAGTATGAAAAGTGCAGTATAAATAAATTTTGATTGATTGATATTTTATAAGTCTAAGTTGAGCTTTTTGTGACCCAGCTGACCTGAATCGGATGCACAAGCAGAATGAGGAGGCTTTCATCAACCCAGAGGCATGGCAGAGGAGAGCCATGGACGCCAAAATGGCCCACCAGTCAGAGAAGCCGAACCCCACTGAGAGAGGTTCTGATTCCGGTCCAGAGAGGAGTAAACATGACACCAGTGACAGGCTCCCTGGTAACCATTGTTTACATGTTTTTATTTTTATCCTTTTACATTTACCTAACCCTTAATCACTACAGCAGACGTGAAATCTTTCAATTGTTTTGAAATAGTAAAGCATTTATTTGTTGTGGAATTTTATTTAGCATTTAGGTTTTAATTTCAATATTGCATAATGAAAATGAGAAGACAATCAACAGAGGCTCTTCCCAAAGCAACATCTGTAGTGTGTCCTGTCCATCAAAGACTCCTCACCTTATTTCTTTTGATGAAGATGATAAAATGCTGATGTAAATGAGCCAGTTGATGTCACCAGTGAAGCTCAGGTCTGAATCAATTATGACACCAAGATTTCTAACCTCTGTGGCCAAGTTGAGCAATAACTTCCCTCCTATCTTTCTTATTTCCTAAAACAATAACTTCAGTCTTGTCTTTGTTAAACTAAAGGAAGTTTGACTACATCCAGTCATTTCAGAGTCTCCAGCACTTCCTCTAAGGACTCCAAAAAGGGTGTGTTGTCTGACCTGCAGTTTGGTGCATAAGCACAAACAACAGTCAGGATCCGTCCCCCCACACGTAGGCGGACGGAGGCTACCCTCTCGTCCACCAGGGTAAACCCCAATGTACAGGCACCAAGATGGGGGGCAGCAAGTATGCCCATAGCTTCTGTAGCTGAGGTTCAGACCGCCTTCGGCTATCACTCATCTCACATTGCACTCGACCCTTTTGGCCCTTCCCACAAGTTGTGAGCCCATGGGAAGAATTTTTTTAAATATACAAATTTTATTAAACTTTCCCATTTCCTTCTTTCCTAGGCTTCACCCGTGTCCAGGCCCCTCAGTTTGCCCGAGGTAAAATTTTTGCGAGCCAGTCTGATGAATTTCAGCTCCAAGAGCAGGACAAATACAAAGCTTACCTCAAACAGCAGGTACCAATTTAATCTCCTAAAGTTCTGGTTACCTATCTGCTCCTCTTTCTGTTTTTCTGCTTCTGAAATGGTAGAAATAAATTGTTACATGTATAGTTTACTTCTTCAAAGTTAGTTGTATGGTTCTTGCTGATGGGTTAATCTTGTCTGTGTATGTTCACAGATCGAGGAGAAAATGCGTAAAAAAGCAGAAGAGAGGGACCAACTCAGACTGGAGGAGGAAAAGGAGGAAAAGAGGCTGTCAGAGCAGAGGCAGCGCATCCAGAAGGAGTACGAGGAAGAACAAGAGAAAAAGAAGCAAAAGGAGATGGACGTGAGGATTTTAGAAATCTTTTTCTCATTGAAGACCAGGCCACACTGTGCATCTTTCGGCCGTAGACAAATCCTTTGTTGTGAACAGGATGGTGACAAAACTGGTGAACTTGAAGGTGATTTGCAGGTCTGTGGCCGTCCAGTGTGACTGACCCAGCGACAGTTTAATGAGCACTTTCACGACCAAAATCAACCTCCAAAGGTTGTCAAGCACTGCTTGAAAACCTGATTCCTGTCTGCAATCGACCAATGAAAATACAACCAGGGAGTGATGTGAAAAACTAGCGATGAGTGTGCAGTGCGAGAGTAGCAGTAGCAACATTAGCAGGAGTGTTGGAGGCTACACGCAGGAACGTGTGGAACACTCCTTTTTGGAGTTTGATTTGGAGTCTAATAATGGAAGTGTCGAGGGTGGCGCTTTTTTCTCATCATTGTTGTTGTCATGGGTATCTGTCCTGCTAGAGCGAGACTTACAGTTTGACTCACTGAAATCTTGGCCCGTACAGTGTGACATGAAGCAGTTCTTTGCGACAGCTGAAAAACATACAGTGTGACCTTCCATGTGGTTTCTCTGACACAAAGCTTCTGTGTCTCACAGCAAAGGGCCAAGAACGAGGAGCTGATTCGTCTGGCTGAACAGAGGAGGATGGAAGCAGAGAAGAAGGAGGAGGCTGAGAAGAAGGAAAGCACAGTGCTAAAAATGAGACAGTATGAGAGAGAGAGGCAGTCACGAGTGGAGGAGGTGTGTTCAACATTGTCTCAGTATTACGAAAATATCTGTCTGCTGTGATTATTAAGGCAAATCTACATCACATCTCTTTACTTCATGGGTGTTCTTTTTTGATTTCTCCTCAATACTTCTGTAATTTTACCAACGAGAAGTAAGAGTGAACAGTTTTGTTTGTTTTTAGGTCCACAGGGAGCCTTCTCCTCCAATCCCCACTCTGCAGAGGAAACATGGGCAGCACCAGCACCCCTCCAGACCGCCCAGTGTCACCAGCCAGCACTCCGCAGCTCCTCTGTCTGTAAGTCACAAAGAATAGCAGAACAAAACTAATAAGCAATCCACCTGCAGGTGTTGCAGCACCACTACAATAGTTTCTTTCTGGTGTGATGAAGGTGGTGGTGAGTTACAACTTTTTTTTTTATTAAAATACATTTTTTTTATTCTGCTAGCTGTGCAGAACAGGGTTGATCACATCTTTCAGCTTTCACCATTTCAAATCTGTCATTTATCTTTGCCATGACAGAGAAACCTGCAAAGTTTCCTAAGTGGTCTCTAAAGCATGGACCATCCACACAATAAATGGTAAATGGTCTGTATTTGTATAGCGCCTTCTTAGGGTTCTACAACCCCCCAAGGCGCTTCACAACACAATCAACTCAATTCACCCATTCACACGCTGGTACATCACATCTACCTGGAGTTGATTTTAAATCTGGTCTTAGCTTACTGTACTTGGTCACCTCAGCTACGCAACAATGTGGTTCTTCAAACTCAAAAAGAACATTGTTTGCAGGGTTTGATGTGGTACATCGTTTTATTGTGATGTCAGGATATGTCGGCAGTGGCATGTACTGCAAACATCTTGCTTGGTTTACCACAAACTTTCCTTGGTTGATCAGTTCAGCTATTTTGTGACGTGTGTAAATTATGACAGGATATCCCATTGTTATCACGGAGGCTTTTTCATATGTGTAATGCAAAGTTTCCACTCCCTGATAACAAGGGGGGCATCCCTTTGCAACATTCAGGGTTCCCACTCGTTTCTTGACATGATTTTCTAGGACTTTTCCAGGATGTTTTCAAAATGTTTTCAGCTGCTACAGTAGTCAAGTTATCACAACTAGGGCTGTGCCATATACCGGTATTATCATATCGAGATATATTTTGAAACAGATATGATATTGGGGTGCAGTGCTCACGCATGTCACAGTCGTACTGTACGGGTGGGTGTGTGTGGACAGATCGCGTCCGTACTATACATGACAGCGTGGGAGGGGGGGCTATCTTGAAGCTGTCGTCATGTTTGCTACAGTTCCACTAAAACTAAAAATGCATTTTGCACAAAGGCATGAGTGACAACATGTTTTCAGAAAAGGCACTTGAGCCATTGCTCCGCCTTCTTCTCAAACTTCCCATGCAGCAATGGATTGTGGGTAATACCCTTGCCCAAAGTCCGCATCGATGCGGACTTGGGTGAAGTGGGGATTATGGGTGCAAAAGGGGCGTGATTGCCTTCCGCACTTGAGAATCGGGACACCCTACGCACTTGCACCCCTGGCCGGGAACGCGCAATCGAAGGGTGCAAGGGTGGAATTGCGAGTATTGGAATTGGGCCCAGATCTAATTATTCATAATTTCAAGCATTTAATTACACCTAAACAGAAGAGTTACAAAAAAATTCACCCCCCTCAGAGTTGTCATGACTGTAAACTAAACCTATTAAACCTAGAATGGATTTTCGAACCAGGCTGTACACATGTTTATTCCTGCTGTGAAGTTGGCATTTTTAACATGGGAGTCAATGCGGATTTGCTCACTTCTGGTGCCACCCCCAGTGGGTGAGGTGAGAACTGCAATTTTTGGCACTTCCTTGTTTGATTCATGAGATCCGGCCAATTGTTCCCCCTTGGTTATAACGGCAGCCTGTTGATTAGTCTGAGCGCTGTTGCCACTTAGTGACTGGGGGTGGTTTTGCATTCCAGCATGAAAAAATAAACTCAAAATAATGGATTCTCCTGCATCTCACTACTTGGGAAACACTGGTCTAAAGAAAGCTGATGTATAATAAAAGGGATGAAAACCTTTATTCATTTTCTTGTTATGGTTTCCAGGTTCCATGTTAATTAGAGATTAGTTTTGTGAAATGTTTTGAGACAACTTCACATGAATGCAGACTGATTAGAGGAGAAGAAGAGTTTAAGGGTTAAACATCATGTGCTTTCATTTCTCTTTGTCTTCTTGGTTTTTAAGGAGTGCTGTTTGTCAGGCCTTCAATCTCCTCCTGTCCCTGCTCGTAGGAACCAGCTCAGGGCTGCAGGTAACTGTAAACCCTTCAGGATTTTCCACCTGAGAACAGATGCTTGTTTTCTGGGTTCAGTCTATCTTTTAGACTTTTATTTTCTGGTCAGTCTTTTATGAGCTGATTTAAACTAATCACAGCTTGTCTCTGTGTGTTTAGGAGACCAGAGCGATGTTTTCAGTGAGCTGTCAGCACTACGTCGGCAGCTAAGGAGCAAACAGAAGCGCCTGGAGGCTCACCTGCAGCAGGATGACTGGGAGGAGTTGGACTCTCCCATTAGTATGAGGTTAGAACCAGGCAGAGGTGGTGCCAGGTGCTACGGTCTATTGATTTATCATCTTAGATGAAATTGGATGCCTTGTTTGTGGATTATTCCCTCAGATCATTTATGGTCTGCAACATTTTTTATGCTAATGTAAAATACAGGATTGACCTTTTAAACAACTAACAGATCTGCTAAATATCATTTCAGTTGAATTCACGTAATTTATATAACGCCAATTCACAATCACAGCACAAGTCATCTCAAAGCGCTTTACAAAGCAAACACTCCAACTGAGCCGCATACAACATGCTGCCGATTTGTATCTACCGTATGTAAAAGTGGCTATTGTAATGACCTTTGACCGTTACATATTATGCATATTTTTATTGTGACAATATAGGACAGTTTCTGCGAACGTTTGATAAATGAGGGCCCAGGTTTGTTGTTGCAGAGAAACATAGAAACATGCAGGTAGTGGGCCCCTGAGGACCAGGCTTCAACAGCCCTGATCTAAACCTTTGTCGCTTTATTTTTAAAACATAAAATAAATACCATCAATGTGCCAGGTGTCATTTGGACCACGGCTGATGTAATTCCTACGGGTAATTTTCTTCTTTCCAGGAGCTCTTCTTTGAAGACCACTTGCACCAATGTCCCTTATTATTTCAGCAACATCATCTCTACAGTAACAAATGCTATAATTTGAGTTGAACAGTAAAAGAGTAGAATACTTAGCAATAGCAAATATATAAAGAGACAAACGTGTAACAAGGCTGCACTCCTCTGACATCCGGCACTCGCTTTAGCATTGCCCTGATTCCTTGTTCAGGTGACCAGTGTTTCATCTCAATCTGAAAAACAATAATAAAAATTTTTAATAGTTTTCTAAATATTTCTTACATAGATCAAATAAATTGTATTGTTTCTACTTTAAAATAAGTGCATGATTTTTTTAAAAAGAAAAATGTAATTTTTTGCAGCATTTAGAAGCTCACCTCCACAGCTTTGTAGATTTCAGTGAAAGATCGTTGGTAGTGATGTGCGAGTCATGAACAAATGGTTCAATACTCGAGAATCACTTTACTGACTCGTGAATCAAAATCCCAACTGACTCATTTACTGACTCGTCCCTGTTACTGTTAGCAAACCAATGTCATTAGTAGAAAAATATCTAGCTTATCATTAAAATTGTGGAAAAAAAACAACAGCAAGTTTCTTAATAAAAAAACATTTCCTTACCTGCTCTGGGCTGGAAGCTCATTAGTTCCCAGTAGCCTCGCTCTGCTAACAGCACGTTTGAGTCACTCACCCCCTACCTTCCTGAAAGCTAGCTTGTAATGTCCGGTGCTAAATCGTAGCATGAACGAATCACTCAGTTCCTCTGTTACTGGCCTCACTCAGAGGACAAACGACTCACTCACCCCCTCCCTCCCAGGTTTCAGCTCAAACAAGTCACCCAGTGGAAGCTCGCGGTACGACTCACTAACCCCTAACCCGGCTCAGCTCATGAGTCATGACTCACGCAGGTCACGGTACGAATCACTCACTCTTCCCTCCCGGGTTGCAGCTCATACAAGTCACCCAGTGGAAGCTCGCGGTACTACATGCTTACTCACCCCTCCCTCCTGGCTTTCAGCTCTCACTCATCTTAGCGGTAGGATTTACATGATGATGATGATGATGAATAAGTTTTATATAGCGCTTTTATCAACTACTCAAAGACGCTGTACAAATAAGGAGGCAAACTTACAAACAAGACAAATGAATAAAATAAGAATAAGTTAATGTGGTTTGAATGCTTGATTGAATAAGTGAGACTTTAGTAGTTTTTTGAATTTTTGCAGTGAGTCAGCATCACGAATGTGTTGATGGAGAGAGTTCCATAGGGTTGGGGCAGCCACGGAAAAGGCTCTGTCTCCGATGGTGCGGTGCTTTGAAATGGTTGTCTGAGAGAGCAGATTGGAAGCAGAGGATCTGAGATGGCGGGTAGGGTGATAGTGTTGTATAGTGTCAGAGAGATAAACTGGGCAAGGTTATTGAGAGCTTTGTAGGAGATGAGTAATGTCTTGAATTGAATGCGCTGGAGAACCGGAAGCCAGTGAAGGTTTTTTAAGACCGGAGTTATGTGTTCCCTACTACTGGTGTGACAGAGAAGCCTGGCAGCTGAGTTTTGGACATACTGAAGTTTCTTTAAGTGTGTATGAGGGAGACCATAGAGCAGGGGTGCCCAATCCTGGTCCTGGAGGGCCGGTATCCAACACATTTTAGTGGTTTCTCTGCTCCAACACACTTGATTCAGTGGTTGAATCACCTGTGCAGCAGCTCATCAGGCTCTGCAGAAGCCTGTTAATCACCTGCTGATTGAAATCAGGTGTGTTGAAACAGAGTTAAAACTAAAACCTGCTGGATACCGGCCCTCCAGGACCAGGATTGGGCACCCCTGCCATAGAGTAAGCTATTGCAATAGTCAATTCTGGAAGAGATGAAGGCGTGGATGAGTGTTTCTGCAGCCTTGAAGGATAGAATAGGGATGGAAAGAGGAGCGAATTAAGTTTGAGTGAAATTGTAGTTTTTTTTCATTCTGGGCAACTGACTCAGTGACTCAAATGACTCAATAAACCTGATTCATTTTGGTGAGTGACTCATTCAAACTCGATTCAGTAAAAAGAATTGAGTTTTACCATCACTAGTCGTTGGGGACATCTCCGCTTCAACCCTAGAAGTTTCAAAATCTTTCTCAGGTGCCGCTCACTGTCAAAACAATTTACAACACAAGGTTATAAAGACATCTTGAATTTTTGTAATTTAGAAGTGTCAAAACAACTGTATGTCATAACCAATGCTTTTTGAAAATCGATTTACCTTACCTTTATGTCCATATGAATTCAGTGCACAGCTGATTTCTTTGTTTAAAGCCTTTGTTGAACAGTGATATTATTGTTATATAATATCTTGAAAGGTTAAGTGTGACAACCATAGTCTAACTGATTACCTACCTCTTAAAATAAACACACATAGTTAACCAGTGACATTTTGACTGATGACACTAAAAGCTATTGAGAGTACACAACAAATAACATTTTTGTTACTAATTAAAACTATTCTTTAATATGGAACAGGTCAAAACAATGCACTAAATAAGTTGTGCTTTTCTCATCTATTTCAATGCTCATTTAATAGTTTGTGGAAGAGTTATAAACTGTGCATAGCTTTATTCAGCCAAAGTCAGATACTTCTTTCATCATCATAGTCAGAGACATCTTGCAGCAATATCTGGAAAATAATATTTTAAAAATGTGGTCATTTGTCTTGGTCTAGATTTCAGGAGCGCCCAGAAGTGGACGTGTTCGACATGGCCCGGCTCCGGCTCCAAGCTCCAGTCCGAAGGCCTAACTCCAAAAAAATGGAGCCCAGAAACCTGTTGCACATTCATGACTCCCTTCAGCTAAAATACCCAGGTAACACCTGGTTTTTAGTATTGGTCTTGAGAAACCAGAATCACATTAATGCCTGTGACTGATTTATATGAATACTTTCTGATTGAAAAATAAAATTCTAGTTAATGCCGATGGAGAGTCGAGGCTGGACTCCAGTGAGGATGCTAAACTAGAGAAACTGGGCATCGCCAGCAGAAGGAGCCGAGATTCATATCACCAGTTCAGCAGCCAAAGATCTACAGCCCAGGATGGTCAGAACTTTTTTTTTTTTATTAAACCGTTTTTTTTAACTAGAAAGAAAAAACCCATTGAGATTGAAAATCTTTTTCAAGGGAGACCTGGAGAAGATAGGCAGCAGCAAGCATCACATAAAGTTACAAAAACGTTCACAATTACAAAACGGGTGGTGGGGGGTTTATACAGCGAGGCCGGGTTTTATGGTTTACCCACTTTCATTATTAACCACGGGGGAAAATATTCCAGAGGTTTTTAAACACATAGCCCTAGGCTACATTGTGGCTCATCACTGCCATCATTTGAATGAGTGTATGGCTGTTGTATTGTAAAGCACATTGGGGGTTATAGGATTCTAGCAAGCATTATGTAAATACAGGACATTTACCATTTTTGTCTTGCAGATTATTTTGACCTGTTCCCTCCCCACCAAAACGATTATCTGGTAAGATGTGTGAAACTTAACGTCATAATACCACATCCTCCTTGTAACCTTAATGGAATTTAGTTATGAGCAGAGTTTTTTATGTTGCAGAGACACTTGGGGTCATCCAGAAGAGGGTTTCTGCTTGAGTCAGAGAGCGCTTTCATTGGTAAGACCAGCAAAATAGAACATATGAAATGGTTTTAAACCCATAACTATTTGTGCTCTGATAGTATGTCTATATCAGATTTAGCTCCTGTTGGAGAGGAATGGCTTCTGTTAGAAAGTTAGGTTTTATAGTTTTTTTTTTAACATAACTAGAATACCTTTCAAGCCAGTTGAGGTGGCTCAGGACACCTCCCTGGTGAGGTTGTATTTGAGTCAAACCCTTTGAAAAACCATGTGGGCCCGTTAAAATTTGTGGGCAAAATCTTTCTTGCAGGGTGTCCGCAGGGTTTTAAAAAGTATTAAAAAGTAATAAATAAAAATTGTCAAATTTAAGGCCATTAAAAGTGTTAAATTTGGTCTCAGGGGTATAATTTTTTCCAAATTAGGTATTATTTTTTCAGACTATCAGGTGTCCTATTCTGATTTAAATTCTATATGCTTAAGTTTGCGTTAGTTCGTTTAAATATGAACTAACTTAAATAGGGGTGCAACTGCACGCACGAGGGTCCGCGGATCGGTCACGTGGAAGACCGAGGCGCCACCTGTTCAATTCAAACGAGAAAAGCACAGCAGTGGTCATGGCTAGTGGAGGAGGAGAGGAGCTTAAAAAAACACCACTGGCATCGTTTAAGTCGCATGTATGGGAGCATTTTGGCTTCCCTGTAAAATACAAAGATGATACAAACGGCAAAAATGAACACACGCGTGCCTCTATGCCATACCAGTGACGGCGCAGCGCCGCACACACAAACGTCCGATCGCTATGAAAGCAGAAGGGAGGTGTCGCGCGCAAAATGCCTGGCTGGGTCAATTGTTACATTAACGTGATGGGACCTGAAGTATTGATGGGGACAAATCTGTAAACGAGGAGTAAAGAAAAACAAACAGCGCTTCAGAAAGTTGAGGAAATGAGTGAAAGCAGGAGACGCAGGGAATGAACTTGGCTATGGCAAGCCGTTTTCACATTTAATCAGCAATCGGACCTCTCTGTAATTCCTATTTAGCATTGATCCTAGTACTAATTGTCTTCTTATTAGTCAAAATTGTAAATGAAGACATCAACAGCTATGCTGTTACTAGTAGAAATTATAATGAAGGATATCCAATATAACAATGGCACTAGTAGGAATTAAGTTTGAGATATCTCAGAATCCCTAAAAACCTGAGGTGGCCTTTTTAACATATATTAGGCAGACTGGATATGTATTCCAGATATATATAATTCTATTGTTCCTAGTAGAAATTAACATTCCAGATATCCATGAGAACATTCTTACTGAATATCTGACATGTTCATTCTACATATTCAGAATCATTCAGTTAAAAAATCTTTGACGTTATAGATTTTATAGGACGTAACTGCATTAAATGAGTCTTGAGTTAAATGTTTGTATTTAATGAGCATTAAGCAAAAAATGTTGCACTAAGTGTTCTACAAAATTAATAAGTGAGCAAAGTTATTTGTCTTTTTTTTTTTTCTTTTCTTTGTGCTGATCCAAAAAATGATCCGACCCGTGACTCAATTCTGTGCTACGATCTGAACCGTGAGTTTTTTGATCCGTTGCACCACTAAGGCACATAATCAAAGATCTTGTCTCTGTCTGAAAATGATGACGTCATATTCAGTGGTCGTTTGGCATCATCTCAGAACACGGCACGCTCAACCGTCTGTGTAAATAATAGAAAGGTCACTGATTAACACTTGCAATTCAGTGTGGTGATGGTTTTAAAAAAAATTCTGAAGGTTGTAAAAAAGGTATTAAAAAGTAGTAAATTTAACTTAAGGATTACTGTATATACCCTGTCTTGGCAAACCCCCAAGGGGCCACTGTGGAAACTGCGGACAAACCCTGGTGGGACCCATACGGCTTGCCCATATAGATTCCATATGGGGCCCACCTATGTGTGCTGGCTGGGAAGGAGAAGGTTAGTAGAGAAAAGTTCGAAAAACTGGCTAGTAACTGCGGCAATTCCAAGCACATGCCCCATCTTGTTACCGGCTGGAAGTGGTAACATATAAATGACTTGAATAGTTTTTACTTCGTGATTAGTTTTGTCTGTACAAGGGTGTACAGCAAAGTAAATCATGACATGACTTTCTATTGTGTTTTCTTGTTGTGTTGAGACCCGTTAGGTGAAGCTTCTCCAGCGGCTCAAACTCCAGAACACAACAGAGTCCATCAGCTGTCAGCCAGGGCGAGGAGAAGATTGGCCAGACAGTCCAAGCAGTGTCATCAGGTACTCCACCTGAATAAAAACCATTTGGTCCTTTTCTGTCCACTTGAGTTTCCATGAAGCTGCATCCTTGTGTTCTAAAGTCCAGTTTCTTCTGACCTCTAGGAACTTGCTGCTTCTAACCAACCTGTTGGCCCTCAGGATGACTACCTCAGACCTTTAGGTGTCAGGATGCTGCAAGAAGCAGACTCAGGAGGTGAGCAGAGGAAATAAAACCCAACAGGTCAGGTGATGCTTTCTAGCAGAGATAGTATGACTCTAAAATGATCTGGTGCATAAAGATCTGGTGGCTCTTACATTTTTAAGAACAATATTATCAAGCGCAAAATAGCCATTTATATAAATAATACATCAGATAATTATTTAGACTCCACTGTAGTTCTGTAGCAGCCCTAATCCTAACCTGGTGTTCAAGGTTTATAAAACACATGATCCTTAAAGCTCTGATAACACAGGAGGCTCAAGATGCAGCTGGTATCTTATAATATGATTGGGCCAGCTCGGTGCCAATGAAGACAATAAACCATAGACCATATGTGTTAACATACCAGGAGTCAGATCCAAAGTCTTTTGCTGCTGCTGAATTTTTTTTTTTGCCAAATGTAGTAAAAGTACCCAGCTGCTGACAAAATGGTGCACGGAGCTCGACTGCTTAATGGAAGTTATGTCTCCTCCATAACTTATATTTTAACCCAGATGTCACAGAACTCTATTGAAAGTGACAAAAAATGTATACAAACATAAAAAAACAGGAAAGGAGCGTAGAATGCAAGTTAATGGAGATTGTTGTGCTGTTATTTATGTCTGTTTTCGTTGATGCTTGCCGTAGTTGTTGGAAGACACACGGGTTTATGGGAGTTGGAGGAGGAAGAAGAATGAAAGGAAGTAAACTGTAGTTTTGGGATCATTTAACATAAACATGCAAACATTTTCTTGACAATCTATGCCATTCAACACGGAAATAGGGCAGATGTGTTCGTGTTGTCGCATTCTCTGTGTGAGCAGTTCTGGTACATTTGGGTCATAGCACTGCTTCAACATTGCAATACCTGCTTGAGGGTAGAGCAGAATTTCAAAAATATTTTATTTTTGTGTGACTACATGATTGCTGATTGGGAGCTGGTCATGAAGTGTTAATTGCTTCTCGTTACCCCCTGAACTACACAATGCCCAACCTCAAAGATTGTCACACAAGAGCCTGGGAGCTTGCCGTTGTTATCTCCTGGGCCTCTGGCACGGCTGCTGGTTGGCCCACCCGGGGGAGAGCCTCTACGTCCGAGGGGTTGGGGCTGCTCCAGTGGCGGTCTCCCTGGCGGACCTCGGAAACTCTGGGCTTGGATCTCCTCCATCCTCCGTGGGTCTTTAGGGGCAGGTCTGTGGCCCCCACACTCACTTTTGGACATTTCCTCTAGAGAAACCTTACATACACAAACACGTGTACGCACACAGGTGCTCACATGGTGCTCTTACAAGTATGGGCTTGGGTGTTTTTAACACATAACCTAAGGCTGTGGTTGGCACTATATGCACTAGAATTTATTACCGTGTGCTTTTCAGCAAAAATTGCTGCTGTTGTACATCCTCATGTTGTTAGTGCAGTGATGTTTTGGTTCTGTTGTATTTTTGTGTCCCCTTTTTTTTTGTCTCTCTCTCTTTCTGCAGGTCTAGAAGCAGATTCTTTTGCATCCTTTATTGTTTATTTTTGTGAACTTTTTCCCCCCTACCTCTTCCTTCTCTTTCCCCCCTTTCGATTTAATTTTTGTGTCCGTTGAGATTTAAAACAACCGAAAGCATTTCTAATAAAGTTTTGATATCAGGCGGGGCGTTATAGCTGAATCTATAATGCTCCACCGGTGAGAGTAAAAATTAATTCTTTATCAACAGATTTCCAAAATATTCTTGAATCATCATGAGGTCATGTAAAATCATATTTTGTGATTTTCTTGTTTCTAAAATGTTTTTTCAGTAAAAAAAATTTATAGTGAGATTTCAAATTACACTGACCGAAACAAAAAAAACTTATAAAATCCATATTTGATCTAAAAATTACCAAACAATTTACTGATCATCATGATTGTATTGGGAATAATATGAACATTTTATAATGCCCCTAGATGCAATGCTTTTTTCAATAAAAATTATGACTTTCATTTTATGACTTATTGATCAATGGTCAAGATCAAGGTCAGTTTTATTTATAGAGCACATTTACTGTTGCTCACGCAACCCAACGTGCTGTACATGCCAATACCACATAAAACACACCCAAAATTGAACACATTAAAAAGATACAAAGTAAACAATAAAAAATAATAAAACCTTGAATAAAATGACAGGTTGAGAGTAAAACAATAACTACACGACGAAGTAATAAAACCTCAGTAAAACTAGATTAAAAGTAAATGAATAGCTGCATAGAGCAACCAACATTAAAAACCAGGTCAAAGAAATACGTTTTAAGCAACGACTTAAAATCCTCCAAACTCTGAGAGGTCCTAAGCTGTAAGGGAAGGCTGTGTGTGAAGGGAAGCCAGCACCGGAATGATATGATCACGCTTCCTTGAACCTGTTAACAGTCGAGCTGCTGCATTTTGGACCAGCTGTAAGTGATTTAAAGAGGAGTGTTAAGAGAGAGATTACACTTTCAAAGTTCCTGGTGCCCGGACTTTTAAATCATTCAAAGAGAAAAACTCAGCAGGGAAACAAGAAACAGCAACTCATGTCAACTCTAATCCTTAAATATGCTACGACTATAGAATGCATCTTTGAAAACATGTGACTAGTAAATTAACAAATAATGAAAACACCCATCCAAGTATGTTCATTTCAGCCATCATGACTTGCTACACAAAAGTATCCACGAAGAAGAAATACTTGGGCTGGTGGGGTCGCGTGACTCAAATTAACTTCCGATAAGTTATGGAGGTGACGCAACTTCTGGTTTGTAGTGGAGCTCCATGCCACACCTTGTCTGCAGCTGGGTGCTTCTCCAGTGTAGGCAGGACCAGAGAGAAAGGGATTTTAAAAATGTGATTGGCCACAGAACTACTGGTTTTATGGGCTGCTCACTCAAATGACATTAAACAAGTGACAGGAGTTCTGTCGGTCCAAACAGCAAGTTAGACCACCAGGCAAATGGCTGGTACGCCAGATAGGCAGGCCGTCCCTGCTTATGACTAGCTTTAGCCTGTCTTTAGATGCCAGGACATTGAGGCAAAGTTGGCAAAATATTTCCCATCATTAGGCAGAAAGTGGCTTGCTAGTATCAACATGAGCTGTCCTGACATCATTCATGCAACAGATCTGACAGCAAAATCAATCCCATCAATGCTGCAGATACTGCCCACACATATAAAGATTTTTTTTGTTAAATGAACTTAAAACAGAAAATCTGTTGTATATTGGAGGGGTGATGAAAAATAATAAATCACTTTTCTGTTCATTTACTAGCTTTCATGGGCCTTAATTTGAGCTAATCTAATTTGCTACATTTTACTACCCCATGGAAACCCTAGTATTGTTTTTGTCTACAGGACCTCTGGACTCGTCTGATGATGACTTCTCTACGGACTTCTCCCCTGTATGTCTGAACCATAAGAGCTCAGTAGAAACATTGTACTGATCACTGGATGCAGCCAGAACCATCAGATCTCCTGATAAGGAGGGAGCGGTTGGCAACATAGGACATTAATGGGAAACACTTTTCCCCTTAAACCTCATGTTCTGGTCTGAAATTGCTGTTTGTGTGGCAAGGTTGGGTTTGGTTTTTATTTAGACATTTATAGATGAAGGAAACTGCACCTCAGTATATGGACTATTTTTAAAAGTTTAAATCAAAGAAGCTCATTTTGAGTATGTTAATGAGTTAATATTTAATTGGCTAAATAATGCTTTTAATAAATTATATTTTATGTGTACTGACTTTCTGTGGTTTTCTTTGCCAGAACTACTGTGGTTTCATGAAATGTATTTATTGACCTATATTTTACAAAGATAAAACCGCTGGAGATGACATCTAATTTTCGAGCAGGTCCTCTGACTTTACGAGCAATAAAAAGAAAGATAGCAGAGTCAATATACAAAAGACAAATCTAGAATGTTAAACACAAACAAAACAAACAATAAAACCTGTAGCAGTGTATACAAAATATAATTCAATTCAGTTTATTTATATAGCGCCAAATCACGACAAGAGTTGTCTCAAGGCACTTCACAAAATAAACATTCCAATACAGATGGAGGCATGTAGAAGGCAGGGCCAGGGAGAAAAGTCTTTAACGACTGTAGTCCCCTCTGTACACTCCACCTCCCTCTGCTCCCCACTCGTCTAAACCTGGGCTAACATCAGAATTTAACCATAAGCCCTATCAAATAGAAAAGTTTTGAGCCTAGTCTTAAAAGTAGACAAGGTGTCTGCCTCACGGACTAAAGCTGGGAGCTGGTTCCACAGTAGAGGAGCCTGATAGCTAAAAGATCTGCCTCCCATCCTACTTTTAGATATTCTAGGAACCACCAGTAAACCTGCAGTCTGAGAGCGAAGTGCTCTGTTAGGAACATATGGAAAAATCAGATCACTGATGTATATGGAGCTTGATTATTAAGAGCTTTATATGTGAGAAGGAGGATCTTAAAATATATTCTGAATTTAACAGGCAGCCAATGTAGGGAAGCTAAAACAGGAGAGATGTGGTCTCTCTTTTTAATTCTCATCAGAACTCTAGCTGCAGCATTTGGGACCAGCTGAAGACTTTTGACTACATTCTGTGGACCTCCTGATAGTAATGAATTGCAGTAATCCAACCTTGAGGTAATAAATGCAGAGGATGAAGGAGGAAGACATTGTTGGCACGTACTTTGCACGCAACTTACAATTTAATAAAGGACATTAATGTGAAACTTGTAGATGCTTTTTATTCTAAAAGTGCACACCTAGTGAACTGTCTCCTACAAATATTAGCATACAGAATGAGACAGCTCCAGGTGAAAGTACGCACTTGAGTGTGTTTTATTTTCAGGTTGATCAGTTGTGTTGAGTGGGCCTCACCCTCCTGAGGGAAACCTTTGTCCAGCCCCAGAGGTTGTGGAGCCAGTGAAGACAGCTTTGATTAATGCTTGATGAAACCCTATTTTGTAGAGCTAGACTTGTAATCAGCTAGAATCGGGTCTTAAAAATGCTATTAAAATGTAAGTGATATGTTCTGAAGCCAACCTGTGTACACATTATGTACTCCAGGCCTCTTAGAAGGAAGTTGATGTATATTGAATAAACTTTAGCTTAGTTCTACCTGCAAAGGTATAATGTAACCACGGACCGTCAAAAGATGCTGCTGACAGCGGATGCTCTCAAATACGCCCTCTGAAACCACAGCGGAGAAGAAGAAGCGTGTCTCGGCTCACCAAAGCGAGAAGCGTCTCCGGAGGTGTTATATGGATCAAAGTAGCGAGAACCATCGCTATGTGTAGTGAAAAATAGAAATGTGACATCCTGTTGCTGAGTAGAAAACTAGATGTGATCTTCAGATGTACATGAAGGGGGGGAGAGCTGAGCTTTAAAAACGACAGGAAACACCGGAGGAGGAGGGTTTTTTGCTAGAGAGAACTGCTAGATAGAGCTTTTTTTTAGAGAGCTAAGTTTTTGCTGTAAGATCCTCTTTGACTTTGGATTATTTTGCAAATTTGTTTAATAAACTTTCCCTTACCCATTGCGTAAGGGTCACGAACTCTACGTGGGGGCCTCCCTTCATTTTCTCTGACAACACAGACTGGTGAGTTTGGCTGTTGTTTTTTATTTCATCCCAAGTTCAACCTCAGTCTCTGCCCCTGTTTCTCAGGGGAGAGCGGGGAGAAGGTTGTTGGTTGTGGTTTTGAGTTTACAGCAATGAGTTTTCCCATAAATAAATAATCAGATAAATGCATGAGTAATCTGACAAGCAAATATAAAACAAATAATTAGACAAAATTAAAGTGGTGCACACCCAGGTTGTTAGAATAGCTGAACATCTCTCCACAGAGTAAGGGTGTACTGTCAGGAGGGGTTATAGGTCAGGCCCGCCACACAGTACCGTGAGCTGAGGCCCTAGAGATTTAACAGCAATTTGCAGCTGGCCCGGCGTTCGGCTCATTTTTTGATCATTACTGTAATTTGGTCAGCATATACATTTTAACAGCTGAATAGGAGGTTTGAATTTGGTGATAACTCTTAATTTACACATGTTGAAGGGCCTGCTTGTCTTTATTCATGAAGGTAATTATATATAAAGGGGATGTTTATTAGTCTGGCTGCTGCTACATGAAGACAACTTTTTAAATGTATCTGCTTGATATAGATTATATCTAGACTTTGTAAACACATTTTTATACAGTGACACTTTGTGATTGGGAGTAATTTTTATTAATTTATACTGTTGATTTTCACATGATTTTATTGGTGCCTCTCCACTCCTGGTGGGCCAAAACAATTCCTTCACAAGACCTAAAAGAACCTGTCATTGAGTCACCGCTGCCCCTGCTGTCCAGGCTGACATCACCTCCCCTTCTGCGGTGAGTCAGCCTAATCCATTCATCTCTGCTACAGCGGTTCCAGTCAGCGCCTCCTCATCACTCCTGGTGGGCTGATCCTTCACATCCTCCACTGATGATCCTATTGTCACCTCCTCTTCACTCTTGGTGGGCCGAGTAACCTCCTCCACACCCCCATCATCAACCCACAAACTGCTTCAGGACACTGCTCCTGAGACCTGTTCGGCTTCCTGTCCTTCACCCTGGTGGGTCAGGTTGAACCCTCAGCTACCAGCCTCACCTCTACAGCTGTTATGACCAGCACCTCCTTATCATCCCTGAGACTGTACACTAGCCGTAAGGAAGGAGACCAAGGACTAGTGAGTGGGAGAGCCACTGTCCAGGATGAAACATCCATGATCCATAAGTACATCAAGGACAAGGCCCCAACAGATCACGTGCTCAGTGAACGTCTCAGACAATGACGAACAGAGGAGGAGACGCTGGAAATACCATCAGGACAAACCCCTACATGGGATGTACCACTAACAGATAACTGAAGTAGCTGATATCTAGAAATACTACCAATGGCTAGAAAGAGCTGGTCTGAAGGACAGCACAGAGGCACTCATCATGGCTGCACAGGAACAGGCCCTGAACACCAGAGAAACAGAGACCAAGATATACCACACCAGACAAGATCCAAGGTGTAGGCTATGCAAAGAGGCCCCTGAGACAATCCACCACATAACTACAGGGTGTAAGATGCTGGCAGGGAAAGCACACAACCAAGTGGCTGGCATAGTGTACAGGAACATCTGTTCAGAGTATGGACTGGAAGCCCCAATGTCAAAGTGGGAAACACCCCCTAAGGTAGTAGAGAATGAGAGAGCCAAGATCCTGTGGGACTTTCAGATCCAGACTGACAAAATGGTGCTGGCAAACCACCAACCATTGTGGTGGTGGACCAACAACAGAGGACAGCTGATATGGTTGATGTGGCAATACCAAGTGATGGCAACATCAGGAAAAAGAAACACGAGAAACTAGAGAAGTACCAGGGCCTCAAAGAAGAACTTGAGAAAGCCTGAAAAGTGAAGACATCATCGAGGCACTCGGGCCAGTAACTCCCAAACTGGAAGGAGTGGCTAAAGCAGATCCCAGGAAAAACATCAGACATTTCAGTCCAGAAAAGTGCAGTTCAAGGAACAGCTAAGATACTGAAGAACCCTCAAGCTCCCAGGCCTCTGGTAGAGGACCCGAGCTTGGAAGGATGAGACCACCCGTGGAGGGTGAGATGGGAATTTTTATATATAAATAATTCTCATCTCACCCTCTGCAGGTGGTCTCATCCTTCCCTGAAAGCCCATGCCTGAACGCCCTCACACATCACACACATATATACAGTGGGATGCGAACATCTGGGCAGCCTTTGTAATCATCACGATTTTCCTGTATAAATCATTGGTTGTTTTGATAGAAATTTTAAGTTAAATATATTATATAGGAGACACGCACAGTGATATTTGGAAAGTGAAACAAAGTTTACATCATCATCTTTATTTAAAAAGCGCTTTCCATCAGCCAGAAGGCAAACCAAAGTGCTGTATACACACAAAAGATTTTAAAACATCATTGACCCATGCAAGGACCCACAACATATACATTAAGACAAATAAAAGCAGGAGATAAAACCAAAGAAAAGTAAAAAAACAAGTTAACCATGAATAAGAACTAGGTATCTACTTTGGAATATTTTGAACTAGTTATCTAAAAATATAGCTAACTCACGTGCTGAGGGAATGCCACAGTATAAAAGTGGGTCTCCATCCAACTCTTAAAAACCGGCAGTGAGGGTGCTTGTCTAACCGCAAGTGGAAGTTCGTTCCACAGCTTAGGGGCCAAAACAGAGAAGGCCCTGCCTCCTCTGGTCGAGCATTTCACTCGTGGAACGACTAGTAAGTCTTGCTGTGATTACCTAAGTGCATGTGATAGGGCATATTGAATGAGTGAATCAGACAGGTAGTGCGGAGCACAGCCCTGCACAGACTTGTAAACAAATGTATCTTAAAGCTGACCCTGAATGAAACAGGTAGCCAATGCAGATGTGCCAAATCAGGCGTGATATGCTCCCACTTTCTGGTGCCTGTCAGGAATCTAGCAGCAGCATTTTGCACAAGCTGGAGCCACGCAAGTGCAGCCTTGCTAACTCCTTAGTAAAGGGAGTTGCTTGATCTTGGATAGACAGCGAAGATAAAAAAAATAAGCAAGAGCGCACCACTCCATCAATGTGAGTCTCTAGCTTTAGTGACGCAGCCAACCTCACACCCAGGATTACAGGATTGTTTAAACAAAATTAGGCAGGTGCATAAATTTGGGCACCACAAAAAAGACATGAACTCAATATTTAGTAGATCCTCCTTTTGCAGAAATAACTGCTTCTAAACGCTTCCTATAGTTTCAAATGACAGTCTGGATTCTGGTTGAAGGTATTTTGGACCATTCTTCCTTACAAAACATCTCTAGTTCATTCAGGTTTGATAGCTTCCAAGCACGGACAGCTCTCTTTAACTCACACCACAGATTTTCAATAATTTTCAGGTCTGGGGACTGAGATGGCCATTCCAGAACGTTGTACTTGTTCCTCTGCATGAATGTCTTAGTAGATGTTGAGCAGTGTTTAGGGTTGTTGTCTTGTTGAAAGATCCAGCCCTGGTGGAGCTTCAGCTTTGTCACTGATTCCTGGACACTGGTCTCCAGAATCTGCTGATATTGAGTGGAATTCATGCGTCCCTCAACTTTAACAAGATTCCCAGTCCCTGCACTGGCCACACAGCCCCATAGCATGATGGAACCACCACCATATTTTACTGTAGGTAGCAGGTGTTTTTCTTGGAATGATGTGTTCTTCTTCCTCCATGCATAACGCTTTTTGTTATGCCCAAATAAGCTGGCTTGTCCAAATGTGCTTTACCATACCTCAAGCAGCTCTGTTTGTGCTGTGGGAGGAGAAAAGGCTTCCTCTGCATCACTCTCGCATACAGCATCTCCTTGTGTAAAGTGCAAGGTTTTGAGCCTTAACTAGAACTGTGCCTGTGGTCTTCCATTTCCTCAATATGTTTCTAACTGTGGAAACAGACAGCTGAAATCTCTGAGACAGTTTTCTGTATCCTTCCCCTAAACCATGATAGTGAACAATATTTGTTTTCAGGTCACTGAGAGTTGTTATGAGACCCCCAAGTTGCTGCTCTTCATAGAATATTCAAAGAGGAGGGAAACTTGCAATTGGCCATCTTAAATATTCTTTCTCATAATTGGATTCACTTGTGTATGAAGGTCAATGGTCACTGAGCTTACCAAACCAATTAGTTCTAAAGGTTTTGGAATCAATAAAATGACAACAGTGCCCAAATTTATGCACCTGCCGAATTTTGTTTAAACAATTATTGCACACTTTCTGTTAATCCTATAAACTTTGTTTCACTTCTCAAATAGCACTGTGTGTCTCCTATATTTAACTGAATTTTTTTTATCATAACAACCAACGATTTATACAGGAAAATCATGAAGATTAACAAGGCTGCCCAAACTGTCGCATTCCCACTGTATGTGTGTGTGGTGGTGGTGGTGGTGGGGGGTGAAGATGTAAGGTTTAATGAATTCTGAAGTTGCATATTCAACAGAGAAACTAGAATCCTTCAGCGTTGTTGAATGATAAACATTACTACTGACCATGACCCTTCAAAGTGGACAATTATCAAGGAACTGTAAGACCACAGTTTACCTAGTTGGCTCGTTAAGCTTGTGATTAACCATTGCTGTTTTTTCAGATTTGCTGCTTTCCTTGAAACCTTGTGAGTTTTTCAGTGTACCCATTAGCCACACTACATAAGCAACTTACTTTGGCTCACTTTAGCTTACTTGCAGACTTGCACAATGTTTATGATGGTGCAGCTGATATGTTCATCAAAAGTTATGGCTTGTAACCCTCCAGTTCCCACCCCCGAGGTGCAAGAACAGCTTACCCAGTGTGCTCCTTAGTTGAGTATAAAAGAGAGCGTTAGCTCCAGCTATTGGGGGTGTTCAGAGTAAGATATTAATGGAAGTTCCTGTTAGGCCAGCTAACTCTACAATTTACCAGCTAGTCAGTGAGTTCATTGGAAGTGTCATTGACTGTTAGAATTAGTACAATCAGTGTATCAAGATTTTCAGTGCAAGAATATAAATGGCTACTTTTTGTTATTATTATTATTAATATTTTCTTTTTTTTTTTGTCCAGTGCTGTCTTTGTTCTCTTCATATAGTCACCAGCAGACATTGCAGTAAAGGGATTTTTCTATGGATAGAGCTTTTTAAACAGGTGTGAAGAAGTGTTACAGTCCCAGAGTAGATTCATCTTGTTGGAGACAGCGCTCATTTAGACTCAGCTTGTGGTTCTGGTTAAAGGTTGTACTGCTGTGAAGCTCAGAAAATTCAGGATTGGGCCTAGAGTCGAGACTCAACAACACACAGAAGGGAGAGAGCTCAACCTTTTCCTGACTGCATGGTTTCACTCTCTCCAAGCAGGTTGATGGTAAAAATGCTGAGTGTCCTAGGGCAGTGGTTCCCAACCTGGGGTCTGTGACCGACCCCCTCCTCCCAAGAGGATCCCCACAATTTTCTCTGTGATGAGGTAGTAAGGTTACCAAGAATATATTGGTAAAATTTCTTTTATAAAGTCCCAATAACACACCTATTTTATTATCAAAACTGTATAAACGTTATAAATTTGTATGTCAGTATAACGTTTGTAATTAGTCTGTGGGTGTATATGGGTAGGAGATGGAGTAGGAGGGTCTGGCTTGTCTTGGACACAGGAAAGGGGATCCTTAAGGAATAAATGTTGGGAACCACTGCCCAAGGGGATATAGATGGTAGTTACTCTTGATGCCTCCTAACCTTCAAAGTGTCACATGGAGGAATGTAAACAAGAGGAATTTCAGGAGACATCTTTCATTCTCAGTTGATCCACCTCCTCTTCTCTCTCTTTCTCAAAACCGTAGTTGCCTCCTGGTTTGGAGCTGTGTCTCTGTGATGTTCGTGAATCCAGAGGTGTGTGCCCCTCTTGGAGTGAAAGCCTCCTTGGGGTATTAGTATCTACAGGTAATACCTCCACCCCTAAAGCTTGTCCAACTCCAGCACCAATACTTGCCCCAGGTGCAAATTGAAATCCTCCTACACTGGACTCCACTTCTGCTTCAATGTCTGACACAAACCCTGAACCAACATTCACACTGGATATGATGCCTGCCCCAGTGCAAACCCCCAGCTCATGCTCCATATGCTGCCCAAAGCTTTCCAGTTCAGAGGGTGCAGGCTGGTCTTGACTGGTGGTGGTCTGAGACTGCATGGAGTTAAGTGATGTAACTGGAAACTCTTCTAGGTCTTGGGTCTCCATGATCTGCAGGAACAGCAGGTTTGAGGTCAATAGGGAGCCCAAGTCTCCTCCCCTACCGATCAGCTCATGAGTCCCAGATTGAGGCAAAATAGTTATTTTCTGGTCTGCTTTGTGTTACGCCCTGAATCACACATACAGAGGAGAGAATACGTATTTGAAACATCACCATTTTTTATCAGTAAAAGTATTTCTAAGTGGGCTATTGACAAAATTTGCCATCAAGTCAAATATTGAACTCATACAAAGAAATCAGAACATTTAAGAATACAAGTTGAGTCACGATAAATAAAGTGAAATGACACAGGGAATAAGACACTTTATTTAATACTTTGTAGAAAAGCCTTTGTTGGTGATTAAATCTTCTAGACGCCTCTGGTATGGAAAGACCAGTCGTCTGCATTGTTCAGGAGTGATTCTGGACCATTCTTCCACACAAATGCTCTTTAAATCTTGAAGGTTCATTGGACCTCTTTAATGAACTTTGATCTTCAGTTCTCTCTATAGGTTTTCTATGGGATGTAGGTCAGGTGATTGACTGGGCCATTCAAGCAACTTGATTTTCTTTCTTTGAAACCAATTAATTGTTTTCTTGGCCTTGTGTTTGGGATCATTGTCTTGCTGAAATGTCCATCATGTCATGGTCTGAGGTGATTGTTAACTCATTAACTGCCAGCCGTTTTTGAGCGTTTTTACTGTTTTTTGAAGAGTCACAGAACATTGTGCTCTATGATCATGTAAATGCCAAAACTACCAAAAGAAGGAGTAGACTCACTTCTTACATCAGGAAGAATCACCGTATTTCTAGCGTTATCCGTTCTTTTACAATCTGGTGCCCAAGCGCTGCTGCAGAAGCATTTCCGGTTTGGCGCATCGTTTTTTTTCACAGCAGCGGCCCAAAACAAACTCGTAATCCATTGATTTTCCGCTTCCTGATCACGTGATGTGTGACATACACGGATGAAGATCCGCTTTAGACACGTGATGTTTGTTCTCACGGTGCGGGGGCATGTTCCGACGCCTGCCTCGTAAAAAAATGGAAATGATGACTATAGTCGTCAATGGCAGTGAATGAGTTAATCATCTCCTGAGTCCCTCATTGCAGGTGGGTGGCACCAAGAAGCGGGCCCAGCTGCTGCTGGTTTTCCTATCACCACAGTCAGCTTCAAACTTCACGACGCAGGATGATTACTCACATTGGGTAGCTCTTGCTGAGTCTCTTGAGCCTTGTCTCTTGTGCTTAGTCTCGTGTACTCGTACCTCTAGTTCTCAATCCTCTTGTGCATCTCTCCAGATTCTCACGCAATCCTCCACCCGTCCCGAACTCACTATAACCTTTGGAATCAATCTCACCACATTCTACCTCCAGCTCCTCCTGATTGTCCCACTCTCTGCCGTTTACCTGTGCTCCTCCTGTGTCCTCGGTTCGCCAGGATCTTGCCTCTCACGGCCACTCTCTCAGACCTGACAGCTCCTCCCTCCAAACTCCTCACTGCATCTGGATCAAACCCTCCACGGACCTTGCCCTGCTTACCTCATTTGACTTCTGTGATCCATGAGTTTAATAAATCCTTATTTTTACTTACCTTCAGTTCCCGTAATTGATTCTGCATGTCTTGGGTCAGAAAGATTCCGCCCATAATAACACACCCTTTTTTCATTTTCAGCTTTCTTGTAGATGGCAGGGTAACAATAAGGGTCCCTTTATTAACGTTAGTGATATTATGTACTAAGTGTCTTTAAGGTTAGGACAATGGGCCAGGGAGGCAGTGTCTGCTTAGTAATGCATTGCTTAATATTAACATTAATATTAAGCAGTTGTTAATATGTTATTTAATAGTTTATTAATGCTTAATAATGCACTAAGCAATGTTAACAAAGGGACCCTTATTGTGAAATGTTAACGATGGCAGCAGATTTTTTTATCCATAATTCTCCATTCATCCTGCCTTCAATAATATGAAGTCCTTGCCGAAAAGCAGCCCCACACCATGATACTTCCACCCCCAAACTTAACTGTTCTTGGGGTGGAGGACAATGCCATTTCTTTTCCAAACATGGTGTGTACAATGACAGCCAAAAAGTTTCATTTTTGTTTCATCTGACCATACTAGTAATCCACAGGCTTCTCCAAATGCTGTTTCGCAAACTTTAACTGAGCCTCAACATGCTTTTTGTTCCGCAGTCTTGTGTTGGAAACGTGCATGGATGCCATGGCGGTACAGTGCATTGCTTATAGTTTTCTTTGCAACAACAGTACCTGCTGATGCAAGGTCTTCCTGAAGTTCTGCCTGAGTGGTTCTTGGCTCTTGAAGAACTCTCCTGATTATTCTTTGGACTCCTCAGACAGGGATCTTATGTGGAGCACCTGATCATGGCCAGTTTATGGTGGACTGATGTTCTTTCTATTTCTGGATAATGGCCCTCACAGTGCCCACAGGAACATTCCGCATTTTGGAAATGCACCTATAACCATTCCCATTAGAATGCTTTTCAACTATACGATTACAAAGATCTTGGGAGAGTTCTTTGCTTTTACCCATCATGAAGTCTTTTCTGTGTGCCTCCTGGGTAATGAGAAGCATTTACGGGCCATCAATCAGGACTAAAGCAGCTGATATCATTTGGTACTGATGGGGGCAGAGTTTCTCTCTCAATATTGACAGATTTCAGGTGCTCTCCTAGCCTGGCAAGCCATTCTATATATGTGAATATATAGTCTGGCCATGGCCCATTGACAGCTCTAAGTTGTGGGGAGAGATCTACGGTTGTCTTTCAAACTGTCTCTGCATGCTATCGGATAACAACGTGACATACTCACCGCTAAGGGTGTCAGTCAACAAGGCAGTCCGTCATACTCCGTCAAAGAAGATGCAAACACATCCTTTTTATAAATAAACTTAAGTACCTCTATCTGCTCCTTACTCAAAGAAAAGTCCAAGTCAAAATAGTCCAAAGTTGCTGCCAAAGCCATTTCAAATGAGCTGTCGCCATTTTTGTTTTTTCAATAACATCCCGCCCACCAACAGAGTGCTGTGATTGGCCCACCAAACCAATATAGCACTGTGATTGGACCGCTACGGAGCTGTCGCCATCTTAGTTTCGTTCAGTTGCACTAACATCCCACCCACCTTGCGGTTCAACGCTGTGATTGGCCAGTCACAATACTGGCTGGGGCTGCGGAGGTTCCAATGGAGAGTTGCTAGACTGACATATAGAGCAAAATAATTTTGCTTCAGAAAATGATGGTCTAAATTCTAGGCTAGTGATCTCCTAGCTTTCTATACCATTTTGCACCTTGTTATCTTCATGTGTTTAATACTTTTCCCCCTGTGTCTTTTCACTTTATTACACATAACTCAATTTATGAACTTTAATGTTTAGATGTCTTTGCATCAATTAAAGACTTGAGTTGATATTGACGTGGTAGAAATTTTGTGTCAATAGCCCACTTAGAAAAACACTTACTAATAAAAATGCTGATGTGTCAAATACTTATTCTCCCCGCTGTATTTTGTACTTCAATTTAAATAATTATGTGCGCTTCGACCATGTCTGTCATATAATCTGAGATTTATTAGCTTGTGAAAATTGGCAGAATCTCTTCTCCTCCAGCATAACGGCTACTTTCCACATGGCCAGATATAGCGGTTTTCTCCACGTTTAATGCTCCTTCTTTCATCGTGGAAGAAGGACGTGAAGCTCACTAAACACACAACCATTTTCCTTCTCCTTGTCTGTTTTGATGACATAAATTTTGTGCGACAAGCATTTGCAGTCCGTTACTTATATTCACACATAATCGAAAGTAACTTTGCCGCCTGTTGAAAATGAACGTTTTCTTGCCATCAAAATGTGTCTTTAAAATTCACGGACATCATATGTTAAATCCATGGTACATATCAAACAGGACCAGAAAATAACTTTTATCAAATCATAGACTCCCATTCATTTTTTTTGGTAGAATGGTCCGAAAGTAGATGGGCGTGATGGCTCCCTATAAGAATGGCATCTGTACTTTACTTTTAAAAAATGTTACTGATGTTTTTCAGTTGATATTCATGATAAAAATCACAGGTGAATTGTTGCTTTTGAGATTTCAAATCAAAAGCAGATTAAGGGTGTGGAACACTGAAAAAACTGATTATAATTGGGTGGTCGCGGAGGCAAAAACCCGAGCATGTAGGGTTTCCTCTAGGATTTTTTTAAAACTATGGTGGTAGGCTGTCCGGGGGGATAGCACCTTCCTGCTCTGCCTCTCCACTTTTCTCTCCTTCATTCACCCCCTCCACTACTTCAGCCTGTGTACTTGTCATAGGCAGAAATCTCAGGGGGGACAGAGGGGACATGCCCCCCCTTGCATTTTGCACATAAACATATTTAATAGTGATATAGTATTCTCCAATGAAAGCAGTACACATCCGATCAAAAGCGCTTAACAATGTGTTTTTAATCATTCAAAGATTATGATCCTCCTCTCTATTCCTCAAATTGGTATGGTCCACACAATCTATTAGGAATGGGCGGGGCTGCTGCTGCTCCCAGAGCTGAGTGGGAGGAGGAGAGAACGACTGTCACAGCGGTGTGCTGCTAATGCCAGTAAGTTAATCACCACACCACCGCTTGTTCTACTGGTACTGAAGAAATATATTTTTCTGTGCTAAATTTCGGTACTTTCCCAGTAAAATGTCCCTGTTAGGCAGCTGCAGTTCTGTTTCTCCTGCTGCAGTACATCACCTGACTGGAGTTTAACAAAACTTCTCCAAGTTGGTGGACTAAGGAAATGCCCCCCCCCCCCCCCCCCCCCCCCCCCCCCAAAATCAGAAATAAATCAACAGCTTTCACTTTATATAACTTAGTCACCTTGTTCTATTAGATTATACAGGTAGTTTCCATATTTAATAGTATTTTTTTTATGAATTTATGAATTTTTCATGATTTTCCTGTATAAATTGTTGGTTGTTATGATAAAAAAATTTCAGTTAAATATATCATGTAGAAGACAGTGATATTTGGGAAGTGAAACGAAGTTTATAGGATTTACAGAAAGTGTGCAATAATTGTTTAAAGAAAATTAGGCAGGTGCATAAATTTGGGCACCACAAAAAAGAAATGAACTCAATATTTAGTAGATCCTCCTTTTGCAGAATAAACAGCCTCTAAACACTTCCTATAGCTTCCAGTTAGAATCTGGATTCTGGCTGAAGGTATTTTGGACCATTCTTCTTTACAAAACATCTCTAGTTCATTCAGATTTGGTGGCTTCCGAGCATGGACAGCTCTCTTTAACTCACACCACAGATTTTCAATAATATTCAGGTCTGGAGACTGAGATGGCCATTCCAGAACGTTGGACTTGTTCCTCTGCATGAATGCCTTAGTAGATGTTGAGCAGTGTTTAGGGTTGTTGTCTTGTTGAAAGATCCAGCCCCAGTGCAGCTTCAGCTTTGTCACTGATTCCTGGACACTGGTCTCCAGAATCTGCTGGTATTGAGTGGAATCCATGCGTCCCTCAACTTTAACAAAATTCCCAGTCCCTGCACTGGCCACACAGCCCCACAGCATGATGGAACCACCACCATATTTTACTGTAGGTAGCAGGTGTTTTTCTTGGAATGCTGTGTTCTTCTTCCTCCATGCATAACGCCCCTTGTTATGCCCATCGACATATATATGGACATATAAATGCCCATTGGGCTTGTAATGCAGATTTGATGCAAAATGGGAGGTTCCCACCACCATCTAGGCCGTGTCACACGTCTTGTTATGCCCAGACAATCCAAAAATGGGAAAAGAGGTGGGGCTGAGGGTGGGGCTTTAAGGGTGGGAGCACATGAACCAATGTAGCTACAAGATGAGTTTCCTCTGAAGCTAAGATGGAGGTCTGGGATGGCGACCCGCATGGTCGCCTGGCTTCCGTGCGAGGCTGCAGCAGTGCTGGTCACCTGTGGAGCTCTAATGTGGACTGTAAAAATACAAGCAGAGTCTCAGACCGCTGCAATTGGAGCCGGGCACCCTCGCTGCTTATGTGAGCTCACACTTCACCACGGGGGTGATCAGCGGGACATTGGCTACATGCTAACCTGTAGCTAGTGGAGTTTTTCGGGCGCTTTTCAGCAAGAGAAACACGGTTGATCGACTCCAAAGTAAACCAACATCAGCTTAAACAGCTGCGTTGTTTCTGTAGTCTCCCTCAGAGAGCTCCACAGCTACAGCCTTGGACTGAAGCCAGGTGGCTGCCTGTCCCAGCTTCCTCAGGAGATGGGAGCACGTGGCCACCTGCGAGTAGCAGCTGTTCCCGGCCGAGAGACAGAAGAGGCCGGATGCCCGCCTTGCTGGGCTGCCTCTGCATGGATGAAGCGGCAGATTTGCGGATCTCTGATCGTACTGTTAAAGGGAGAAGCCTGTTACCAAAACTCTGCAAGCCTCCATTCTGCAGTGGCGACCTCGCAGATCTTTGACCGTGGTGGACTAGCGAAGCCCCAAAGCCTCTGCTAGCTAGCCTCGGTCAGCTTACCTAGATCGAGTTTCGGTACCCAACCAGCCCCATAGACACGTTATATTTCAACCCATCTTTGACCAAGCAGTGTTATGTTAAACACAAAGCATTTACCCCATTCAACCTTCCCTGGAGCTAGCCGCTTACACTAGCTCTGACGCTCATGCTTCCTGTCAATCACATTATTCATAATTTCAAGCATTTAATTACACCTAAATGGAGGAGTTACAAAATTCACCCCCCTCAGAGTTGTCATGACTGTAAACTAGACCTATTTAACCTAAAATGTTTTTTGAACCTGGCTGTAAACATGTTTACTTCTGCTGTGAAATTGGCATTTTCAACATGGGAGTCAATGAGAATTTGCTCACTTCTGGTGCCAGCCCCTAGCGGATGAGGGTGGAACTGCGATTTCTGTCACTTCCTTGTTGCTTCAGAAAATTCAGACCAAAATGGCCCCTTGGTTATGCCCAAATAACTCAATTTATGTTTCATGAGTCCACAGCACCTTATTCCAAAATGTAGCTGGCTTGTCCAAATGTGCTTTAGCATACCTCAAGCAGCTCTGTTTGTGCCGTGGGAGGAGAAAAGACTTCCTCTGCATCAATCTCACATACAGCATCTCCTTGTGTAAAGTGCGCCGTATAGTTGAACGATGCACAGTGACTCCATCTGCAGCAAGATGATGTTGTAGGTCTTTGGTGCTGGTCTGTGGGTTGACTCTGTTCTCACTATTTGTCGCTTCTGTTTATCCCAGATTTTTCTTGGTCTGCCACTTTGAGCCTTATCTTGAACTGTGCCTGTGGTCTTCCATTTCCTCAACATGTTCCTAACTGTGTAAACAGACAGCTGAAATCTCTGAGACAGTTTTCTGTATCCTGCCCCTAAACCATATTGGTGAACTATCTTTGTTTTCAGGTCATTAGGGAGTTGTTTTGAGACCCCCATGTTGCTACTCTTCAGAGAAAAGAGGAAGGAAACCTACAACTGGCCCCCTTAAAAACTCTTTCTCATAATTGTATTCACCTGTGTGTGGAGGTCAAGGGTCACTGAGCTTACCAAACCAATATTAAGTTCCAATAATTATTCTAAAGGTGCCCAAATGTATCCACCTGCCTAATTTTGTTTAAACAATTGTTGCACACTTTCTGTAAAACCATTAAACTTTGTTTCACTTCTCAAATATTACTGTGTGTCTCCTATATGATATATTTAACTGAAATGTTTTGTCAAAACAACCAACAATTTATACAGGAAAATCATGAAGATTCACAAGACTGCCCAAACTTTCGCATCTCACTGTAGTTGGAGGAGAGGGGAGCAGAAAAGGGCAGGATTTGGAGTCTTACTCTGTTTTATTTCCTGATATATCTCCTCTGATCAGCTGGTTTCTCTGTGACCTTGCTCATGCTGGAGGCCTACCCTGCTAGCTGCAAAACAGCAGAAGACAGCCATTTCTTTCATGTCGTCCCCAAAAATTACTCTCTGAAATTTTACTGCTTACTGTCCCCCCAAAAATGAAATTGGATTTCCGCCCCTGGTACTTGTGTAATATTATTGGAAAGTGTTAGATTATTTCTGTGAGCATTGTGGGTTTTTCTTTTATTGACCAAAGGGTACTAACAATTTTGCTCACGTCTGTATTTTCTCCTTTGGCTGAATGATATACCCCCCCCCCAGAGACCACTACAAATGTATTGATTAAACCAGTGTAGTGTTCCACACCTTTAATATGATGATATTCAACCAATGTAAATCAACTTCAGCTCTATAACATGTCAATCACATGTTGTGAACTTTTCCCAGGTAATAACTACACAAGTCTCACCTGTGATAGGGAGGTTAGTGCGTCTGTCTCCAGAGGTGGTGCTGCTCTCTCTCCTGTACTGGGACCGGTGTAGGGAGATGGCTACAAGTGGAAAACAAAATCTTGTCAAATTTTGTTGTCTATTTTTTTAAGCTTGTCCTAAAAATAATGAAACAGACTTTCATTCAGGCTTATGCTGACAAGGTGACCTTGTCATTACCTGAGGGGGTGAAGAAACCATGCTGTATGCAGGAGGAAACAGGGTCATCTGCCTCTGCAGAAGCTGCACTATAATCCCAATGTCTGCCGACATGCGACCCTCCAACCTGAACAGTTTTTACATAGTAAGTTTGTTAGTCCATTTTATGGTGTCACTAAAGTGCCAAAACATGTGCACGTGGTTTCTGCATCAAATATCACGCCCTGGGCAACCACCTAGGTCACTCGTGTCAATAAAAGCTACTAGATATGGTTGTGCCGAGTGCCCCATTACTGCCCACATGACGTTTTGCAGATGCCAAGGGTACTTGAAAATTCCAGCTGTTGTGCGAGCAGACTCAGCAACCAGTGCTCACAGTGAGGCTGCCATGAGCGTGCTTGTCACTGCCGTGTGCGGTTTCATTTACAGTCACTTGTACAGAAGCTTGTGCATTTGTAGACACTATTTGCCCTCTCACGCTGTATAGTTTCTATATAACTTCCTTGCGTATGTCATGTTTCTGCGTGGGATGTTTGATGCGCGCTCACGAAAACCGCATGCAGATGTTTTGGCACTTTAAAGACACCATACATTTTAACTTAATATGACGTTGTAAGCAGTTTTTTCAATTTTTGGTTTGAAATTATGCTTCAAGTCATAAACACTACAAATGATTACATCCCTTCAGTCTTTAATGGTTCTTTCTTCAGAGCAGAAACTTGTAGACCAACATAAAAATGAACACGAATAACAGGAAATGTACCAAAACCAGACCTGTTGAGCTGTTTCTGAAGCAGGTCCAGACGTGAGTCCAACTGGCTGCGTTGCTGTTGGCTCATGCTGTGTAGTGGCATGTTTAAAGGTGTAGGGGAGCCTAGGCTGCAGCTGGGGACCTCCTGGTACTGGCTGCCCCCTCGAGTTTCTCCCCAGAAACTAAATATATTTGACACCCCTAAAAATGCACCTATGGAGGGAGGAAGAAATGTTAAAACCTGGGGGATTTTAGCATTTTAAAAGACCCTTAGGAAGGTTTTTGTTATAGTTTACCTGAAAGAGCATCGCATGTGTTCCCAGTCTTTGGGTCCCCATCACCATCAGTGTTCTCACTAGAGTTCCTGGATGGGGCATGAACCTTTAAGGTCTCCAGAACTACGGGTGGTGGAACGAGGCCTCTCACAACAGACTCCTCCCCCTGTAGAAGCAGGACCTGGTTCTTACAGCAATCACAGAACATGAAGCACATTAATCATTATAAACTAATGATATTAGTCATCAGAAATACCTCGTCCCCACTTGAATGTGGAGACACTAAGCTTGGACGTGTCCCACTCTGTCTCTTAGCTGATTTATCTTTTTTTCTTTGGTTGTTGGCTGCCTCCCTCTGTTTTTGCATTGAAGATTTATTGGACTTTATTTCTCCAGCGTCTGCATCATCTGGACAAAGATGGCGAGACCAGTTTAAAACAAATAATCAGTGCGACACATTGACACAAATAACTAGACCAGACGTCATCTTCTGTGGTTGAAAAGTATAGCCAAGATGTCTCATTACAGGCTATTCGATGTTGTATTTTTTGAATCAGAGGAATGAAATAACCTTTTTCTGTACGTCTTCGAAATGATAATTTCCGCCTTCTTAGTTTGTTGAATGCCCCGCAAGTGGAGTCATCACTGCTTGGAGAGCCTGGGATCATGTTGGTCTAAAATGAACATCAGTGACATCAAAAGATGAACTTTAACTCGGTATGTTCAACCCTTTAGACAACACAGAGCTTATGTTTCTGAAGGATTTGAGACAAAAATAATTTTTTCTACTGTAACTGAGAGAACAGTCTACTCACATCTCTGAGGTTGAAGGTGATTTCCAGGTTGTTCCAGAAATTATCTGAAAACTCGGGATACATATCCAGCACCTCCAAAACATCCTCTCTTAAAATCTTATGGAGATCGCAGTAAGTTAGAGCTCTCACGTCAGCATTGGATTTACCTGGTCGGGAATACAGGTTGATTGGCTCGCCAAAGATGTCATTCTTCCCTGTGAAAAAAGAAAAGGATATGCATGGAGAATACTTTATTTAAGAGTGTAGTAAAATAAACTATGTCTGTCTTTGAAACATTTCACATAACTTGGGTTCTAACCAAGAAATCTTTGAGATAATAATTATTTTACCTAAGATAGCGACCACCACATCTCCTCTCAGTATCTCAATAGATCCTCTGGATATGAAATAAAGGGCAGTGAGGACATCTCCAGCATGGACCAGTGTGTCACCTGGGGGTGCATGGGTGGTCTTGAACTTCATGGCCAGTGCCCTGAGGCAGCCCTTGGTAGAACCCTTAAACGCTTTACAGTTCTGCAGCAATGTTCGGTTCAGATGGAGGCAAATATCTGCCTGAAGACACTCTGGGAAGCCTTTCAGCACCTTTAGTGAGAAAGCAAAACAGTGTGGGGTGGGATGCATAAAAAAAGAAAAGCAGAGCAAAAAGAAAAAGAAGAAGATGAGATGCAAAGTGGGTGATTGTTGGGTAACTTTTATACCCAACCATTCTATATATGTGAATGTATAGTCAGGCCTTGACCCACAGACAGAGAGCTCAGTCGTGGGGCGGAATCTACGGTTGTCTTTCAAACTGTCTCCACATGCTATTGGACCACGAACAACGTGACTTACTCACCGCTACAGATGTTGGCAAATGGGGCAGTCCACCATACACCATTGAAGAAGATGCAAATACGTCCTTTTTCTAGACAAAGGACTTAAGTACATCTTTCTGCTCTTGACTCAAAGAAAAACCCAAGTCTAAAAAGTCCAAAGTTGATGCCAAAGCTGCTGCAATCTTAGTTGTTCCACTCCGTTGCATCATCCTGCCCACCAAACTGACAGCAAGTGCTGTGTTTGGCATAACCCAATACTGCTCAGACCAATGGTACACCTGATGAGGTTCATCTGGAGCATGGCTAGACCGACATGCAGAGGAAAATCATTTTGCTTTGGCTACTGTCTGTCTAGATTTCTAGGCTTTAATTTTCACATAACACAAAAATTTAGTTAAGACAATTTGATTTGATAAACTTTTTTGTTCACAAAGGGCAATTTGTTTAGCAGCCAGTAAGAACAAATATAGAAAGAAATACAAAAGGATGACCACAACATTCATAAAACAACCTGGAAACTAACACCATTACATTTCCTTTCGTCCTTTCTATCATAGGTCAGATCCATTTACGATCATCACAGCTTTTTTCACAGTAGTATTTGGTTATTTGATTCCTCAAGATGTTATTGGGGGGGGCTAAAGCAACACCTGCACCGGGGCCCAGCTCAACCTTGCTACGCCACTGCTCTTCACAACATGAGTACACAATTGTTTCAACACCCCGACTTCTACTCAGGTTGCTAAAAAAATTTACACAGTAAAAAAAAAACAGTGGATCTTTTCCCCTTCCTTCCTTCCTTCCTTCCTTCCTTCCTTCCTTCCTTCCTTCCTTCCTTCCTTCCTTCCTTCCTTCCTTCCTTCCTTCCTTCCTTCCTTCCTTCCTTCCTTTTTCAAACATCAAATTTTCCAACTTTAGAAGTTTTAGTTTAGATACCAATTTGTTACAAATATCTGCAAAATCTTATTTAGTAGTGCAAAAGAACAGAAAAAAATTTCCTTCATCCTTTATATAATAGATCTTACAAAGTGATATTTTATGTCCAGGAGTTTGCACCTCTGTTGACTCCAGGGGTGGGGCTAAGGGGTGATTTAGAACAAATACTTGACGTTAAGGAACACTAAACAATTTTCAGTACATCAGCTGTCAAGCAACTAAAAACATTTTTAAAGAAGATAGTTGGCAGAGTGTCCAGACAGCAGGTGGTTTAAGGTCTTAACTATGTCCTCCAGTGTTTTAGAACTAATCACACTGAAAACTGGCATTCTAGCCAGTCTGTTCCTGTGTGGCTGTAGCAGTGGTCTGGTTGTGTTGGTTGACATGGATGGCTAATCTGATGTTTATGATTTTCTTGAAAAATAATGCAAACTCATTACACTTAGTTTGGGATATGAAATCAGGGGCTAACTGTGTTGGGATATTAGTTAGCCTATTGACAGTAGCAAACAGAACATGATAATTGTTAATATTATCACTAATAACTTTGGAGAAAAAGTCTTGTCTTGCCTTATTTAATTCAGAGTTGAAGGGGATGCTGTCAATCACTGCCTCAGTCCTGCTCTCTTGGTATGCCAGGCCTCCTTTAGGCACATTTTTCTAACAAGAAGTGTGGGTGAGGTAAGTCTCTACCCATGGTGTGAACCACCCTTTAACATTTCATTGGTTTTCTCTAATTGCATTTTTGTATTTGACATTCCTTCCTGTTTTCTTCTAATGAACATACCACTGGTGTTTAAACTAAAGCGGTATAATGATTAACAGTAGTAGTTAATTCTGACAAATTAGGTGTATTAATACAGGATTTCTGTGTGTGTCTGCGTGCATGTGAGTGTGTGTGTGCATGTGAGTGAGTACTTACAGCATTCATGTCGATGCCATTGGTGTAAGACCATGCGTGCTGGAAGTACTCCTCCAGCCTCTGCCTGAGAGGATTTGGGATCTGGTGAAAACGAATGAATTCTCTGACTCTCAGCATCTGGGTATGGTAACGAGCCGTCCCTGAGTAGAGCCGCTGGATGATGGCGGACACATTCCCAAAGATGCTGGCGTACATCAGGGCTAAAGGTGAGTGCGCGAAGGAGGGGTGAGTATTAAAATTTTAAATAATAATTTAATACAAAACTACAAAACCAAACATATACATATAGAAACCATTAATTACGATTTATTAATTAGAAAAAAATAAAGCATTAGAAAAAATGAACGCATTTCTTGAAACTTGCATTTTAAGCAAAATGGAGCATTTGTCAGTACGTGATTTCCTGGTACACCAATTACACTGACGCACACAACAAAGTTCTACTGGGGGACTTCAATGCTCACGTGGGCAACGCCAGTGAGACCTGGAGAGGTGTGGTTGGGAGGAATGGCCCCCCTGATCTGAATCTGAGTGATGTTTTGTTATTGGACTTCTGTGCTCATCATGGATTGTCCATAACGAACACCATGTTCAAACATAAAGGCCAAAATACAGCAATCATACGTTCATAGCTCACAATGCCAGGGTGTTTGACTCATACGTGATTGTCAAAGCAATGATTGAGTTGAAAATTAAATCTTCAAATTTTCTCATGCAGGGCTGTAAAATATTAACATTTACAGAGCCTGATCACGGGCTAAAATTTATCGACTCTCTTATTGTTTTGGCCATGAAGCTTGCCCAATTTTCGAAATCTCCCAGATTTAGTGACATCATTAAGGGTTTTTTCCACACAAATTCTCATCGTTGGAAAATCTTAACTACTTGGGACCTTACCCTCCCCCCTCAGAGTTTGGTTTTGATCAAATGTCGTGCGAACAGCAGAATGCATTTTTACAGTGGTACCGACAAGCCAGTCAGGGTGTGTTTGATTTTCGCAAAGAGTCTATGCTTTACTGCCGTGACGATGTGCAGGTTTTCTTAAAGGGGTGAAGCGAACAGAAATTTGGTACATTTCAGGTGGATGGATATGCAAAAATTTCAGGACTTGATCACGCATTTGAGTTTTTGGGTTGTTTTTTTCATGGGTGTCTGCAATGTTTTCTCCCTACAGCGAAATGTCCGCTCCAAATGTCAGCTTTCAGGAAATTTATGCTAAAACCCTCGATAAACTCGAGACTTTAAAAACAAATTATGGTCTGCAGGTTGAGGTTATCTGGGAACATGAATAGGGGAGTTACAGTGAACCAACCCTGAGGTGAGATAATTTGGACAGATGTATGAAGTAGATCCTTCTCTCACCCCACGCGAGGCTCTCTTTGGAGGTTGCTTGTGCCCTGTGAGACTCAGGTATTCGGCCAAAGCCAGTAAGGAAGTTCACTATGTGGACTTCACAAGCCTTTACCCATTTGTAAATGCAAATTGCTGTTATCCTTTAGGTCAGGGGTCCCCAATCCTGGTCCTGGAGGGCCGCTATCCAGCAGGTTTTGTGGTTTCTCTGCTCAAATACACTTGATTCAGTGGTTGAATCACCTGTGCAGCAGCTCATCAAGCTCTGCTGAAGCCTGCTAATCACTTGCTAATTGAAATCAGGTGTGTTGAAGCAGAGTTACAACTAAAACCTGCTGGATACCGGCCCTTGAGGACCAGGATTGGGGACCCCTGCTTTAGGTCATCCTGTAGTTATTCAGAAGGATTTCCAGGACCCTCGTAGCTATTTAAGATTAATCAGAGCTGTAGTAGATCCGTCCAGAAAACAGTTTTTTCTGGTTCTGCCTTTCAAAACACTGCGGGGTAAACTAGTTTTTACTCTCTGCCGCACCTGTGCAGAAATGAACAACCAGACAGACTCTTGTAGACACACTTCTGAAGAGCGCTCCTTAACAGGTGTTTGGGTAACTGCAGTGTTTAACGCAGCGCTGGACTGCAGGTACAAGGTTCAAAAAATCACAGAGGTCTGGCATTTTGAAAGACGTAGCTCCGACATTTTTGTCGGATACAGTCACAGCTTTTTGAGAGGAAAGCAAGAGGCGTTTTCCACCAGGTGTGACCAATGATGAGGCTAAGCAGAAATACGTCTCTACGGCTCAAAAGCATCAGGGCATTTAACTCGGCCCTTCCAGAATCGAGCACAATCCTGCAAAACATCAAGTGTCTAAAATTTGTTTGTTTGGGGTAAATTTGCACAGTGAAACAATCTCACATAGAACACATTCGTTAGCGAACCTGATGAATTCTTTGACCTGAGAGGCTGACAAGCTCTTTGGTGACTAACAAATGACGCGACGTGCTGTATTTTTCGTTGATGAGACTAGACAAAAATACATTTCTGCCTGTCTTGGCTTCCCTGCTGAGGGAACGCGCAGCGCTCAGCTGCTCATTGAGGAAGTAAATGATCAGAACTGTGAGCGACGAGGCTACTTTTAAATCTATTCCTAATATTAACACGTTTCTTATCCGTGTGCTTCCTGAAAAAGTCATGATTTTGGGCAGATAAATGAAAGAAATTATGGTTTTTAACAGGTTTTATCATGTTTTAACACGTTTAAGACAAATGCTTTAAAGTCAGTGTGTCAGGATTATTTTCTCTGCTCCCTGGATCCTAATAACGGGCCACAGTCCTGCTTTTAAACCAACAGCAAAACAGTTTAAGCATATTTAAATGTTTCATCACTGTTGATGCTCAAGAGCAGAACTGGGTTATTTATATTAATTCCGTGGGTTCATGAAAACTCACAACACTGCAGCCCTATGGAAAAACATTACTGCATTTAAGTAGGTGGACTTCGCCAAAATATACATTTAAAGACACTAAGTTGGAGGTCTGATAAATCAAACAATAAATTAACAATAGCAATATTTTTATTTCTATTTAAATATTATATGTGTGTGTGAATGGATGGATGACTGATTGTATTGTGAAACGCCTTGGGGGGTTGTAGATTGCTAAGAAGGCACTATACAAATACAGGCCATTTACCATTTATGTGTGACTGATTTTTGCACATTAACTTTGAAGACAAACAGCTTAGATTTCTCCTCTTTTCATTGTCTGACAGCCCATTTTAGGAAAAGCTATCTTAAGTACAATCCTACTGGAGACTTGTGGCTTATCTATCAGTCTGTCTGCTTGTTACAGCAAATCAGTATCAGAACCAACATCTGGTCTAAGACCAGAACCCAAATTAGAACCCAGACCCAAACCAGGTCCAGACCAGAACCAGAACCAGAACCAGACCAGGGCCAGACAAGAACAGGGCTAGACTAGAACCAGAACAAAAACCCATACCAGAATCAGAACACAGACCAGGACCAGAACCCAGACTAGAACCAGAATCTGGAGCAGAACCAGGGCCAGAACAAAAACCCAGAACTGAAAAAGGGTCAGAACCAGAACCATCACCAGAACCAAGGCCAGAATCAGGAAGAGACCCCCCCCCACCTTGAAAGAAAGGACGCGGCCATAGCATCCAACCAATCTACATGTGTTTTGTGGATTTGGAGAAGGCGTTCGACCGCGTCCCTCGGGGGGCCCTGTGGGGGGTACTCTGGGAGTATGGGGTACCAGGCCCATTGATACGGGCTGTTAGGTCCCTGAACGACCAGTGTCAGAGCTTGGTCCGCATTGCCGGCAGTAAGTCGGGCTCGTTTCCGGTGAGAGTTGGACTCTGTCAAGGCTGCCCTTTGTCACCGATTCTGTTCATAACTTTTATGGACAGAATTTCTAGGTGCAGCCAAGGTGGTGAGGGGATCCGTTTTGGTGGCCTAAGGATCAGGTCTCTGCTTTTTGCGGATGATTTGGTCCTGTTGGCTTTGTCAGACAGGGATCTCCAGCTTTCACTGGAGCAGTTTGCAGCCGGGTTTGAAGCAGCTGGGATGAGAATCAGCTACTCTAAATCCGAGACCATGGTCTTGAGTCAGCAGTAGCTCAGGAGGTAGAGCGGGTTGTCCAGTAATCGGAAGGTTGCAGGTTCGATCCCGGCAGAGAATGCTGCTGTGTGTCCTTGGGCAAGACACTTAACCCGCCTTGCCTGCTGGTGGTGGTCGGAGGGACTGGTGGCGCCAGTGCTCGGCAGCCTCGCCTCTGTCAGTGCGCCCCAGGGCAGCTGTAGCTACATCGTAGCTCATCCCCACCAGTGTGTGAATGTGAGTGTGAATGGGTGGATGACTGATTGTGTTGTGAAGCGCCTTGGGGGGTTGTAGAACACTAACAAGGCGCTATACAAATACAGGCCATTTACCATTTACCATTTGAGTCTGAAAAGGGTAGAAAGCCTTCTCCAGGTCAGGGACGAGGTCCTGCCCCAAGTGGAGGAGTTTAAGTATCTCGGGGTCTTGCTCACGAGTGAGGGAAGGGTGGAGCGTGAGATCAATAGACGGATTGGTGCTGTGTCTGCAGTGATGCGGGCGTTGTTCCGGTCTGTCGTGGTGAAGAGAGAGCTGAGCTGAAAGGCGAAGCTCTGGATTTACCAGTCGATCTACGTTCCTACCCTCACCTATGGTCACGAGCTTTGGGTAGTGACCGAAAGAACGAGATCGCGGATACAAGCGGCCGATATGAGTTTTCTCCGCAGGGTGGCTGGGCTCTCCCATAGAGAGGGGCTCGGAGTAGACCCGCTGCTCCTCCACATCGAGAGGAGCCAGTTGAGGTGGCTCGGGCATCTGATTAGGATGCCTCCTGGACGCCTCCCTGGTGAGGTTTTTTGGGCACGTCCAACTGGGAGGAGACACATTGGAGTGCACATTGGCCTATGACAAATGGCCACTATCTTGTCTTGTCACAATCTGGGGTGATTGTGGCAGAGAAGTTAAGTGGCTGCCTTGCAATCGGAAGGTCGCAGGATCGCGTCCCACTCAGCCGGTTGCTGATGTGCACTTAGGCAAGACACTTAACCCACCTTGCCTGCTGGTGGTGGTCAGAGGGACCGGTGGCGCCAGTGTACGGCAGGCCTCTCCTCTGTCAGTGCGCCCCAGGGCAGCCGTAGCTACGATGTAGCTCATCCCCACCAGCGTGTGAATGGGTGGATGACTGATTGTGTTGTGAAGCGCCTTGGGGGGGTTGTAGAACCCTAAGAAGGCGCTATACAAATACAGGCCATTTACAATTTGTGCCAGCTGGCAGTCCCCTTTTAAAATTTCTTCAGGAATTTTCTAGTTGATAGTATCTGTCAGGTAGCAGCAGCCTCATCCCGCTGCACACACCTGTCACATGTCATTTCATCACCTCTACTGTCTATTGAAGCATCCTTCACTCACCAATCAGATGCTCAGTCAATGACGTTCTCTTGTCTGTCTTTGAGCTCTTCATGTCCTCATCCGCGTTTGCTCCCTAGCAAATTACCCTGGACACTCACAGCAAAAACCTGGGACTACGTAAGTCATTCCTATCCTGTTACTAGTCCCACTGGAGCTACTCGCACTACCGATTCCTTCAGTGAGCTGCTCATAGCTCCTGGATTAAATTGCCTGTCTGTTTTCACCCAGCGTTCTGATTTCCGCGTTTGGGTTAACTGACACGCTACACCCTCTATCTCTGTGATCGCTGGATACTTTCTCAAATTCTTCCCCACAGAACCTGACAGTATCAGTGATTATTGCATTCTTAGGATACATCTGACCACTTTTTAAAAAGACATTGTTTACTTCTTTTCTTTTGTCTTCCTCCTCCAACCCACATTAATCCATGTGTGTCCTCCAACAGCTATGGCAAGCCTGAAGGACAACAGACATCAATAACAACGCAACAGTCTCTGGGTTTTCGGACTTGAACGTCTGACATATAGTGTTAGAACATGAGTCGTGAGCTTTGCTGCGCGGAAGTCGTACAGTTTGAGATGAAGCAGAATGCTACGAGTGAAAAAGTTGCACAGTTTACGCCCGCCTTGGATTGTTTTAGATTTTCTTTTTTATTATTAGGGTGTGACCCTGCATATATCAGTTTTATATGATTTATATGGGTATCATAAATTAAAGGTTTGGCTATATTGGTATATTGCATATTGAGAAAAAAGCTGATATTAAACCTCCGTCATAATTAATCATCTTAGTGACCACCACTTATGTAAGATAAAACCTGAGATTTATAAAAGAAATGGCATGATCTCTATTGAATAAATAAATCAGAAAGCAGAAGAGGACTTTTATACAAGGACAGACATTTGATTTGACATGATGCAACAGAAGGTTTGATCTAAAAGGTTTTGTCTGTGGAGGACCTTGTTGAGTCCTGCTGACCTCTCACCCTCTGTCAGCTCCTATAACTGTCACAAGTTCCAAAGTCTTTCATGCCACAGTGTGTTTGTAGCCTGTTTAAGAAACATAAGCCTGAATATTACTCAATGTAACAGCTGGATTTACCTAAGGACATGTTACAAGCTCAGTGTGAAAGGAATGTAACGTTACATAAAAATTACAAGAGTTTTGAATCTAGATTGTATTTGTTTTAATTTTTATGGTTTTTATTGTTTTGTTTCAGAATATCAAAGGTTTTGGAGTATTTGCTGAGTACAAAATCATAACATACTCATTAGAAAAAACAATTTTTTATAATATATGAAAACTGGTATAACAGACAAATGAAAACTGTGGTAAGTTAAATATTCTAGTTTATTGTAACAATATTTTATCCACAAGAAGGTGAGCTATAACATGGCCCTTGGTTTCAGTGTACCATGTTTATTACATCTATCTCAAAACTCCTAACAACTGCTTCACCACCTTCCAAACTAATTTATAAGCATTCACACTTCCTCTTGCACCCTAAGCATGATAAACTTCTGCATCAGCAAGTCATGAAACATTACTGTCAGTTTTCTATTCTGGCTAGAAACAAATTATAGTGACAGCATGGGACAGCTTCTTATAAAATACCACATTTCACACTGACAAGGACATCCATCCATCCATCCATCCATCCATCCATCCATCCATCCATCCATCCATCCATCCATCCATCCATCCATCCATCCATCCATCCTTCCATCCATCCATCCATCCATCCATCCATCCATCCATCCATACATCCATACATCCATACATACATACATACATACATACATACATACTTACATCCAATGAGCATGACGCAGATGGAGAAGATCTTCTCAGAATTGGTGTTGGGTGAAACATTTCCAAATCCCACACTTGTCAAACTGCTGAATGTGAAGTACAGAGCTGTGACATACTTGTCTTTGATAGAAGGTCCTGAACCTGGTTTGGAAGTTACAGAAAGAGATTGGCAACAATGAGGATCTCTAGTGCAATAAAAATAACCAGAATATTACAAAAAAACTAATTTTTCTTTTATAAGCCAAGTTTGATCAGCCATATTTGATCAGTTGGGCATGTTTTAGGCAAAAAAATATTTTATAAAGCAAAAAAGTAGGTTACAATTTTTAAAATTAAGATACCCCCTCAAATTTAAGTTAAATTCAGTACCATTTAGTGATCAGACATGTGAGGTTTCCTTGTGCCTCTCCCACCTTACAGTTAGGGTTGGGGTTTTACATTTTTACCCATCTCCAACAAACTTCTAAATGTGCAACACTGACTGTTGACTAGAGGCCAAAACACTTTCTCTTGTTGGTGGTACTCTCATTATTTTGGGTAACAAATGCATGAAAGAAGAAGGTAGATAGAAGTTAGTGTCAGAGCAGTCGTTAGGATCTCAAGCAACCACTCAACTTGCAGAAAAATGGCATGTCTATTTCAACATTTAGTTTTATAGTGTTCAGTTTGTCTAAACACTGAATGTGCACTAGTATGAGCATCTGGTAGTTTTTTCCCTTCATGAAGAAATGCTAAAATGATAAACTGACTCATTTGAAGCTGAAGTCACTAAAATGAATGTTGCTTTGGTGTGTAAGTTTTCCAAAACAATGTTGGACTCCGTATTTTTCTCTGCCTGATCGTACCAGTGACAACATGTTTAGCCACATGCTGTCCTTCAACCGCTGGTTGTCTAGGTGGTGTCCTGAAAACAATGTGGGCAAATTCCATGTTTTTTTTGTTTTTATCCTGTACACAGAGTAGCAAAATTTAGCTTTTTTACCTTGTTTGCTCACAGTTTTGGCATCACACAGTCACCATCTTCAGAGCTTCGCCGGTGTTTATCCGCGGGCAGTAGGGGACGATGTCGCTCTCTACTGCCAGCGCCTTCCCTGCCAATGACTACGTCCCATGAATGAATCAGCGTATAAACTCCTTCATCCCCGTTCATGGTCCAGGGTTCACGTCTCCTTATCTCGATCGCTTCTTTTATCCATCTTCTGTACTTTTGTTGTTTTGTTGTTATGCTCCGTGTGTTTTCCACAACCCCACACGTATTTAGTAATAATTTCTTACCTGTGCAGCAACAATGATGCCAACTGCGGGTCTTTTGTCTCAGCATTTTCCACTTCTCAAATGGACCGATGTTTATTTTCGTTCTTTGCCTTCGGCGACCAGACTCGAGTTTTGCCCTTTTTGTCGTGCTGGAATACACTCTTGGGTTCTTTGTCTTGTTTGGGGTCTGGGCTGGAGTTTCGCTGGTGCTTGAAGCAGCTCTCTTCTTGTTTTTGGCTGAATCAGCTACCAAAACCACATCTCGCTCTACCGCTAAGCTACAGCTAGCAAACAAACGCTGCGGGCGCGTGAGCGCGCATGAAGTCATCACGCATTACGCTGCCTCTGGAGGACACTGGGGAAGCCTGCTTGCTCGACCCGAACATGATCTTTTCTGTGAGTTTACAGGCCTACAGAGGCAATCACAGCAAAAATGCCAGGGCTCATTCTACAGGACCAGGGCATTGCAGGAGAACGTATGAGGAAGACATTTTAAATTTCTATACTTGTATTAGCTGTTAAACTTCCACATAGTCTCTTTAAATATTCCTTATTTGTTGTTTCTTAACTCATTAAACTGTCAGCTGTTTTCTGATCAGAAAGCCCCTGACTGCCAGCGTTTTTGAGCGTTTTTACTGTTTTTTGAAGGGTCACAGAACATTGTGCTTTATGATCACATAAACGCCAAAACTACCAAAAGAAAGAGTAGACTCACTTCTTACACCAGGAAGAATCACCGTATTTCTAGCGTTTTCCGTTCTTTCACAATCTGTTGTCGAAGCCTGAGCTGCAGAAGCATTTCCGGTTGGCGCATTGCTTTTTTTCACAGCAGCGTCCCAAACCGATCTCCTAAGTCATTGATTTTCTGCTTCCTGATCACGTGACGTGTGACATGCACGGATGAAGATCAGCTTTAGACACGTGATGTTTGTTCTCACGGTGCGGGGGCTCGTTCCGACACCCACCCCGTAAAAAATGCAATTGACGACTAAAGTTGTCAATGGCAGTGAGCGGTTGGATTTCAAATGACGACTAAAGTCGTCAATGGCAGTGAATGAGTTAATTCTGTTTATTTTAAACAGCGGAAGTGGCGCCGCCAACACCAGCGAAGCTCCGAAGATGGTGACTGTGTGACGCCGAAACTGTCAACAAACATGGTAACAAACCAAAACTTTGCTACTCTGTGTACAAGATAAGAACAAAAAACAGGGAATTAGAAGAGAAACACAGAAAGAACTTAACAAGGGCAATGTAGGCTACATTGATAATTATTATTATTATTATTATTATTATTATTATTATTATTATTATTATTATTATTATTATTAATAATAATAAAAATAATAATAATAATAATTCATCGAACTTATATAGAGCTTTGTTAGGACACTCAAAGACACTGCATGCACTCACACATTCACACACTGCTGATGATGGTAAGCTACTGAGTAGCCACAGCCACCCTGGGGCGGTCTGACAGAAGCGAGGCTGCATTGTTGCGCCATCGGCCCCTCTGACCACCACCAACAGAGGCAATTCAGGTTAAGTGTCTTGCCCTAGGACACAACGATGGCGACAGACCGAGTGGGAAGCGAACCCGCGACCTTCTGATTGCGGGGCGTCCACTTAACTCCTATGCCACCGTCGCCCCTAATTGGCAAACAATTTGGGGAAAACCTGGTCTGATCTGAAGATATGACATCTATTTCTCTTTGGATGGAGCAGCTCTTCTTTCTAGGAATATGGCCAATTTTATTTGTCCTCATTGACAACTCAGGGTCCAGACCAGGAAGCAGAGTCATAGTTTAACCCACCCCTCTGCAGCTTCTGTACTGTTACCCATGCACCCTCTACACGACTGAGACAGTGTCCTGCCCACGGCCAAAATCAAATGGATTAAAGATCAGACTTAATAGAGCAAATCATGGAAATGTCATAAAAATAAAAACAAATCTGACTGAAGAGAAAATTAAACAATTAAATGTGGTTTATTTAACATTAGAACTATATTTTCAAATACTTTGTTAGTTAATTACAAAGCAGCAGCCACACTCTTTTTTATTTGGTTGCCCAAATCCATGTTGGGAGTTTCAGCTAAGTTAATGAGTGACTGGAAGCTATGCTAAGGTTAACTAGCCTATAGCCTACATTTTTCGGTCTGCAAAAGACAGAGTAACTTAAATGTGCCATATAACTCCCACAATTTGACACAACTGCACACGCCTTGTTTTAACCTTTTTAACTGAATGTTAACATTACTCTGTCAACAGCCTATTAGTGTAAATTACAGAGCTAACAGAGCTACGTAAACAGAGCGAACATAAGAGTACCGGACAGCAGACATCAATGAAGCAATCTCCTGATCAAACTCTGCTTTCCGAAAGGTATAAACTGCCTCCAGAATCCAGTTACAAAATTCTATTAAACAAAAATTGTGATGCAATTAAGTCTTTCTTTGCTCAGCCGAGCTTTCTTTGTTGCTGTGTGGCACAATTGACACAAATGCATTATTCCTTGTTATTTCAGCTGTTAACTTTATTTTCTCTCTTTTTTTTCTCCCCAGAAGAAGCTACACTGGCGTTCTCCTGAGCTGTGATAGCCTCCTGGAGGGGCCATCGAATGGCACACTGCTACCAACCACTAGACATTCTCCCTCTCCTGATAATAATATTTTACTTTCTTCAGCATAGAATGTGCTACTACTAGTTCACCTGTTGAATCAATTACAGATTCACTCAGATAAAGACAACAAAGTTTATCTCTTACTAAATTGAATATCTACTAAGAAATCACAATGTAGCCATAGAAACACTACTTTGTATTTATATATATATATATATATATATATATATATATATATATATATATGTGTGTGTGTGTGTGTGTGTGTGTGTGTGTGTGTGTGTGTGTGTGTGTGTGCGTGTGTGTGTGTGTGTGGGCGTGTGTGTGTGTGTGTGTGTGTGTGTGTGTCTGCTCTGTCTTCTCAAACCCAAGTGAGTTGTGGCAGATGGCTGCTCATACTGAGCCAGGACCCTCTAGAGTTGTGTTCCTGTTAAAAGGGAGTTTTCCTCTCCACTGTCACCACATGCTTGCTTAGTATGACGGTTGATGAAAAGACACTGACACAAAAAGTCAGTGACTCAATGCAATCTGCTGGGTTTCTTATATAGGAACCTTTTAACTAATTGGCAAAATGAACTGAACTCAATTGGAATGTTATACTTTGTGAAGTGCCTTAAGACAGCCCTTGTCATGATTTGGCGCTATATAAATAAACTGAATTGAATTGAAAGTCTTTTTTAATTTGAGTGACATAAAAAATTTCAGTTGCATCACTTTTTATTAACATTTTTATGTAAATCATGTTTATGCTTAGTACCTCGAATAGAATCATTGTATTGTTTTCCCAGCTGGTCCCCCAGGGTGTGGAGCCAACCTATCGAACCATTCCTTTCTACGTTACCGATTGCATACCTGCAGGGATGAAGAATGACAATATGGGTTCTTCTCTGCGTATTTATATTTTTATTCAGAAATGTAATTTTAAAAGTTAATTTCACAAGAGATTATTTGTATTTTATTATGCTGGTTTAGCTAGAATAGCTCATGCACAAGTGGTTTCCAAACATTAACAGGATTATTCTCATATTAATTTATGAACCATCATAGTGAGGAAGGGGCTTGTACCAGATGCAGGCCAGCCAGTGAGCGATGAGTGCAAAGGTGCACATGAGAAGGAAAAGGACTGCAGCACCATACTCAGAGTAGCGGTCCAACTTTCTGGCTACACGCACCAGTCTCAGGAGACGAGCAGTTTTCAGCAGGCCAATCAGAGTAGTTGTCTGATGTTGGAGAGAAAACAAAAAAACAGATATGGCATGGTGACAAATTGCTGAAACAAAACTTCCTGGCTCAGATTTCTTCTCAAAAAACCTGCTGCCATCAACAAGACAAACACAAAGTTGAAGGAGCAGGGCCCTTGTACCTTGGAGGTGCTAAATGCTGTGGGCTGCCTATTCCCTCCCCCTTCTACTTGTTTGCCTGTGGTACAGATAAATAACCAGCAGATTCCTTTCAGGGCTGTACAGTGCAACATATAAGTCGCACATGCGATGAAAAAAACTATTTTTAGATGTAGCACTCATGTGAAATCTTTTCAAGTTATGTTTTTCCCCCGAGCCCCAGAACGTTATTGAACAAATGTAAGTTACTTGTTCTTGTGTAAGAAAGATGCTTTTTACTGGATAGAGAAACCAGCAAAGACACATGCAGAAACGGTCCAAAGTTTGGGATCAAAAGTGCACCTACGGGCAGATTGGCTAATGCTAGTGGGTAGCATGCTCACGATCTAGTGGGTTTTCGAAAAAACACGATGATTGTGAAACTAAGAATGACTAAACTCTACAAGCAGAAGAAAAGTCCAACACAGCAGTGTTGTTCCTAAACGAGTTCACTGAATCATTCGTGAAATTGTTGGGTTTTTTGTGAACGTAAACTGAACTTGCTCGTATTTTGCCTAATGAACGTTAAAGTGAACGGGTTCATGAATGACAGTTCAAGAGCTCCAGATCTCCATGGAGCTAAAGCCTTAGCTAAAACATCCTGTTAACCATAGGCTTTATAAAAAGTAGACCCTGCATATGCAGCCACCATAGGCAGTAGCGGTCGATGCGGCGTCTACTCTTTGATGTCTATACTGTTGAGACCGGACCTCTGTAATGAACAATTCTACACCTATTTGAATAAATGAAAATGTTATTTTTGAAATTACACTGACAAATAAACATGTCTGAAGATATTTCAGAATCAGCTTTATTGCCAAGTACGTGAGTGAGACTCACATTACCAGGAATTGCTTTGGTGACTGCTTGTTAGCCTATATGTTTTCATTGTATGCACTACTAGAGTTTGTCAGTGTGTTTAAGTGATTATAAGAATTACTTTTGGTTTTTAGAGATTGTAACAAAATTTTTATGCTGGTGCTGCAACTTTTTGTTCTGTGCTACAAAACCTACAACCTTTGTAGCACCAGTGCTATAAGCTAAAAACGTTCACGCACAGCCCTGCCTTTGTTGGCAGAGTGGCTGCTTCAGATTTCTGTATGTGTGTTTTCACAGTAAGTCACAGCAAAAATCTCTACTGTTTTGTCTCTGCCTGTTGGACTTTTTAATAAATGTATTTCATGAGATTTACTCCAACATAAATCTCCAAATACTCTTAAAGTGCAACATAAAATAATCCTGTGGTCAAATTTGGTTACTGCAATCATTTTCTCCCTGTCGTTCCGTAAGTTTCATGGCTGTTGCCAGCTACAGAGCAGCACCAGAAGATTTTTGATGACAAGCAAAGACGAGTCATACACAGTAAGTTGATAAGTAGATAAATACATTGTCATATCTGGTGTTTTATGGTAGGGAGGAGTTACTACACTAAGTGTGGTTGTTTGCCGTCTTGTTAGCTTGCTGTTATATTTCTGAACAACTCTACAACACGATTGACTCATCATTAATTTCACACATACGATTCACTATAATATCCAGTTGTTGGTAATCGAAAAAGCAGCTTGAGATATTTTAGAGCCGACTATTTGCTTCTAATTCACCGTTATCATTGTTAGCTCAAAGTTAGCCTCTAGTCTGCTTCACCCGATATTGGCGTAAAACAAAAGATGTTGTGGCTTCTTAGGGGTATGTGATATCTTTTGGTTAAAAATTATTATTAAGTTAATAATTAGAATAAATTATATTAGTAAGTTAATGAAAGGTAAATGCAAATATATGTTAAAAAGGTTAAAAGTGAGACATCGCTGTTGCACAGAATGTTTGATGTAGTGTTTATGTGGAAGCCGGAGAGAGTGAGTGAGACCAATCTTTGATGTGGTTTTCTCCGTCAACATTGTTTTTTGTGTTTTTGTCAGAAAAGATAAACGGCTCACAAACATGCTAAAAGTAGTGATGTGCAATACCACTGATTTCCTTTCTGATCTGATGCCAAGTAAAATTAGGTCCAGTATTGGCAATACCAATTTGATACCGATACATTGCTCAAAGATATTTTGTTTGAAAAATTACAATACAAAGTAATATATTTAGATTACAGTTTCGTTCAAATAATTCTCTATGAGTTTGTTTCTGCCTGGAAGTTGATATTTTGGGTCAAGAGCCCTCACAAATTGCTGAAAATCTTGAGCCTCAAATGTGGACAGAGACTGGAGGCCCTTTACTATCATTTTGTGAGTGGTGTTGCTCTTAGAGAATCATCTACATATAATATAAATACACAGGGAACATAAAACGATGTTGTCACACGTTATTAAATGCTTAATCTTATTGAGACTCAGACAACTAATGAAAATCTCAAATTCAGTATCTCAGAATATTATAATATCAATTAAGACCAATGTAAAAAATGAATTTTAGAAATGCTGGCCAACTGAAAAGTATGAAATGAAAAGTATGAGCATGTCCAGCTGTTACGGTTGCTGGCTTCCAGTCCTAGTACCATGGCCAGCTCTGCTCCCTGCTTTGGGTCCAGCACCATGGACAGCACCTGTGCTGCCTGAGCCTCCCTGCCTTCCCACTCAGTGCACCAGCTGCATCAGATCAGCTAATGACAAGCTGAGAAGTTAAAAAGCAGCAGCTTCAGATGAACTGCATCTGAAGCTGGGAGAGGCAAACAGAACGCAGGGCTGGTTCTCTCTCACGAGCCTTGTGATCTCGCTAGTTGGACGGGTTATGACATTGAATTGAATTGAATTGAATTAACTTAGCCAGTGGTGGCCTAGTGGTATGAGTGTCCACCCTGGGATTGGGAGATCGGGGTTCAAATCCCGGTCGGGTCATACCAAAGACTTTGAAAAATGGGACCCAATACCTCCTCGCTTGACACTCAGCACTAAGGGGTTGGATTGGGGGGTTAAACCACCAAATAGTTCCTGAGCACAGCTGCAGCTCACCGCTCCCCACCATAGGGATGGGTCAAATGCAGAGATATAATTTCACCAGTGTGTGATGATGACTTGGGACTTTAACTTTGAATAGAACTTTGGAATTAGAACTTTAAAAATATAACTTTGGTTTGACTGAGATCTGTTTTGATTGGTATTGTTTTTTCGTTTGACTTAGCCATTCTTTTGTTTGGTAAATTCTTCATTAGAGTGACAACCGGGCTGTCCATGAAGAAGACTTCAGCCAGAAGTCGAAACTGTTGGCAGGTAAAAGAGATTTATACAAAATTTATCTTACTAATATCCTGTGCCTACCAGAAGAAACTATTTTTTCTATCTATTCAACTGTGGCACAATGAACGTTATTTCGAGGTTATCTCTATTGCTTGTACACTTTTTTCTACCACATCTTGTCCTTCCCTTCACCTCTCTATTAATGTGCTTGGACACAGAGCTCTGTGAACAGTCAGCCTCTTTAGCAATGACCTTTTGTGTCTTTCCCTCCTTGTGCAAGGTGTCAATGGTCGTCTTTTGGACGACTGTCAAGTCAGCAGTCTTCCCCATGATTGTGTAGCCTACAGAACTAGACTGAGAGACCATCTAAAGGCTTTTGCAGGTGTTTTGAGTTAATTAGCTGATTAGAGTGTGGCACCAGGGGTCTTCAACTTAGAACCTTTTCACAATATTCTGAGATACTGAATTTGGGATTTTCATTAGTTGTCAGTTATAATCATCAAAATAATAATAATAAAAAAACATTTGAATATATGTTAGTCTGTATAATGAATTAATCTAATATAAAAGTTTCACTTTTTAAATATAATAACTGAAATAAATCAACTTGTCATGGTATTCTAATTTTATGACCAACACCTGTATATGAAGAGAATTTTATGAAAAGCAATGCTTTTTTTTTAAACATACTTTAAACGTGCACATTTCTTCTGGCGGGGTAAGTGCATGAGTGCAGAGTAGTTGACATTTTGTATCAGTTGGGCACGATTTGTAGGAGGGACTTATAAATCTGCAGCCAGCTGGATTAACATCACATTTCTCATTCACATTGATCCAGTCCCAATTATTAAAGAGCATTAAATCTTATATTTGTTCATTTGTAACAAAATCTGCCACATGTATTGTAATGCAAACAGAGAATAGGACAGCATGTTTCATCTAACGTCTAGCATCATGTCTCTGTGCAGCCATGGCCAATATTTTCAAGAATTACACAAGTGTTGGTTTTTACAAAACTTTTGGTTTTGGTGATCTTCCATCTGTTTATCTTTCTCTATGGTTACTGAAAATGAATCATAATTTGACATGTTTGAAACGTCACAATTACAGCACGGACAGCACAAGGCTCCTCACTTTGCTGAGCTCAGCTTGGCTGCAGCTCTGAACACAGTCAGCTGCTTTTAATCAATCAACCAATCAATCACCCAATCAATCAATCAATCAAGTTTATTTATATAACACCTTCCACAACCATGGAAGCTGACCAAAGAGCTTTACATAACAGTAAAAGAAGAGATAAAACCAAAGAGCATAAAATCAACATTGCAAAATTAGATATGACATAAAACTGAAGGTCGACAGCAAGAAAAACGAACAACACAAATAAAACAGTCATAAAACACAATAAATCAGAATAATACACATTGTATATGAGGACGCACTGATAAAAGAAGCTAAAAACTAAGGATGATAAAAAAAATCCCTATTAATGAAAAGCCTGCAGGTAGGTTGCTTGCTTTAAAGTGGGACAAATCAGAATTTAGATGCAGGTCATCGTGGAGCTTGTTCCAGAGTGCAGAAGCCGCCACTAAAAAGAAGCAGTTGCCCCAGTGATTATATCTCAAACAAGGGAGTTCAAGTAGAAGCTTGCCTGTTGACCTAGTTGTCCATATTTGCTGGCATAGGGACAAGGAGTCAGAAAGGTAAGGACATGGATACACTTGAACGTGAACAGAATGAGTTTGAATTGTATTCGGAAAACCACAGGGAGTTGCTGCAGTTCTGAAAGAATGGGGGTAATGTTGCTCCCCCTAGATGTGTTTGTGAGGAAGCGTGCTGCAAAATTCTGCACTGAAGATGTGCAATGGAGGACTTAGCCACATCGACACACAAGGTATTACAGTAATCAAGACGTGAACTAATGAAGGCATGGATGACTGTTTCCAGGTCTGAATGAGTCAGAAATCGTTTCTGCCTCGAGACAGCCCTCAATTGATGTCTTGTCATTATTTTGTAATCTAATGGTAAAGCAGCCCATTCTTCTTGGCAAAAAGCCTCCAGTTCCTGTAAATTCGTGGTCTGTCTGTCATGAACAGCGTGTTTGAGCTCGCTCCACAGTGGTTCAATGATACTGAGGTCAGGAGACTGAGACGGCCAATCCAGAACCTCATCATCATCATCCTTTATTTATAAAGCACCTTCTTACATTGTTCACGCCCAAAGTGCTGTCCACGATTCAGTAAAAGCATACCAATTATGTACAGTTAAAAACAATATAATTTAAAAAGAGAAGAGAATAAAACTGTATTATATCCAGACAGCAGCAGTAAGAGAAAATAAAATGCATAGAATAAACAAGACTCACTCCAACTCCTTTAGAAAAGCCAAATAATAGAAATGGGTCTTTAACATACTCTTAAAAACATCCAGCGATGGGGCTTTCACTGGAAGATCGTTCATAATTTAGGTCTCAGAAATTAAAAAGCCCGCTCTCCTCTGGTGACCTGATTTACCTTCGGAACCACCAGTAAATCCATTGTAGTAGACCTAAGTGGCTGTGATGGAACATACCGGGCTAGAAGGTTAGACAGGTAAGGACTGAGCCAGCTATTCCCTTAGCCTTCAGCAGCAACGACTTTATGGGATTCTTCACTAATAAAATAGATTCTATTAGAAACAAAATCATCAGCATCCTCCCCAACACGACTTCTTCTTCCTCAGTAAGTGAGGCAGCATCAGAGGTAACTGTAGAACCTCATCTGTGTTTGAACTGTTTTGATGCAGTTGAGCTTTCAGAGTTATCAAAAATATTAGCTTCATCTAAACCTTCAACTTGTATTTTAGACCCAATCCCAACCAAATTATTTAAAGAAACATTTCCTTCGGTTACTGCCCCCATTTTAGATATAATTAACCTATCCTTAGTAAATGGATACGTACCGCAGGAGTTTAAGGTTGCTGTAATTAAACCTCTACTTAAGAAACCTTCTCTGGATCCAGATGACCTCATGAATTATAGACCAATATCTAATCTCCCATTTTTATCTAAAGTCCTTGAGAAAATAGTGGCCAATCGAGTATGTGAGCATCTAAACACTAATGATCTGTTTGAGGAATTTCAGTCAGGTTTTAGAGAGTATCACAGCACTGAAACCGCATTAGTGAAAGTTACAAATGATATTCTCACGGCCTCAGATAAGAATCTTGTGTCTGTTCTGGTCTTGTTGGACCTCAGTGCTGCTTTTGACACAGTCGATCACAATATTCTCTTAGAAAGGCTTGAACATGTTGTAGGGATCAAAGGAACAGCGCTAGGCTGGTTTAAATCTTATTTATCTGACAGATTTCAGTTTGTTCATGTACATGAGAAATCTTCTTCATACTCTAGAGTTACTTGTGGAGTACCACAGGGTTCAGTACTTGGACCAATTCTTTTCACTATATATATGCTTCCAATTGGTAAAATCATTAGACAACATGGGATAAACTTCCACTGTTATGCTGATGATACTCAGTTATATTTATCCATAAACCCTGATGAACCTAATCAGTTAGGTAGACTACAGGCTTGTCTTGAAGACATAAAAATCTGGATGACTCTAAACTTTCTGCAGTTAAATCCAGACAAGACTGAAGTTGTCATTTTTGGACCAGAACCTCAGAAAAGGAATCTGCTTAGTCAATCACCTGATCTAAACGGTATTAAATTAGCCTCCGAGAACAAAGTAAAGAACCTCGGTGTAATCTTTGACCAGGACATGTCATTCAAATCCCACGTTAAACAGGTTTGTAGGATTTCCTTTTTCCACCTTCGGAATATTGCTAAGATTAGAAGCATCCTTTCCAGGAGTGATGCTGAAAAACTGGTTCATGCATTTATTACCTCAAGGTTGGATTACTGCAATTCATTACTATCAGGAGGTCCACAGAATGTAGTCAAAAGTCTTCAGCTGGTCCAAAATGCTGCAGCTAGAGTTCTGATGAGAATTAAAAAGAGAGACCACATCTCTCCTGTTTTAGCTTCCCTACATTGGCTGCCTGTTAAATTCAGAATAGATTTTAAGATCCTCCTCACATATAAAGCTCTTAATAAACAAGCTCCATCATACATCAGTGATCTGATTGTTCCATATGTTCCTAACAGAGCACTTTGCTCTCAGACTGCAGGTTTACTGGTGGTTCCTAGAATATCTAAAAGTAGGATGGGAGGCAGATCTTTTAGCTATCAGGCTCCTCTACTGTGGAACCAGCTCCCAGCTTTAGTCCGTGAGGCAGACACCTTGTCTACTTTTAAGACTAGGCTCAAAACTTTTCTATTTGATAGGGCTTATGGTTAAATTCTGATGTTAGTCCAGGTTTAGATGAGTGGGGAGCAGAGGGAGGTGGAGTGTACAGCGGGGACTACAGTCGTTAAAGACTTTTCTCCCTGGCCCTGCCTCCCACATGCCTCCATCTAAAAGGCTAGGTTATGCTGAGTTATCTCTGTAGTTATGCTGCTATAGGCTTAGACTGCTGGAAGACATACTGACCACTTTCCACACTCTGCTACTCTCTTCTACCACCACTCTCTAATTGCATTATTTCCTGTTATTTCAGCTGTTAACTTTATTTTCTCTCTAAGTGTTTTTCTCCCCAGAAGAAGCTACACTGGCGTTCTGCTGAGCTGTGGTTGCCTCATGGAGGGGGCCATCGGCTGGCACACTGCTGCCAACCACCTAACATTCTCCCTCTCCTGATATTACATCTTACTTTCTTTAACATAGAATGTGCTACTATTAGTTCACCTATTGAATTAATTATAGATTCACTCAGATAAAGACAATAAAGTTTCTCTTACTAAATAGAACTTCCACTAAGAAATCACAGTGTAGCCATAGAAACACTACTTGATCTATATGGTGTGTGTGTGTGTGTGTGTGTGGGTGTGGGGTGTGCGTGTGCCTGCTCTGTCTTCTCAATCCCCAGTGAGTCGTAGCGAATGGCTGCTCATACTGAGCCAGGATCCTCTGGAGGTTTCTTCCTGTTAAAAGGGAGTTTTCCTTCCCACTGTCGCTACATGCTTGCTTAGTATGAGGATTGTATCAACACACAGTCAGTGTCTTGATGCAATCTGCTGGGTTCCTTATATAGGAAACTTTTTTACTGATTGGCTTAATGAACTGAACTGTATTGGAATGTTTACTTTGTGAAGTGCCTTGAGACGACTCTTGTCATGATTTGGCGCTATAGAAATAAACTGAATTGAATTGAATTGACTGTTAAACTGGCTTAATCCTGGCTTGTTATTAATAATCCTCCTGCAGAGACCACTGCTTCTAGTCCCTTTTTTAAAGTCACTCAGAAACCAGTGTTCAATGTGCCTCACAACCCTACATTGAGGAGCTTAACTGATGCTGGGCAGACCCCAGATCTTCAGGATTGCAGGGCTCTTAGCTCTATGCAGGATGCAGATACTGTAAGTATGGTTTGGACCATATGCCATCTATTGACAGTGTTATTGCTAGCCTGGTGATAGCTCCAGCTGACAAAATGATCTGGTGGAGGTATGGTGCAGCCGAGGTGGACCTCTTCGCCTTGAGCACGATGACGCAGTGCCTGCAGTGGTTCTCTCTGTCGGAACCAGACAGTCCGTTGGGGCAGGATGCTCTGGCACATCCTAGGCCAGACAGTCTCCTGTATGCCTTCCCTCCTCTTCCACTACTGATGTTGATGCTTCACAGGATCGAAAAGCACTATCACAGGGTGCTGCTGGTTGCTCTGTTTTGGCCAGGGAGGATCTGGTTCTCCATGATTCACAAGTTCCTCAATGGGGACCCTTGGGCTCTTCCTCAGAGGAAGGACCTGCTCTCGCAACTACAAGGGAGCATTTGGCACCCTCATCCAGAACACCTCCGTCTTCACCTGTGGCCGTTGAAGGGCCGGACTCCTTGTTAAACTCTTGTGACCAGTCTGTTGTTCAGACTGTCCTTAATGCTCATGCTTCGTCTACCAGGATGTTGTATGACAACAGGTGGAAACTGTTTGTCAGTTGGTGTGTGAGTCAAAAAGTGGATTTGGAATACTGCCCGGTACCGATTTTGCTCAACTACTCGCAGGAGCTACTAGAGAAAGGTCTTTCTGTCTCCACTATTAAAGTATATGTTGCTGCAATTTCTGCCCGACACATCTTTGTAGATAGTCGTGTAGTGGGGTTACATTCCTGTTGGGTTACATTGAGCCGTGGATGAATGAGTCCACGCGCAATGCAGGAAGACAACGTTGAATGGCTGAGAGGAAATGAAAAAAGGAAAGGCTGCTGATTTCTTTCCAGATCCCCATGCGGTGGCTTCAGTGGTGTTATCTGCTTCATCTCTCCACAACTGATGTTTGGTGAGTGTGGCCTCTTCGTGACCCTGTTGGTATTAAGTCATCCAGGTGCTTTGCACCACCCTCTTGCATTCAGGAGGAGTAAAAAAGAACGAGAGTTATGTAAGTAACTAAGGTTCTATGAATTCCAGATGACCGCCAGAGTTGTTCGTCACTCTGAGTTCTTGCGAGTACTCTGAAAAGAAACAAGCATTGGGTACATTGGGTATATATAGACTATGTAACCCAGGTCCTGTCCAATGGTGTGATTTTGTTGGTAGATTCTCTTGACCTCTGTGCGGTGCACACGTAGATATCCAGGTGCTCTGTACCACCCTCTGGTGGTCATCCGGAATTCATAGAACCTTAGTTACATACATAACTGTCGTTTTATCTATTTATTGTTCTTATGCTAATTTTATCTTCCTGTTAATTGTTATGATGTCTATGTTTTATATACTGTTCAGCACCTTGGACTTCTGTTAAGGTTGTAGAAGGTGCTATCCAAATAAAATTTCATTGATTGATTGAATGATGTTTCTGTTTATTGAAAACATTTTATTAAACTAATATAAAACTATTGAAAAAGTACCTGAAAAACAACAGGCAATGTTCACCAAAGCGTTATATAATTTACTTAAAACATGATTAAAAAAACCACCAACACATAGTTTAGTTTAAGCTTTTCTCAAACATTCTTTAGGGGTTGTACAGAAAGCCAAGCATCCCTCATCATGTCTGTACCTCCTCTCCATTGCGGTAGATGAGTAGGTCAAAGGGAATAGCAGCCACCATGTCGATGAGGAACCAGCCTTTGAAATAGTGCACGGCAATCCGCAATGGATGACTCACCACTTCATCATTAGAATTGACATATGTTGTCCTGAGGGAAGAAGAATAAAACTACTGAGACCGACAATTTACAGAAACATTTCAGGGACTTCATAAACTAAACAGAAAACTAAACAGGACGCAGTTTAACAATTCAGACCTGAAATTGATGACAATGTCAATAATGAACATAATGTCTACAATGAGGTCCACCACGTTGAGAGGAGAGCAGGAGTAACCACAGCTCTGCTTGGCTACCTCCTCCTGGGAGAGAGAAAAGAAAAGTGAAGAGAGGATTAGAGAACAAACAGAGAATATGTGCAGACAGCAGAGGGGGGGTCATAATCTAAAGCACTAAGAAAAGAATGTATGTTTCAGAAGGATTAGCATTAAAATTAATTTCCACAACTAGGACAACAAAGCATTAAAATGTCACTCAAGAATAAAGTGTTCCACAGGATCCACGCCTTCAACGGTACAGGGCTTCAAAACCAGACTTGAGTGAAAGAAAGCACATCTTTTATTTAATTAGAACTGTAGCTGCCATCACTTTTATACACTTTACATCTTTTTGACCGCACGACTGAACTTATAATTGAAATAAAGAACACATTCATGGATTTTTGGATTATTATAATATTGATATTATGATAATAATTATTATATATTAATTTTGTTTGTATACTTAGGTGGAGGTCACAAACTTATATATATATATATATAATATTGATTACTAAATTGAATGTAATAAAATATGTATCCAATTGTTTATTATAAAAATGAATAATTGAAATAAATAGGCACCTAACAGGAGGAACTACAAACAGGAAACACTAATCTAAACTATTCAAATGTCACTGTATGATATGAAACAAGACCACAATCAAAAAATTATAACAGAAAACAGAATTATTTCTACATTTTTAAAAGTAGAACAGGATGGATCTACATGAGATTGCTTCATGAGATTCAAATCGCTGATGTAGTAAAGCATTTTGTTCCTGGCCAAAAATTACATTTCTCATAGAAATTCTTGCATTTTAACTCTTTAAATAGAAATAATGTTGGTTATTCCACTTCAAACACACTACCTTTGAATTATTCAGACTCTCCATGATCTCTGTTGATGCGGCCAGTGAGCAACGAGGCCCAAGTCTGCCTGTAATTGGTTAACCATGACTTTACTCTTAGCGAAGGGGCAATTGTTTTCACACCTTTAGCTCCAAGTCTGATGAAAAATTGTACATGTAACTTGTAATTTAAAGGCTCAGGAACCCTTTGCATGAGTTGGGATTCATTATTTGGTTAGAATGTGACACTTTGAATCTGGTTCATCTGTGAGGCCAGAGCCCACCTGGTCATTGAGAAGAAAGGCAGCTGAGTAGGGAGTCAGGATGGCAGTGTAAATAACCAGCAGCAGAATGAGCCAGTCCCACACAGCCTTGAAAGGGCTGTAGTGCAATACCGTCCACTTGTGGATGCGAGGAGCTTGAAGCTTGTACTCAGGCAACACATCTGCACCTAGAGACAGCACCTGGGTTAGGAGAGGACAGGACAGCAGTGAGAAGCAGAAAAACAGTTGTAAAGGATGAAGGGATTGGTTAAAAAAGACAGAAAGAAGGAAAATGGAAAAATGGGAGAGAAGACAATGACATAGAGAAGGATGAGCAAAAATAATGTAAAATCCCCATATAGACAAGAGGCAACACAGAACAGTATAAAAGTTTAGGTATCAGATGATAAGCAAAGTATATTAAAAAAAAAGATAAGTAAGTACATTTTGTAAGTAAGTACATTTACTGTCATTGTAAAAAAAAAAGAGCCTTACAACAAAATTAGTTTTTTCTTTATCGCTCATGATCTTTCTCCAGCACACTTCCACACAGGTTTACCAGCATGAGTCAACACAGAGTTGATTTCAACATATATGGACCCGCAGGGTGTAACGGTTCACCCACAATCCCAGGCCAGTATGTGCCTTGGTGTTAATGTCACAGTTTGGTGAATTTTTGGTACGGTGAGGAAACAAAGTGAAAACAAAATGTTTTTCTTTTGTGTAAAGGGTACCTTTTTAATGACATGTAGAGCAGCAAATCTCCTGGACCAGATGGCTTTCCAGCTGAATTTTTAAATACATTTTCTGGACTATTCTCACCATTGCTTCTGTGAGTGTTCAATGAGTCCTTTATTGCTCGTTCACTTCCGCTGACTATGCATCAAGCTGTTATTTTTGTCTTTTTGAAAAAAGGTAAAACCACATTGTGCTGCAGCTCTTACAGACCAGTATTGCTCTTGAACGTAGATGCTAAAATTCTCGCCAAGGTCCTGGCTCAACACCTTGAGACGGTGCTAACTACAGTCATTTCAACTGACCAGAACGAGTTTGTGAAAGATCAACAATCCTTTTTAAAACTTTATAAACCCAAATAAGAGCGAGTGCTAAGCACCACGCACACACACACACACACACACACACACACACACACACACACACACACACACACACACACACACACACACACACACATGGTATGATTTCTCTAGCATCAAAGCCCATCATAACAAACTGATGATATAAAGAACTGAAATATATTTTCTTTCTGAGCATATTGCCATTTTTTTTTCTTTTAATTTTTTTTTACTTTGAAAGCTGCTTAAATTTTCATTGATACAAAACATAACTTTTTTGGTCATTATTTTTTCTTTTTATTGCTTATTCTTAAAAATACTAGCAAAGAGATTTTAAGAATTAATATTTCAATGTCTGTTTTGTTCTTTTTATCTGTAATGCTTGAAGATTTTAGTTTAAAATAAACCTCAACTATTAATCCAAAACACTTATATAATGTTTGATGACGTTCTTGAAAGCTTTTGAAAATACATCTTGGAAATCAAAAATAACCTTCTGATGTCTTTAAATCTCATTTAAAAGTACCATAGAATGTTAAAAACTGACAAAAATAGGGATTTGTTTTGTGTTGTGATATATATCGATATATCTACTGATGAAAAAAATCACGATAGGAATTTATTTCCATAACACCCAGCCCAGCAGAGCCTAAAACATCATCCATAACTTCACACCACCCCGGCCACCACTTCTTTGAACTCCAGGCCTCTGGTAGGCGCAACAAAGCCACAAGAACGAGTCGACTGAGGGACAGATTCTGCCCCAGATCGATCAGGACAATAAATAAACAAAAACTCTCCTGAACAGTCATCAGTGCAACAAATCCATCACTTGAATAACAGTGCTGCTGCTGCAACAAAACTTTTGGCACATCATTGCATTCAGGTTTATTTGTGTGTGTATATATTGTTATATCTATATTTGCTTTATTATTATTATTATTATTATTATTATTATTATTATTATTATTATTATTACTACAACAACTAGTGTTTCCTTTATCTGTATGCTTTACCGGCTCTGCACAGGATAAAAAGGAGGTCAACAGGGAGGTCAAGCGGGCCATAAAAACTGCCAAACTGGAGTACAAAAGCACTGTTGAAAAAAAATTCACCACAGGGGACCTCCGTTCAGCCTGGCAGGGCCTCAAAACCATGGCCTCTGTGAATACCGTGGTCACCACCCCCAAAACCATCCAGGTGGAGGGCAGCAACTCCTCCTCCCTACCTGATGACCTCAATGCTTTCTATACCAGGTTTGAGACGGATAATACCACCCAGCTTGAGGAGTCTAGATCCTCACTTGAACCTGGCTGCTCTGCACTCACCTTCCAGACTGAGGACGTGGTGAGAGCTCTCAGGAGGACCAGGGAGAGGAGCTCACCTGGCCTGGACAACATCTGCAATCGAGTTCTGAGACACTGTGCAGGGCATATGAAGTGTGTTCCGGACTCTATTTCAACATTCAATTGACAGCCATACTGTCCCCCAGCTGTGGAAACACTCCACAGTCATCCCCATCCCCAAAGGAAACAACCCAAAGTCTCTGAATGATCTTCGCCCTGTGGCCCTCACCTCTCTGGTGATGAAGGCCATGGAAAAGATCATAAAACAGCACATCACAACAGTAACTGACCCCCTGATGGACCCACTCCAGTTTGCTTACCGCGCACGCAGAGGCGTCGATGATGCAAAACTCTTCATCTTGGACTCCATCCACAAACATCTGGAGCTCCCTGACTCCTCTGCCAGACTTCTGTTTGCTGATTTGTCATCAGCGTCCAACACTCTGCAACCTCATATCCTGGCCACTAAACTTTCCTCCAGATTTCACCTGGAAGATCAGCTGATCCTGTGGATATTGGACTTCTTGACCAACAGGACTCAGAAAGTTCGAGTCAACAACTCTCTTTCCGGGCTCCGTTCCACCTCCACCGGCTCACCACAGGGCTGTGTGCTCTCCCCCCTGCTCTTCATCCTGTACACTGATGACTGCAGATCCACACAGCCCAACTGTCACCTGGTGAAATATGCTGATGACACAGTTCTCCTGTCACTGCTGTCAGGCGCTTCACAACACCACGGGCCCGCTCTTCAGGAGTTCGTAGGGTGGTGTGACAACTCCAAACTTGAACTGAACGCGAGCAAAACCAAAGAGATGGTGGTGACTTTGTCCAGCAGGCAGAGGGATCAGGCTGCTTCAGTTACCACCACCATTCACGGTGAGCCAGTGGAGGTAGTTGAGGAGTACAAATACCTGGGAACCATCTTTGACAACCTCCTGAAGTTCTCTGCCAACACAGAGTAGATTCTTAGGAAGTGCCACCAACGGATATACCTCCTCAGGAAACTCAACTCCTTTGGAGTCAGCACACCCATCATGATGACTTTTTACTATGCCTTCCTGGAAAGCATCATGATCTTCTCCATTACTTGCTGGTTCCACTCCCTCAGCCTTCAGAACAAGAACAGGCTGCAGCACACTGCATCGGTGTGCTCTAAAATCATTGGCCTGCCTGTCAGAACTCTTGCACAGGTTTTTAGCCAACAGGCCATGAGACAGGCAGCCAAAATCATCAGTGACCCCTCTCACATCCTTCACCCCGCATTTCAATGGCTCCCCTCTGGGCGGCGCCTCCGCTGCATCTCCTGCAGGACTGAGAGGAGGAGAGCCACCTTTGTCCCCAAAGCCACTCTGCTTTTTAACTCCAACCGATAAGACCATTTCCCACACCTCAAACTCAAACTACTCTACATTTCTTCTTATACTGCTGACACTTTATATACTCTATTCACTTTATACACTTTATTCAATCACAGTGACTTATTCACTTATCGGTGCATTTTAAAACTGTACATATGTTGTATATTCTGTTTATTATTATTATTTTTTACCTCATTTTATTGCCTGTTTTATTATTTGTTTATGCCCTGTTTTTATCTTCAACGCTATGCTGCTCTGCGGTTTTTTCTTCAATTGCCCCTAGGGGATAAATAAAGTCTTTCTGATTCTGAAATACATCATTTGAGTGCCTCCCACTGCCATTAGAATCCTCATGCAGTGATAAAAGCTGATTTCTGATTCTGATTACACCTACCACAAGCCACTGTAGCTCACACCATTGAAATCATTAAATGATAAATGACCTGCAATTGCATAGCACCTTTCTCAGTCAGAGAACTTTACACTACAGTCATTCATTCACCCATTCACACACGCTGTAATGGCAACAGGTGGAGGAGTGTTGTTTTTTTCGGTTTCAGCTGCATGTCTGGTGTGGGAATCACTTGCATGTGATCGGGGAATAGTGAATGAGAGACTGTCTGAGGACTGTGTCTAAACAAGAGTGACTGATTTATGCATAATCAATTTTTTTCTTATTAGTATTTCATCTTTACGAAGCAACCTGTACTATAAAATCTCGTCCATTTCTTTTAAATCTTTTATTATATGTTTTTATCTGTTGTAACTTGTTTCTCAGGTTTAGTGTGCAGCCCTTTTGGCTGCCTTGACTGGTGGTGAAAAGATGCTCTACAAATAAATAAATGATGCTGAAATGATAAATCTGTCACCTGTCACAATGAGGAAGTGTGCTGCTGCTGCTCTGGTTTATTGTGGGACCTCTGCTTGCCTTTGAAGCGAGTCTTGGCAGTAAGACACTGGGCTATAATCGGGAGGATCTGTTACTGCTATGAGATGTGGACTATTCAGTACTAGCGGGTGTGCAAGACTGGGCCGAGGTCCTGTCGGGTAGATGAAGAGCTGGCAGTGTGCTTGTGTATGTCCCTTCATCTGGTAATGTGACGCTCACATCAGAGATCATTGTGTCATGTGTCCAAAAGCTATAAGCTGCCTCCCCTCACTCCCCTGTGTTTGTCCTTGGGAATTTTAATGGCTGCAGACTGAATAAGGCGATAAAACAATTGACCTCTCATGACAATGTCAAGCATGCATACAGAGCCTATAAGAAACCACCACTCTGCTGCACTGCAGACCATAATGTTGTCCACCTAAAACAGTGGAACAGTGAGGTGCAGGAGACTCATCAGGGTTGTTAGACTGTACTCTGTGGGAGGAGTTAACCAAGGCTAACACTTTAGAAGAGGCCACACATATAGTAACATCATACATCTCCTTTTGTGTGGATATGCTGGTTCCTACTAAAACAATTAAAGTGTTTTTGAATAATAAGCCCTGGATCACTAAATCACTTAAAACAACTCGGAACAGGCTAGAAGTCAAACTGATTCAAAACAGGCAGAACAAAGAAATCAAAACTGCCAAAAGAGCTTAGAAGAAGAAGAAATGATCTTTGATATAGCGCCTCTCAAGATAAAAATCATGAGGCGCTTCACAAGAACAAGAAATAAAAAAATAAAGAAATTTTAAATTTTAAAAATGATTTAAAAAACTTTGTAAAAATAAAGATTGTGATAAAAACACTCTGACCCACTACAGTTTGTGTACGAACCTCACAGAAGGGTGGATGACGCAGTGCTCATTCTGCTGCATGAGGCCTTCACCTATCTGGAAAATTCTCATGTCAGCTTGGTCTTTGTGGATTTTTTAAGTGCATTTAACACAGTGCAACCACACCTCATGGGCCATAAGCTGCTCAAGCTGAACGCTAACCCCCAATCTCATCCTCTGGGACCAGAGGGTCAGCATGAACGACCATCTCAGCACTGTCAGGTCAATCTCTACTGGGTCTCCGCAAGATTCCGTCATCTCTCCACTTTCACCTTATAAATTAATATCTGCAGGAGCTCCAACGTATGTCAGAAATACAGCCGACACACTCATCATGAACACTACCAACACAGATGGACTTAACCGGACTTATTTTCACTGTGGTGTACAGTTAACGGTCGGGACTTGAACTCTGCTGTGTGGGGGCTAATGTGTGGCTAATGCTAACGGTTAGCTTCTACTAGCCGAGACATTCTCTGCTGTTTCCTGGACGTTAAATCAACAACAGCCTTCATGAGTCAAGATGGGTGAGTCCATGAATACTAAGTGACAGTGTGACGTAGATCTGTGAGGATTTTCAAATCCTAGAGTTTCACCGTCTATTTTCTATCAGAAGCTAATGCAGGAGATAGGTGGAGGAGACTATTTTCATGTTCAGCCTGCATGAAAAACTCAGAGTGACTGATTATAATCAGAAAAAAAAAGGTTTTTCAGTCAACCACACCTTCAAAATGTGATTCATCTGCTGAACATGTTTCCTGCAAAAAAGCAATTTCTGATTTAAGCCGCTTTAATTGTGTCATGACCTCCCTGTATTTCAAAGAATTATTAAGGGATTTAACATTCCAATCAGAAACAATCGTTAAAAATGTTTTTTCAGTGACATTGATGGCTTGTATTTGCTGAAAGGTAACCATGGTATGCTAGTAGAGCCCAGTTCTTATCAAACGCTTATTTTCCTCACTGGGCACAGCTCAGCACTTCACAAGCTGGGTCATTTTTCCATTACAACTGAGAAACACCTCTAGCGGGTGCACTCGTCATGGGGGGCAAGGAGATCTGTATACAGAGTGAGGTGATGTTTTTGTCACACAAAAACTCAACACAGCACAACAATGGTGGTGACTAAGATCCCAGAAAAGGCAGCAGGCAAAAAACTCTGGAGCAACCAGTGACTCCACCCCCTAGCCAATTAGTGACTGACCATCTCTGACGTTGGATTTTTTGCCCGGCTCAGTACGCTAGGAACCACATTGAAGCAGGGACTGAAAAGTGTGCGAAAGACATGGAGCCGTTATGGATGGAAAGGCCGCTCAGCCAAAGTAGCGCTGTGGGAAAACCCCTATAATTTTCTTCATCGACGGCCTGTGTTCCATGGGATTAACAGGAAGCCATCTGAGATGAGGCTGAGGGTTACGTGTCCCACATCTGTGATGATAATAATTTCATACACACATCTGTATTAGAGTACATGGAAATCACTGATTGCTTTACACAAGCAGTGTATGTCACACACTCATGACTCCTTATGTTATCTGATAGAGTAACCATACTCACACACACACACACACAGAATACACACACCCTGCTTCCCCACTCACCTCGTGAGCCACAAGAGATGAGATGCGGACAGCCCTTCGGACCCGGGCGTTCCTGCCCCCCTCCTGGGGGAGGCTGTCTCGCCCACTTAGTGACATCTCACTCATCTGGTCGGCCCAGGAGCCCCGGCCAACGGGCACGGCCATGTCCTGCCAGGATTCTCCCATCCCTCCCCAACTGCCCCCCCGTGCCCTGATCCCATCCACACTTCCCCGTTTTGCCACACCGTCAGCCGTCCTCCCTACTCCACTATCACTCAGTGACAGAAAGGATGAAGGTGGCACCACAGCTGGCACCATGCGTCCCTTGGTGTCCTTCTTCAACAGCTCGTCCTCCTCCTGGATTGTGTGGTCAGCCGTCAGCTTCCACTACTCTGGGAGGGATGAGACTTTTAGCTGCAGTTATTTCCTCCTCTGCCTCTCCTCAGGTTGTCCTCAACTTTACTGCTTCATCAACTCAGGGTCTCCTTTTGCCTCCTGCCCTCCATCTGAAGTCCATCTTTTATTTTCTTTCTCTATATCAGTAAGTTCCCATGGGTTTGTACAGAAGTGCAGTTCCTATCAAATCCACAGCTGTAGCTGGTCTGACGGAGTGTTCAGACTATCCTGCTGTCCTCCCTCTCCCGCATCCCTCCTGCTCTCTCTCTCTCTCTCTCTCTCTCTCTCTCTCTCTCTCTCTCTCTCTCTCTCTCTCTCTCTCTCTCACTCACTCGCTCTCTCTCAATTTGGACTTGAACTATAAAATAAATCATTTAAAATGTATAATCTTGATTCACACAAACATTATTTCCTTTTTAATGTCATGTGTGTGTATAGTTACTGCTGCGCATTGCTCATTTATTTACATTAGAACGTCCCAAATGTTACAACAATCACACATAATTTTTACATTTACTCAGCTGTGTTGATTTAAAACTCAAGCCATAATGAATGGTTCAGTTATATAACCTAATTGTTTTTTAAATTTCTTCCTCAGGTTTTCCCTTTTGCAATCATTCACAACCTGTAATGTCCCACATCTGGAAAACCTCAAACAGCTGTTGGGTTTTATTATGAAGCTAAATAGTGACGATACCTACACTTAACCTGTCTGTAGTTCCTCCTCTGCAGAGCATCACGTCACAGCTGCTGGCCTGCCCCGTCTACGTGTGCTGCAGCCCCACAAACTCCTGTCTCTCTTTCTGAACATCTGCTTCCCAAAGGCAAGGGGAAGACAGCTCTTTCTGAGCACCTTTTCTCTTCCAGAGTGCTCATTCATGGAAAGCTCCCTGAGGGGATACCTCCTCCATGGCCCCTTTTCCAGAGCACCTGCTCCAGAGAGGCTCCCACAGATTGAGATCCTGTATCAAAGCAAAGGGCGCTCTCAGAGCCTACCTGAACGATTCTCAAGCCAGCCTCCAAAACATTGTTTCTCTTTTCTAGATATTTTTGAGTTTGGTGCATCTGGTTTGTTTCAAAATAAAACCCATGGGGGGCAGACTGCGAAAGGGCAAGTTAACAGACTCTGTTTGCTCTGCGTTGATGATGTTTTATCTCTACAAATAACACAAGCCTGGAGGAGTTCTGCTGTGTGGTGGAGTTGCTAATGCTAACGGTTAGCTTCTACTAGCCAAGACATTCTCTGCTGTTTCCTGGATGCTAAACAAACAACAGCCTTCCCCGTCGTGAGTTAAGATGGGTGAGTCCATGAATGTTCAGTGACAGTGTGACGTAGATCTGGCAGGATTTTCTGATCCTAGAGTTTCACCGTCTATTTTCTATCAGAAGCTAATGCAGGAGATAGGTGTAGGAGACTATTTTCATGTTCAGCCTGCATGAAAAACTGATTATAATCAGAACTAATCATTAAAAAAATTAATTTTCAATGAACCACACCTTTAAATATAAAATTAAAAAATTTATCGATTTTTTTTCATCCTGTCCGTCAAAATGATGGATAACTAATCTCTGTCAGAGTTAGATTACGAAGTGTTCCCAAGGTGCTTCTTCATCCATGGATCTATTAAATATTAGACACTGGTTTCCTAAATGATGCAGCATTCTCGTTGGTGAACCATATAATCTGCACAGCCATACACTGCAGAGCCAATCCAACATTAACATTATTTCCTGATCATAGCAACAAATAAACTCAGATCACATCACTGAGAAACATGACAAAAACAAAAGCCGCTGAATTACTGCTGGCCAATGATCTGATTTGCATCATGAGGTTACAGAGTGCCGTACATCATATTGATTTCATAGCCCAGTTTTATGACAGCACCTTATGATTTATATCAAATAAGAGCTTCTACTGACCTAGATAGTGTGTAGAAGTGCATGTTGCCATTTCCCTGGCTGTGTGTGTGTGTGTGTGTGTGTGTGTGTGTGTGTGTGTGTGTGCGTGGGTGTGTGTGTGTGTGTTTGAGAGAGAGGGACAGATTTAGTCAAAAAATTTAATCAGTAAGTAGCAGCCACATTGAAAATATAATCAACTACAGTTTTGTTTACCATTTCATTCAATAAAGGCAGGAAAAAGCCTTCACTGACCTAGAAAAGGCCCTTAGACTGCTTTAGCACCAAGAACTGAACATGCTAATATTCCTGTATCGTTGATGCCATCAGATCATCCAGACAAAAGCCAAGGGTTAGGAACGAGTTTAATATTGAGGGGAGACACATTTTGAAAACCTGACAGATCCATGAAAACACAGTGTGTAAGAATTGAGTAATAGTGACATCCTGTGGTCAAATTTATTTACTGCAATCAGTGACTCTTTCGTGTTGCCAGTTAGGGATGGGAAAATAAAGTTTATATATGTTGCAACAATCATGAATTCTGTGTTTTCACAATTATGAACTACTTTTAAAAACTATACTGAAGAAAAAATTGGGCAACATTAGAATCACAAGCCTAAAAAATGCATATACAACCAGTTTTTATTTATACCAGAACATGGTTATTATACTGTACAATGAATAGAAGGAATTATTTCACTTGGAGAATTACAACAAATATGAAACACATATTGAAATTGCAAAAGCAACCGTGTACAAAAAAAGGATGACAAAAAAAAAAACCTAAATTAAACGAGAAGTCCATATTTTGCAAATTTGTAGTGTGAGGAGCCAAATGAGGGATGATGTTTCCATGTTGGCCTGGAGATCCCAAGATTCCCTCATGGAAGCTGGCAGAAGTACCCACGATGAAGAAAGTCTGGTCTTCTCTACTTGGACTGCTTCCCCAGCCTGACCCTTGATCAATCAGAAGAGGATGGATGGCTGGATGTCTTTATTTTGTCTGGAATGCTTCACTGGAGGGAATAAATCGTACAAAAAAATGATCATTTTACAACTTTACATCATAAGGATGACCTCAATAAATTCCTCACAGCCAAAATTTATTTGGAAGATTACAAAATAAGTTCAAGGAATGTTTCAATCTAGCTTTGGGCAACAAAATGATGACAATTATAATGATGGCAAACTCCATTATTTTTATTGAATCAAGTTTGAATGTAACTATATTCAGTCTACACTTTGTTTGTTCAGCTCTGGTGAAAGAGCGACTCTTTTCCGATAGCCTGAGTTTCTGCAGCTAAGAACCAGGAGGGAGGGGTGAGTGAGCATGTAGTACCGCGAGCTTCCACTGTGTGATGCCTGTGAGCAGAAACCCCTGGTGGGAGGAGTGAGTGATTCCTACCTGGAAACCCAGCCAGTATTTATAACATAAATCATTTAGACATGTTTCAAGTGTGTATTTCAAGCATAAAAGGTGTAGTTAACATCACTTACCAGCACCTCTTGCGAACTGGCTTTGCTGGAGTTCTTCTATTGTTGATGCAGGGACAGAAGGAAACCTTCCAGGGTCTTCAGGTCATCTGAAGCCGCTAACACATCTGGGCCAGTATAGTCGGGGCTCGGCTGCATCAATTCATGTGTAAGTCGGACTTCACATGAACTTCTCAGGAATGTGGAAATCCCTGAGCACGTGGGCGGCACAGAAGACGCTCGTAAAACGCTGTGGTGTCCTCATTAATAAGATAAACAACAGCGGGCATGAGCTGACTGCGTTGCTTTTGGAGACTCTGAACCACATTATTTTATTAGTTTGCTCCCTGTTCTCTCTTCCACCCCATTGGTCAAATATGGAAGAATAAAGGAATTATATAGATTTTATATCCAAGACATCTCTCATTCTACACATCAATCCAATATTTGTTGATAATTTTATTTAAGTCATTTATATGCTGCTGCCAGCAAAGTTTATTGGCAATGATGATTCCTAAGAACTTGTTCGTATGTAGCCAGGTGAGTGTAATGCCACGATATAACACCCACAGTATATTTATTTTCTTCAATTGCTGTTGTGATGTCTTCAACTAGGACTATGACTGCCACTGATGCGGATCTATTGGATCGCAACCCCAGCTGTTTTTTACTCAGCAAGCTAAATTTTTCAATGAAATTATTGAGTCTGACAACAAACAGTTTTTCTAAAAATCTTGACGAATTGTGGGAGAATTGGGATAGATCTGTAATTAGTAAATTGATGCTTACGGCCCCCTTTAAATATTGGAATAACTTTTGCTGTTTTCATTTTACTCTGAAAAATGCCAGAAGTGAAAGATTGATTACAAATGTACAGTGGGTATGGAAAGTATTCAGACCCCCGTCAATTTTTCACTCTTTGTTATATTGCAGCCGTTTCCTAAAATCAAATAAATTAAGTTTTTTTCCCTCATTAATGTACACACAGCACCCCATAATGACAGAAAAACACAGAATTTTATAAATGTATGCAGAGTTATTAAAAAAAGACTAACTGAAATATCACATGGTCCTAAGTATTCAGACCCTCCTACACCTTCATTTGAGTCCAGCTGTGTTTGATTATACTGATTGGACTTGATTAGAAAAGCCACACACCTGTCTATATAAGACCTTACAGCTCACAATGCATGTCAGAGTAAATAAGAATCATGAGGTCAAAGGAACTGCCTGAAGAGCTTAGAGACAGAATTGTGGCAAGGCCCAGATCTGGCCAAGGTTACAAAACATCTCTGCTGCACTTAAGGTTCCTAAGAGCACAGTGGCCTCCATAATCCTTAAATGGAAGACGTTTGGGACGACCAGAACCCTTCATAAGCAGGCCATCAGGCCAAACTGAGCTACCGGGGGATTTCACCACAATATAGCTATACTACATTAGAATGTTAAGAGGCATGAAAAAAAAATGATTCAAGCTAATTTGTTTTTCTAAATTTGCTATTGTAGCTTTAAGCAAGCGTTATAAATGAGGCTCCAGACTTTTAGTGAGAATTCGATTGTTAAACAGGAAGAAGGTATTGTCTATGGAGCGGGTATTTAATAACGCCATGCCAAGACAGGTGGAGAAGTTAGTCACTACAGACACAGCTGGAGTTAGTGGACGTAAGTTAAGAAGATTTAATCTGCGGAGTTCGTAAAGTCCACTCATGGAGAAGAATGAGGGTGAAGAACAGACCTGAGGTAACATGGATGGTGAAACCGTCATTTCTTATGACTACCACAAATGGCATCCAGAGTAGTACTGGCTGTACATGTATCAGAGTTTGAGAACCATGGACATTAAAACCTATGACAACAGAAATGAAGAAAACTGTCTTTTTGTGTTGGGGCACTAATTGGTGCATGTCTGTACCGTGTTTGTGTCCCCTGAGTGAACAGCAGAAGCTCTGAGCTTGGCTGCTTCTATGAGTAACTGTGGCGCTGCTGGGCTGTTTTTCACATTGGTACTTCTGCAGGACTGCAGTCACGAATAATGATTGGTTTAAATGAGTGATTTATTTCCCCTGTGGTAAGAGCAGAGGTAACACACTGCAAACCTCTGGAGAGATTCTGCAGTCTCAAGTGGATGAGCCGTTCTGATGACCTTTAGGAGTGTGTGTGTGTGTGTGCGTGCGTGCGTGCGTGTGTGTGTGTGTGTGTAGTTGTACAGCTATCCCACTTAATATGGATAGAAGTACAAGATTGTGTGTGTGCGTGTGCGTGTGTGTGTGTGTGTGTGTGTGGGGGGGGGGTATTTCCAATATATAATTGTTTGCCATTGCCTTATATTTGAGATTAGGTGAAATATGGGTAACTGGTTTATGTCAAACTGCTGGAGTGAAGAGATTACAACAATAAAATAATCAGTTTTATCCTAAAAGTCTGAATACTGTAGGGATTATAGGGACACTGTTTGTATCATCATGTTTCATGTAATTAGTCTGTCAAATGAGTGTTTGTGTTCATTCAGTATTTAAACAAACATAGCTATACTTGATGGTGGGTAAGTGCTTTTTGAGTTTAACACTCGGTGATGTTGTGTAGGAGAACACGAGAGAAAGAAGCCTCCAGCTGCATGGTGGGAATGAATACCACAGGCTGCCTGTGTGTTAGTGATGGAGCACCTTTGGTTCACTTCAGTGCCTGCTGCTATGAGCCCATTCCATCGTCCAACCCTGCCCTTCCACATTTTGATGGATGGGTCCAAGCTGAATTTCTACCTCACTAACCCAGTTTTAATCCAACTATGTTCTCTACAAGCTCACCAGCAAATTTAATTATGGGGAATGCAAATGAATAAACATCTATATGAGGGGCTGTCTGGGCCATAATTCATCCAGCAAAGCCTCTTTCACATGCATACAGCTTCCACATACATCAGAAATCTGTGACAGTCATTCCCGTGTAGAATTATTTTCCTTTCATTTTGTTATTAATGGTGAGGATATAAATTCACAGTGTATGATACAGTAGTTCGCATTAGTTATGTATATTTTTTTATTTATTGGTGCTCTTGTGTGAGGATATCCAGAGATATTCATAACACAAAATGCAATCAGTGTGAATGACAGCCTATCTGGAAGATGTATGGAAACCGGCCTGCCTCTGTATTGCATTCTGTGTGAAACAGGCTTTACACACACACACACACACAGGTGAAACTCGAATAGATTCTTGTGCAAATTTAAATTTATGTCAGTAATTCAATTTAAATGTGCAACTAATATATAAGATAGACTCATTACAAATCCAGATACTTGTTATAATTTTGATGATTATGAGGGGGGGGGGGGGTGTTAGCTGAATGAATATTGGTCTAGCTCTTCATCTCAATGTATGAAAATATCATGTAAGCAGGACATTTTGTACAATGTCAATAAACAAAACAGATGACTAGATAGGATTTTTATGAAATAATTTACACACACGCACACACACACACACACACACACACACACACACACACACACACACACACACACACACACACACACACACACACACACACACACACACGCAGGACAGCATCAACCCGAATCCTGAGGCATGACGGAGCCACAGAGATGGCAGTAAGAGCCAGTAGCAAAAAAGTTGTGAGCGACAGGAACCTGAGTAAAAAATAGGTCTAAGGGCTTGAACGGGGCCTTAGTCAGACCACGTCGAAACACCGTTAAATCCCACTGGGAACTAGTGAGCAGGACACAGGTCCGTGTCTCTGAATGCCTCGTAGAAAAAACCTTTCGTGAGAGGGAATTTAAAACCCGATCTGTCTCCAAAACCATAATAACAGGAGGAGACAGCCTCAGCATACGTTTTATTAATGCAAATGGCGAGGCCCCTGTCTAGCAGCAACGCTGGATAAGGGACATCAATCAATCAAATCTTTATTTATAAAGCGCCTTCCACTCCCATCACGGGAGGCCAAGGCGCTGAAGAACAACATAGACATGATAAAAAAAATTAAAACAGTAAACGACAGTATAAAACTATAAAAATGCATAATACATGCATATACATAATGCATAAAACACATAAAAAACAAGCAGCCTTCAGGCAAGGTCTGGAAACGCTAGACGATAAAAATGTGTCTTCAGTCGACTCTTAAAAACCTGCAGAGACGTAGAAAGTCTAACTGACGGTGGTAGCTGATTCCAGAGAGATGGCGCTAGAACAGAGAAAGCCCGATCACCACGAGTGCGACACCTAGTGCGGGGGACCACAAGCAGGCACTGATCAGAGGAGCGCAGAGAGCATGTTGGCACATGTTTCTTCAGGAGTGCCGACAAATAAGATGGGAGACCTCCCTGAAAGAAGCGGAAAACAAACTCCAAGAGTTTAAAACGTGCCCGATAATAGACCGGAGGCCAGTGTAGGGAGGCCAGAACTGGACTGATATGGTCCCATTTCCTGGCCCCATTCAGAAACCTGGCAGCGCTGTTCTGTACAATCTGGAGCCGACTAAACGATGACTGACTGAGCCCAGCATAAAGGGAGTTACAATAATCCAGCCTAGAGGTTACAAAGCATGGAGTACCTGCTCCAGGTGGACTCTCGACAGCATAGGTTGACATGAGAGAGGGTAGACACCAGCACTCAAAGGCAGCCCACTTAGCAGTTCCAACACGTTTACGTGGGAAGCCATGTGGGGAGGCCAAAGATTTCCCACTGTATGGGATAAGCGCATGCTGTAGGGGAAGCTGAGCTCGAAGCAAGAAGCGGCGTGCAAATGGAGCAAATCCATGCAGCCGACTGCACTACAACAAGGAGCAGACCCAAACGAATCTGTTAAAAATGTTCAGGAGTGATTTTAGTGTGGGAAAACATGTGTGAGGTAGACCATTATGACACATTACATAGGCGATAAGGGGGATGTTGTTAACTGCAGCACCCATCTGGAAAAAAAAAACACATTAATGTGAGCGGTCGGTAAGCTGCATCAGAAGCTGATCATGTTCGGAGGCACAGCACACTGCCCATCCAGCCGGTTCCTCATCCCAAAACAATGGTGCCAGGAGAGGAGCGGGAGGAAAAACCTGCAGAGAACAGCCTTCCACCCAGTTATGGGAATGTAGGAGGAGATTGTAGCCTTGAGCTTGGCAGGCTCAGCAAGGCTCTGGCTCAATAATCCATGCGGCTAGCAACCGCGGCCAGATGACGTCAGGGTAGCAGACCTGTGTGGTACCAAAATTCCCCACGCAAAAAGAAATTATATTTATATCTTGATAGAATATGCTCTAATATTATAATTTTCCAATCTTACAATATACATAGTTTTCACATCATGCAATGTCATGTTTGTACATTATTATTATTCTGTTTGTAAAAAATAATAATAACCCTAAAATCCCCAACAATTAAAACTTTTTCCAACTTAATAAGAGAAGATCGGAAATCAGTAAACTCCGTTAGATACCAGTGGGACCAGGGACACGATAGATTAAAATACAATAAAACGTGTTTAAAGTTCCAAGTTTTATCAGCTGAGACGACAAAGAAGAAAAAGGCTCAGATGTAACCACTCTGCATTAGAAGTTGTACTGATACATGACAGCAAGCCCTCCGCCACGTCATGCCTTTCGAGGAGTTCCAATAACTGAGCATCTAGGGGGGCGAAGCTCCTTCAGGTGAAAGAATTCCTTTTCTTGCTGCCACGTCTCCACCAGGAAGAACAGGCCCAAGTTCTCCTTCTCAAAATCCATGACTTGTTTGAAATAGAGCAAGCATTTAGTAAAGCCATCCGGATAGAAGTTGTCACCTCCGCAGCATTCACAGTGGATCAGACCATGGGACAGACCACAAGCACCTGTCCCACACCCGTGTCTTCCCCTTGAGCAGAGCGGACCACCCACAAGTGAGTGGGACAAACCGCAGCACCGAAGTCAAGTCCGTAATTCCAATTGAAGATGTAAATGATAGGGCTGTAACAATATTGGCAATATCGCGATATTGTCGTAGTAAAATGACCACAATATCGTCGTGGTCTTGTCACGATATCGTACAGTACGTCTTGAGGTAAAAATAACACTTTTCAGTTCGCTCCACCGGAGCATAGCAAAGTAAACTACATAGACCATGATCCTTTGCTTCAGCATCATCGGCCAGTTCGCCAATGGGAGTGCGTGCAGCCCACACAGCAAAGATAAACAAACATGAGCGCGTTCATAAGACACACGTCGCAGTAATATTACGCTGATTTGCCGGCATGGTGTGTCTTACAAAAAGGGCTATGGAGTATGGAGGCTACAGCGGTGAACTCAGCACGGAGAATTCCAGTCAAAATATTTTCTGTTGTGAGTCTTATTATCGTGAGCCTCCCCACAATATCGCAATAAATATTGTATCGTGAGGTTCATATCGTGACAATATCGTATCGTGAGATTTGGATATTGTTACACCCCTAGAAAATGACAATCCTGAATTTTTCCCCTCTGGATAGAGGACTCCGGTGAAATACATACTTGGTGATGTGTGAAAAGAGTGGATCCTCCAATCACCGCCAACAGCCGGTACCAGACAAGGCACTGCAGGTCCACCAGGTGTCATGGACGTATTGGGTGAGGGCCATAACCAGGGAACGCCTGGCTATCCCTCATGGGGTTCAGCAGAGCAGCTCTTAGCTTTAAAAGCTGCAAGCCATGCCTACCCCATCTCCGCCACCGTCTCCTCCAACTGGGCAAGTTCGGCACCCAGTACAGTACACCAGAGACTCCTGATAGTAATGGAGCTGTATCTGCTCTGTTTCTTTGACGGAACGTGAGAGAGTCAGCAGCCAGCCGGAGCTCCAGCAGAGCCTCACGGTCATATACGAGACGTGAGCTGCCAATTTGCAAAAAATAGACAAACACCAATATTAACAACAGTAAATGAGGGAGCGACAGACCGGCAACCATGTTCATCAGCGCCATCTTGTCATCAAGAAGTGTCCTACATGAGAAGCCATGTGATAAAGTTGCAAGCAGTGCTGAATAATCAAACTGGTTGCTCGGTCTGTAGTTTGTTGATAGCCTTGTTAGCATCAGCGCTAGGTGGTAGGTACACAGCTAGAACTAGCAACACAGAGAATTCTCTCGGCACGGAAAATTCTCTCAAATGGGCTATGCTTTATGATTAAGAACTTCAACTGCTGTGAGCGCCTCAGCCGAGTTTGTGAACCTGACTCTATTCATGTAAACACAAAAGCCACCACCATGGCTCTTACCGGACAAAGAGGCATGTCTGTCTGTTTGGTTGTATGCTAGCCCTGCTAGCTTGATGGCTGAGTCTGCAATGTCCGCGTTTAGCCACATGGGTGGAAGCGGGGTTTAATTTAATCCAAGCGTTTTATGTCCAGGTTGAAGAAATGGCTCATGAAAATAACCCCTTTTTTTAACAATGACATCTCAGTAGTGCCAACAGTAATACGTTATCACATACTGGGCCTACCTTTGCTCTGAAGGGTGTAAAATATCATGATACAGGTCCTTTAATGTGGAGCAACCCTCAGCTCTGGTTCTCTCAAATGCTAGCAACATGATCGAATAGGTGTTTAGACCATGGAGCTTACAGGAAGATGGCCTGATTCTTTCACCCTATAACTGAAGACATGAACTTTTAATTGGCTTCAGATAAAACACAACTATATCACTATGGGTAAAGCAACATATATTTTTCCGTTCTTGCTTTTTAAACAGAATGTTGGTATAACTAAAGAAGGACACAGCAGGAAATCCTCATAAAAGAGAGGTTACATGTTGCATAGATGCTCCTGATTTCATAGTTATCTATTCCTCTCATTAGCCTGCTAAAAATAGGAAACCATTCAGAGACACAGCTGCTTATGTTTTCTCCCATCTGTATTGTATAACAACTACATTAGACAGCATCAGTTAATGCACATGTATGCATGCATACACACACACACATACGTACACACACACATGCACACACACACATAAGCATGCACACACATACACACACACATGCACACAAACATACGCACACACACACACATGCACGCATGCAGACACACACACATACGTACACACACACACATGCACGCATGCAGACACACACACATACGTACACACACGCATACACACATACGCACACACATGCACACACACATACACTCACACACACATGCACACACAAACACACATACACACATGCACACAAAACACAAACACACACACAAAATTTAATCTTGCCATCTGAACCTCACATGCCATGTAGCATGATTGCATTTGGTGTTCTATCATTAACTCTGGATTTATCTGTGCTGATGATCCAACTCTTCCATGGTCAGAAGAGACTGTCTCAATTCTTGGGCTAAATCACAGAATGAATTATTCATATTGCCCTTTAATATTCCTTGTCCACTTTTTTCCTGGTAGAAAGCTTAATCTAATCGGTTCTGATCTCTGATCTTATTGCTCCTAATGTGCTTCCAAATGTGAAAACTGCTTCAAAGCCTGACTAGGGTCAGAGTTTTTTTAAGTTGCACACATTATTTCATTGTTTTCTTCCATAAATCATGTTTGTGTAAGAATTGAAAAATTTCAGACCCCATTTTTTAAATGAGGCCCCTGGGGTTTAACCTGATACAAACTGGCAACATGCCACAGAGATTTGTACATCCTCCTTCTGCACCATTACAGGGAATACTGCCCAAATGATTGATGATTGTCCTACCTGTGTGACTTTCTCTGTGACGTTGTGTGTCCGGTCAATGAGCTTACAGGGTGCTATGATGTCCATCTCCCCAGAGGGTAAGGCAATGAGAGGGTCTGGTTTGAAATCCACAAAGTTGAGAGTGATTTGAGGGATTTTGGAAATTGTGCGGTATTGCATGAGGTCAGAATCTGAAGTAGAGTTCAACATGTTTGACTTGCTGTAGACTGCACCTGTAAACACACAAAGCTAGAGTGAAAATTTGGAACATGACCATTTAGAAACAGTTCTGTGTTTGGCTGCTCTTCCTTCTCACCAGTGCTGTTGCTGGCTGGCCGGACACTGTGTCTCCGGTTCTTTCGATCCCATTCGGGTCTCATGGCCTCAATCTCATCTACAGAGGAAGCACGGCGCATGCTGTGAAAGCTTTCCCGTGAGCGGCTGTGAGAAAGAGAGCAGTTTGAACCCGACGCATCCGGGTTGAGGCTGAGCCGATTGCTGGGCACTATGCAAGAGGAGGACTGGTTGAGGGGACCAACCAGGTGGGCTCCTTGAGAAGGAAGGTGAGGATGGCAAATGGGAGGCTCAGAGCCCAGTAAGGTGTGCTGGTCTTCATGAGAGTCTTCTGGCCATTTCTGATGTACTGACCTGCAATATGAATTTTACAAAACACCAAAAGTTATGAAAATATTAATAAACTGGAAATGAATAACAGCAGGGGCATGCAGAGACCTTTAAAGAACATTTAAACCATAGAGCAGATTTGCAAACACCCTACAACAAAACCACCTGCAGAGTACCAATGCTGAATAACCGTTATTCATTGAGTCTAATATAGAATCACATCATACTGTATCATTGTCACCATGTGGTTTCCTCCTCCTCTCCTTAAGATGCATGATATCATGATTAATATAAACATCTCATACACATAAATCACTCACACGCTGATGTTTTATACCTTTTCCAGAAACCTGGAAATGCCAAGTTAGCTTTGTGGTACTGATCCAGAATCGTTCCTCAATGATACATTCCTATTGCCAAAATAATGAAATAACCCTAATAAAGTAATGAATATAGAAATAATATATTTATGTTTACATTCAATTTGTTTACAATTTTTCTTAGTTGTTTACACACAATTCCTTGTACGTCAGACACAATGACTGCAACATGTAACTGGTTCACCAGGTCTGCTAAACTACAAGCACAACTCCTGCTTTACACTCAAATTGTAGTTTTAAAACAAACTTTTGTCAAAACACTTCACACAATTCTTTACATGGCTCAGGAGGTAGAGCGGGTTGTCCAGCAATCAGAAGGTTGCAGGTTCGATCCCGGCTCCCGCCAGATAATGCTGCTGTTGTGTCCTTGGGCAAGACACTTAACCCACCTTGCCTGTTGGTGGTGGTCATAGGGACCAGTGGCGCCAGTGCTCGGCAAGTTCGCTTATGTCAGAGCAGCTGTGGCCACATTGCAGCTCATCATCACCAGCGTGTGAATGTGTGTGTGCATGGGTGGATGACTGATTGCAAAGCGAACATTTTATCGCAACTGTGCCCTCTAGTGGCTGGTAGATGTAAACATAAACCCAGTGTCGTGCCCGTCAAAATAAAATTTTGATTATTATTTTTTTTAAATATAGCTTTTAAAGGAAAAACTGTACATTCATTCTGCACACCTCTAAACGCCCCACGGAGGTATTATTTTTAAAAAATATAGCTTTTTATTAAAATGTTTCATATTCCACCTTTAAGCTTTTTAAAATGTCTGTTTTAAACTCTACCCTATTAATAGTAAAAACAATAACACACTTTTAGGGACAAATGGGGCAGGTGCTCAAGCACCCTCTGCTCCACCAATGCACATGCCTGAATAAATAAATGCTGCTGGGAGGTGAGAGGTACAGGAAAGCAGGACATATTTCATGTTCATTTGTCATACACTAATGTGAAATGAAAGTTTTTTTTAAATTAAAAACATTCTCCATCATTTTAGGTTCTTCATGACTAATGTTCATGAATTCAAAACATGTTTCATGTTCTCAGTAATTTTAGAAAGAACTGAGCTTACTCGTGTATATTTCCTTTGTGTAAAACTCCTGAAGCCCCTACCTGCTTCCACTGAGTGGCTGCTGGTGGTGTGATGGTAAGGGGGGCAGTGGAAGCAACTCCCCTGGGCCTAGAGACTTTTGACCATGATCAGGATGCCGGGCCAGTGGTGTAGCTGTGGGGATGTGACTGGCCTCTGCGTCATCCAGTGGTGCTTTACTGCTGGACATGGAACGTCGTGGGGGGAGACACAACTTGAAGCCTCGTGAATGACCTGGAGAGAAGAAGGTGTATAGGTGGAGGGTAAAGCCTTTGACCAGCAGCATGATAAGAAAGCAGATCTATGTGACGCACAGCATTCTGGGAGAGAAGGAGACAAGAGGTGACCAATTCCAACTGATACACAGGATTTACTAAATTAAAGTAGGAAAAATAAGCTCTTCAGCTGATTCAGGACATTTATATGTATGGTTAGTTTACTCACATTTGAGTACTAAAAGCTCTACAATAAATGAAACTAAACAAGAATAAAAAGTTAGGATGTAACTATGTAAAATATACATAACATAAACACAAAAGCATTTTAAATGCAAAGACCCAAGTTTCTTGTTAAAAGAATTTAAACATTTAAAACTAAGTAAAAACAAGTGACACTCATTCCACTGTCCAAGTGGGACTGTCTGAAAGGCTCAGTGCCCCTAAGTCCTAAATGTGGTCCAAGAAACTACTAAAACCCGAGGTTAGATGATCTGAGGTCAGTTCAGGTCAGATGTTTTATATATATATATATATATTAACCAGCTCAGTTGCGTAGTGGTATGAGTGTCCGCCCTGGGACTGGGAGATTGTGGGTTCAAAGGTCAGACCAAAGACTTTACAAAAAAGGGTCCCAATACCCCTGCTTGACACTCAGCATTAAGGGGTTCGATTGGGGGGTTAAACCACCAAATAGTTCCCGAGCCCGGACATGTCTACAGTTCACCGCTCCCCATGGGGGTGGGTCAAATGCAGAGATGTAATTTCACCACACACCAGTGTGTGTGACGACTAATGGGACTTTAACTTCATATACAGTGTGGAGAGTGGGTAGCTACCTGGTACCAGCCAGGAGGGCAGGCAGTGATTCGGCTCTCGTTTGTGGTCCTTACGAGTTTCGTCAGACATAACCTGAAAGTTCAATATGAACATGATCACCGCTCCATCCTCGTTCTTCACTGGCACCACATCCACCTGACACACGAAGCACTGACCTGCAGAAGGGATGACAAGTCTCACTCAGACTGACTAGGATATAGAACTAAACCAGCATCCCTACCGATAGCAGTAACATCAGAAACATTATGTTTATGATGTTGTCCTGAACAATAATGCTATTTCAAAAACCAAGTAGACAAATGATCACTATTCATTCTTTCACGGTGAAAAATGTCTACCTGATTAGTTGATAGATTTGAGGTCAGCACAGTTATATCAGCTACAGAGCCTACGACAGCAGGTCGCTGAAGCTTCACAAAGCAGCTAAAGTGGGTTTAAATACATGTGTTAAACAATGATCAGTCTGAAAATCTAATTTACTAAGTATGTCTGCTGCAAAGAAAAACACAGCAAGTCTATATGGATTTTAAAATTAGAGCGGTAAACACAAAACATTTTTACGTGTGTTTCTTGAAAAGGTCAAGGAAAACTCGTTCTGTGTTCAAGCCCAGCTCTTCACAATCTAACAATACAAACATTTGTTTAGGGCAGACGCCACTATCAAAAACCTCAACAGCTTTGCACTGAAAATGTAACAATTATGTAATGAATGGTAAAAGCCATTCATCAGCTACAGGTTATAGAAAGTAAACAGCATAAATATTCCACATAATTACTAAATTTGCACTGCATTAAATCAAGAAACACTTTTACTGTCAAACAGCTTTTTAAAAATCCCCAAAAGCCTACGAAGTCATCCTATGAAGTCGTGAATTGACTTTTAGATTTTTTTCTAATCAAACCTTTCTTATTAAGTTCCTTACCTGGATAGTGATGGTCTGTCACCATCCCCTCAACAAAAGTGATGATAGGTTCACTAATGTAAAGCACTGCTAGTCAGCATTACGTGTTATACAACCCAAGAGCCTGCATGTCCGACTCAACTTGTCTGCCATTAATCTCACATCATTGCTGGAGAGTGGGCTGAAATCGGATTGGACAGCAACATAATCCTGACACAGCAGGGGGACAAATATGAAATGCAGGGAAAACTAAAGGATTATGCCATCTGGCCACATCCACAAAATGTGTGTGTGTGTGTGTGTGTGTGTGTGCGTGCGTGCGTGTGTGTGTGTGTGTGTGTTTCTGTTTGCATTCATTCGTTTATGAGTAATGTGTGGCCAGGTACCTGGTGGGGTTTTCATTCATAAGCTCTTAATTTCATTCATATCTGTTTTGCTTATAGCTTTGATGCTGTATTGCAGTGTCCCTCAATAGGCCTCCACTTTCGGACCCTCAAGCCGCGATTCTTTCACGTTTACTGAGGCAGTAAAACAAAAATCTGATTATTCCACAAATAATTCGGCAAACGCGTTCAAGTCTGTATTACTGGAAATACACAGATTCATTGCGGGGGTTAACCCAGCACGAAACCCAGCTGCAGCCGGTGTCGTCCAACGTGCTTGTAAAGAAGACAGAGTTACATCGATTATACAGACCTGGTTTGGGTTTAAGGAGTCTGAAGTATCTGCTTTAATTGCTCCTTAATGCAAATGACGTGAGATGTGTTTTGTTTATTAACACGATGAACACACAGGCTTCCAAACTCTCTGGACATCTGCTGTGATTTAGTTTCAACAAATTTCCCTCAACTGTTCCAGCTGATTCTCCCTTTTTAATAATAATAATAATAATAATAAACCACAACAGGGCTCAGTAATAAAACATGAGTCTGACACCCCCCCAAGGTTTCTTCTCGTTAAAAGGGAGTTTTCCTCTCCACTGTCGCTACATGCTTGCTTATATGAGGGTTGTTGAATAGACACTGATGCTAGTCAGTGACTCGATGCAATCAGCTGGGTTCCTTATATAGGAAACCTTTTACTGATTGGCTTAATGAACTATACTGTATTGGAATGTTTACTTTGTAAAGTGCCTTGAGACGATTTGTCGTGATTTGGCGCTATATAAATAAACTGAATTGAATTAGCTTGTTGTTTTGTTTAGTTATGCTTTACTACATTCTTCAAGGGATTACATTGTACAATGTTTAAAGGACAAAATATTTTATAATTGTAATAGTATTGTTTAAACCTGTCAGCTTATACTTGCTGTTTGTGTCTTGCTCACAGTTTTACCATTCATCTGTTCATTCTCTGATGAAAATCCTTGGCTACCATCAAACAAAAATAAACCTGATGGAAAAGAACAACAACGTGATTTATCTCATATGAGATGATGGTTATCCATCTGCTAGTGAAGCACGAGGGCAGAACAGATGTGATGAAAGAGGACATAAAGTTAGCTGTGTGAGGGTTGAAGAGGTAGAAGATAGGACTACATGGAGACAGATGATTGACTGTGGAGACGCCTGAAGGGACACGCCCACAGAGAAAGGAGTTTTTTATCACACTGATATAGATTTGGAAATGATTTAGTTGAAAAAGCCTAAAATATATTTATTATACATGAAGTTTAGTTCAACTCAAATCTATTCTAGTTCAAAGGTCAGTATGAAAAAACATGGTGTATCAACCTGGTAGCCCTCTACATGTCTCAATAGCCATGAAGCAGCTCTCAGCTTCACAAAGGTTGGTGACCCCTGGTCTACTTTGTCTAAATTTGAAAATTGACTATAAAACTTTTTATTTGGAGAATGGAAACTAATGATGGTTTTGGAATTGTTGTGATCTTTCAACTGCTCATTTTAATACTTATTATGGACTAAGAAGGGAAATATTCCACATTTAGCCCCACCAAGAAATTCTGTTTCTCAGCCACCACTGTCTCTGTCTTATGTCTGCTCCCTGACTCTGCTGTCTATTGTGGCAATAAAGATAGTGAAACTGTGGAAAACAAAAATGTTGAAATAGAATTAGGATGAGTGGAAGTTAAATTGACATCAAAGTCCTTTTTATGCCATCTGCAGATCCTCCCTGACTGCTGTCTGTATGGCATGCTGTGATGAGGAACATTTGACTTTACAACTGTCACTAACACCTTTCTACTCAGTCTAGAACTTCTAACATTCTTTACTTTATTTTTATTTATTTATTTTTTCATCTCAAAATGAAAAAGCCTGAAACATGTGATAGGGGACATTGTATAATGATCACTCATGTCGCATTTAATATAATTTAACATTTAATATCCTCTAAACAGGCTTAATGACAGATCAACATGTCTTGGAGTTTAGTGTCTGCTGCAGGTGGGTACCACCCATCCAGGAAGGCCATGCTGAAGGGATGCTAAAGAAGCAAACATACAAACCTTCATTCAGGTCAGACACTCAATTATGGCCACAGCTGTACAAAAAGACAATTGTACATGTGGTTTCATCACACTGAATAATCAAAACTGTGTCAGAATAAGTTAGCCTGCTGATTAACCTGCTAAGTTTTTTCCCCCTGAGTAATCGTTTATCTTAATTTTTGTGAGACAGCTCTCAGATCTCTAAGAAAATTAGAAGACAAAACTAAGGACAGCAGAGCAGAAACAATTAAACTAAACTACTAAACATCAAGAGAACAAGATACAACCCAAAACATCAAACTCACAGCTCAAAGAGACTTTGGGACTTTTTTACACTGAATTTCAAGGATAACATGTCAACTGTAAACCACTAGATGGCAGTGAAAAATAACTTAACGTTTAGCAATGATGAGCATGATAGGAACTACTAGAATCTCACACACTCAGCTGCTCTGCTGTATCATCTGTACAAATGGGGAGGCATGGAAATTGTCTGGATAATACACCACAAAACCCAGCCTCATATAAAATGTTATCAGAAGACAAAGCAGGGACTTAGATGACGTGTGTGTGTGTGTGTGTGTGTGTGTGTGTGTGTGTGTGTGTGTGTGTGTGTGTGTGTGTGTGTGTGTGTGTGTGTGTGTGTGTGTGTACATGCAGACATGCAGTGTTCTTGCAATATACTGAATGTAATACAGACGAGCTGGAAATGCACGAAGTGCAAGAGTCTACAGTATGTTTTCTTTGTGCAACATAAATGAGGAACAACGGTTAGAACCCGACTCAAAAGAAAGTTCAGATGTTGAGGAGCAACCAGCAGTTCTCCAGAGAGTGGAAATGACTCTATCAGAGTGGAAAGTTTGTCAAGAAGTGAACTATATTAGCATTAGTTTTCAACATCATGCATCCATGTAGATGTTAGATTGTATATTTTGTCATAGAAACAGTATTTTACCAGGACACGTATTTTACAGCGCTACTGCCTCTGCTGTTGCTACTGTGTGCATCAATAAATATTGATGTTTACTCACCGGAATAACTCCGCAAACTGAACTATTCTCTGTCCAATACTAATTATTCTTTACAGCAATAGTAACACTGCTACCCCTTCAGTTCATCTTTAACACTAAAGTTGAAGTTTTAAATTTATTCTGACGTAAATCATCAGCAGCTAAAATGGTTAGACATGAGTTTCTGTGCAGATTATGAAGCACTAGGAATTATTTATTTGCAGTAATGTGTAACCTTATATCTTCATCCCTCAGGTGTTCTTGCAATACATGTGAACTCATGCCTATGGAGAGGGAGAACATTTGTTGTCAAGAAGAACCACAGGTAAGGTCAAAGGTCAAACAGGAAACAATGATTGTTACTTCTTCACAAATTCATTTAAAAATGAAAAGTCTGGCAGTGAAACTCCTTGGGATCTTTCTCAAGTTGGAATGTAACAGATGACTACACCTTTCTGTCTGTCTGTCCAAGAATCTGTCTGCAGGTTCCAAGAGTGAACCAGGTTGTGTGCATGACTTTGGCTTTGAACCAGCAAGATGTCTACAGAGCTGACTTCACTGCTTCCACGTAGGGCTGAGGATTCATGGACAATATGAGTGAAGAGCAGATTCAAAAGGATTATATGTCACATGCTGTCACCAAAAACATCTCCCTGCTCACTGTTTACCCCCAGCTGGCTGATGACCTCCTTCAGCAGGTTTGAAACAGACGTTTCATTTACCTAAATACTGTTTTTTTGGCTTATACTGCAGTATTTGTATATTTATGAATAAAAAGAATATTGCTCCATTGTCATGTGGTTATCTTGTTTACTGTTTTGTCTTTTTAAGGTTGTGACCGTGTGAAATATAAACCAAATTTCTTGATTGTTTTACAATTTTGGCCAATAAAAGTGATTCTGATCATCTACTTTCTAAATGTCATCATCCAGTGTGCCCTAAATGCTTTGAGGCTGAGTAGGCATCTCTCAAACACTGAATTTTACATCTTCATATGTTACAGATGTAGGACTTGCCTGACTGGCAAGCCACCGTACATGCAAAGCAAAATTATTTTGCTTTGGCAAATGACGGTCTAGATGTAGGACTGCAATGAATAAGACATTGTAAATTAAGATTTTATTAATTATAAAAAAACAAACTAGCAATTTGCAATGGCATTGTGCTAAATAAACTGTAAAAATTGCCATGTGAACTAACTCACCTAAGCTGAGAAGACTCTAGAATAGAATAAACCTTTATTGTCCCACAAATGAGAAATTCAAGTGTTACATTATAGCAAAAAGAAAATAGAAGAGAGACACGTAGCTCTATGTACATAGCAATCAAAAAAAGTGGACAGTCCAGGACAGAGCTGACCTGTCACTGTTTCTATTCCAGCCGTAACAGATTGTGCAGGGTTGTATGAGGAGTCACGGTTAGTGGATATGCTGGAAAAGTCTTCAAACTCCAGACAAGGTCATTTGGCTGCCCTGAAACTCCTCACTGGAGTGGATGAAAATGGCCGAGAGAAAGAAGGTGTCAACAGCCACGCTCTGTCATTTCACAGTGGCCTGAAAATTAAATTAAAAAACAGTTAAGTAGCTTGTTAATTCATAAATAGGCTTGATAGGACATAGAATACCGTACTTTAAGACGAGAGGTGTCAAAAGAATCATGCAGCATCTGTCCAAAATAATAAATTAGTGTGGCTTTTAGCAGAAGTATTTAAAATTTTACACACCAATTCACAGAGTTGGGCCACATTTGCTTTTTATTGTTTAAAATGTTTGTATAGAAATAATATTAATAATAATATGTTTTGATTTGGAATTGTCTGTGGTGTCAACATGCTCATGAAATTGCTACCATGTGTGTCAACAGGGCTACTTTGACATAGCACAAATGATAAAATGTAATGTTCTACCTTTACGTCCAAGGTAAGTTCTGTTCTTGTAGAGAGCAGCGTCTCTTTTGAAAAGCAACTAGGAGCCTCTGTTTGGGAGGATACATCCACTGTCTGTCTGTTGTCTGACTCTGAAATCACAGTAAAAACACAGAAAACTAAATCAGATCACAATAAAAGCTAGACATTATGTTTAACACAAAACAATGTAAGTATAAGTTTATATAAATCAGTGATGTTGTGGCAGGCCACTAGAAAGTTACACTACCTCCACACCAGTAACAGGATGCAGGCTTGTGTGACTTAATCTACATTTATCTGTTTTTTTAGCTCATGTTTATTAGAGTAACCCACCTCTGTCACACTGATCCCTCCACGTTAGCAAATGTTAATCCACTTTTCAACACCAATTTTATTTTATACAGTTTTTGCAAACTACATCGCAGTGTAAACAAATCCTGGACCCAGAGGTCCATTATAAATTAGAATGTAACAATCCTTTTTTTGTTGATGTGTTGTTTTTTTCGGCTCGGTTGTTTTGGACAGCTCTGTGGAGCTCCGCAGCTAACAGCTGATTAATGCTAAAAATAGCTACAAGCTCTATCATTGATCATGGCGTCGCAGAACGCAAAAACGGTTAAAAATAAAAGAAAAACAGAGCTGACCCTAAAAGTAGTCCACTGGACCCTGTTTATACTCAGAAGACCAAACAAACCTGATTTTAATAAGATCCTTAACCATGTGTAATGGAGCTAATGAGCTGCTTAGAGCTAAAGCAGGAGCAGGATTATGGGTCCCTGCTGACAATACATCTTCTAATTTACAAAAAATAAACACAAATTTTTTGGGAGTTATTAAACGAAAGCGGGCAGTTAATCAAAGAAAGTAATCACAAAAACTTACGGTAGCAGTTCATAGCACAGATAACAATGCATTTTACTTACAGATGATGGTTGAGGTGACAAAAATAGCTGTTGAGTTTCAGTTGCTGTGTAAAGCCAGATTCATTCTGTCCAAAGTTTGAGAAAGAGTCCCGTGTGAAGTGACTGAGCAAACCATCATATTCAGATTGAAGTCTTGTGGTTAAAAATGGTTAAAAATGAAATTCAACCATTCCTGCTGACAATTTGGTTCTTGTGGAATCTTGTGCAAATTCCTACTATCACTACAAGTTCTCTCCGACATTTTCTTCCTCTAAAATCAACAAAATAATCGTAACAGGAGGGCCTTAGTTGTAGCTAGGGCTAGCCTTTTGTTCCAGCTGCAGGTGCATTTGGTTTATATATGGAGACTGGAGGGGGTGGAGACCATAGACATAGGGTGGAGAGGAGCAGGTTTGAGGAGGAAGGGCTCCCCCTTATGATGTGTTAGAAAGGCTTTCTCAGAACAGAAGTTTTTCTCTCGCCTTTTTCAACTTTCTAATTTACATAAAAGTAGGTCACATACAGCTTTGACTTTTTGGCATGCTACTGTTGACCACGCAAGCTGTCTTTATTCACCAACAAGGAAAATGTTGGCTTAGATTCTAGGTCCTCTTTCAATAAAAACAGTGTGTTTTGAAAAACACCTGACCTGTACATCTGTTGCTCCAGGGCAGCAACAGTTCAAAAGTATTTAGTTGTCTGATCTGTGATGATTCTGCTCTTCACATAACCCACGGCTCCCTCCGGATCAGTGAATATTTTATCCTTCCCATTGTGGGTGACATGAAGCCTTGCCGGGAAGAGCAGGCTGTAAAGTACATCCTGCCGACCTCGAAGAAGCCTCTTCACATTAGTAACCACAGCTCTGGCTTTGGCCACTTTTGTCCTGTGGTCTACTGCAACCAATGCCTCATTGTATCAAAGCTGGCCTCGAGAACGTGCACGAGTCAGAATCTCTGCACAGTCTTGATAATAATTTAGCTTAGCCACAACAGCTCAAGGTTTGTTACTCTCCTGCAGAGATCAGAATCACTTTGCTACTGAGCCAGCGTCCCGGCACAACAAAATTTCTGTTTCAGCACAACCTGTTCAAGATTTTAAATACAGCACATTAAAAACACATAGACAGAATCAAGCTGTTCTGTGGGCCTGCAGCCATCACAGCACTCCCATACGCAGATAAGAAAGGGTGACAAAAGGGGAGGGGGATTCCAGACCTACTCCTGACAGGGGATAGGTCTGATGTACAAAAAAAAACACCTCAGTACATAAAAGAACATATTCAGACAATTACAACATAATCCACGAGTGGTGGGATTGAGGGGCTGGGATCCCCTTTGCAACCAAGAGAGTTTGCAGCATCTAGCGCACCCTCCAACCTCAGCTCCTCAGGGCTGTGAAGGAGGCTCAAGGGGTGAGGACAGCATTGAGTCCATAGTGGGTTCACCCAGATCACTCACAAGCTGATCAAGGACTTTACAATCCCATGTCAGGAGTAGGGTAGGGAGGAGGCAGAGCATCCGTCAGCATCTATTCCAGAGGGAGTTTTGAATTCTTCAGCCCTCAAGGTTGGGGAGTCAAATTCAGATGACATTAATGGTTTTGGAACATGCCAGAGATAAAATTTCCTCTCTGCCTTCAGTCCTTTTCCATTCTCAAAAGCATCCAAACAGTTGAATCAATGGAGGTTAGTTTCCAACAAAGGTGAAAAGGAGAAAGTGTCTGCTCTCCTCAAGAGCAAGAAGAAAAAAAAAGAAGAAAAAAAGAGGGGGGGTCTGTCTGTCTTTGGTTCTTTCTCCAGCTGCAGCACATCCTTTACCATTTTAGCCACCTCTGTGGTCAAACTAGACCTCAGGCCCTCTTGAACTTCAAGAATCCAAATGTTGCATCTCCTCAACTGACCATCAAGGTCCTCACATTTATCTTGCAGTTCAGAAATTTCATTCTTTAGCTCCACCACCATGTTCCATAGAGAGATAAGCTCATGAGACCAGATGGACAAACTGCCCGTCACCTCTGTTACGCTGGTCCTGACCTGCGAGTGGAGCTCTGTGAAGGTGTTCTGCATCTTGGTTCTCAGTGCCCTAGCTCACCTTTAATAAAGTTGAAATCATCCACCATGGCACCTTTCAGTTTGGCTTCAAACATCTTGGAGAATTGAAACCTCCGTGCCATGAGCATGTCATCTTTCAGCTTCAACATATCCAACTTGCTAGGGCTGGAACTTGGTGTTGACAGGCCCGAAGAAGTTAAAGCTACAGCGGCTATAAAATCACTCCACCGTGAGAATGCACCAGCTTCTGGGGCGGCAGCACGAGTACTATTGCTCCTTTTAGGATTTGTCACCATTGCAATGAGCCTTCTAGGGCACGTCGGGACTAAAACAAAGCTTTAGGCGTTTTATGCAAAGTTTGGATTAAAAAACACTTTTACAAAGATAACCCATCAGGAGCTCAACCATCCACCCTACTCACTCTTGTTTTTAGTAAAAAGGTTTTTCTGTTTATAATTACACCTGTGTCTCGCTGTATTCTCTGGTCCTCAGTTAACTTTTTATGGTATCATCTGGCCACAATGGACCCATTGCCCACACAAGAGTGGTTGTTGAGGTGTAGAAATACAGCCATGCATAAACTGATCTCTAATAAGCAAAATATATAACGAAAACTGTAGCTTCACAGAACACTCCTCCCCTCACTTCTCCTGTGACCTTATCCCATTACCATGTCTTATCCATCCAGGAGCCATGCATGGAAAATGTATCAGTGAGTAGAGTCAATGTTATCACTCATTGTGCGAAACAATTACTTTTATAGACCTCTTTTTATTCAACTGAGTGAGCCAAGATTGCTGTTTTGATCTCCCTTCTGTCTGGCAAGACCAAGTTGTGGGGGCAACAGATTAGCAGAGCAACTCTGATCCTTCACAAGTCCAAGGATTTTTCTAAGAAATTCACCTTTTGACCTGTTTTTATCTGAGAGGGACCAGGTGGCTCTCCCACATCCAGTTCCTGAGTCACACGGGTCACAAAGGGTGCCTGTGCCGCTGGCCTCCACAGAACCCCAGGGTCCACACCACTCTGCCACAGTCAGCCTCCAGAACTTCTTTGTGGGCTCCCTTTGCCAACTGCCTGTGCCTTCTCGGGTTGGTCTCTTGACCTTCCTCCTAAACATTGTGCCTTTTTGGACTTTTTTTTTTACCGCTTACCCATTTTGATTGTTTTTTTTTCTTCTTTCTTTTTTGGGATATCTGGTATCCTTGAGGGAGGGATTTTGTCATGATCAATCCCTGCCTTGCCCTAATCACACCTTGCTGCAGCATTCTAAGTGCAGTCCATTTGAAACTGTTGTCCTATGCTCTGTTTTGTTTTTCCACTTCAAGCTCATGTTCATGTTCCTGGATTGTTCTTGCCTTCCCCACCCCGGATCTCTAGTGACTTCTGGACTTTGACTCTGACTTGGACTCTCCACCCCCTCTAGTCTGGGCCATATAACCAAATGCACCTGTAGATGAAGCAAAAGGCTGGGCCTAGCTAGAACTAAGGCCCTCCTGTTACCATTGTTTTGTTTATTTTAGAGGAAGAAAATGTCGGAGAGAACTTGTAGTGATAGTAGGAATTTGTACAAGATTCCACAAGAACCAAATTGTCAGCAGGAATGGTTGAGTTTCATTTTTTACCATTTTTAACCACAAGACTTCAATCTGAATATGGTGGTTTGCTCAGTCACTTCACACGGGATTCTTTCTCAAACTTTGGACAGAATGAATCTGGCTTTACACAGCAACTGAAACTCAGTGAAGTTCTAACAACATTTTTTCCATCCATGATAGAGCTTGTAGCTATTGTTTGTAGCATCGATCAGCTGTTAGCTGCAGAACTCAGTCAGGCTGTCCAAAACAACCAAGCCAAAAAAGACCATATTAATAAAGGTATGTTACATTCTAATTTATAGTAAACCTCTGGGAGCAGGGTTAGTTTACACTGCAATGTAGTGTGCAAAATACGTATAAAATTAAATTGGTGTTAGAAAGTGGATTAACATTTGCTAACATTGTGGAGGAATCCGTGTGACAGAGGTGGGTTACTCTAATAAACTAAAAAAACAGATACATGTAGATTAAGTCACACAAGCCTGCATCCTGTTACTGGTGTGGAGTTAGTGTAACTTTCTAGTGGCCTGCCACAACATCACTGATTTATATAAACTTATAGTTACATTGTTTTGTGTTAAACATAATGTCCAGCTTTTATTGTGATGTGATTTCATTTTCGATGTGTTTTTACTGTGATTGCAGAGTGTGTCGCAACAGAGACAGATGGTGGATGTATCATGCCAAACAGAGGCTCCTAGTTACTTTTCAAGAGACGCGGCTCTCTACAAGAACAGAACTCACCTTAGATGTAAAGGTAGAACATTACATTTTATCCTTTGTGCTATGTCAAAGTAGCCCTGTTGACACACATGGTAGCAATTTCATGAGCATGTTGACACCACAGTCAATTTGTTTTCTATTAGAACTTATACAAAATGTCAATTCCAAATCAAAACATGTCATTTTTTTCTAATAAATTTTAACATTAAAAGCAAACTGTGGCCCAAATCTGTGAATTGGTAAAATTTTAAATACTTCTGCTAAAAGCCACAGTAATTTATCATTTTGGACAGATGCTGCATGATTCTTTTGACACCTCTGTTCATAAAGTACTCTATGTATTTAGATCAAGCCTAACAAGCTACTTAAAAAAATTTTTTATTTCTTTTTCAGGCAACTGTGAAATGACAGAGCGTAACTGTTGCCACAAATTACCCTCATTTCTCTCGGCCATTTTCATCCACTACAGTGAGGAGTTTCAGGGCAGCCAAAAGACGTCGTCTGGAGTTTGAAGACTTTTCCAACATATCTAACAGTGACTCATACAACCCTGCACATCCTGTTACAGCTGGAATAGAGACTAGCCTGGCCAGCCACATCAATGCTTCTTTATGGGAAGCATTGGGTCTGGTAACGCTCCTATTCAAATAACCCCACCCCCTGAGAGTTCTCAGCGAGCCAATCAGCACTGAGCAGCGTACGTCACACACCGCGACGCTCAGTTTCTCATAAACAACAAAGATAGCATCTGAAGCTGAGTTTTTTGCGCTGTGCTACTCACAGACATATATATACGTAGATGCCTCGTGGACTGGCGCTGCCGTAGTGGCCGGCCGCCATCTTAGATGGGTCTCCATTCGCCCCCAGTGCATTCATTTCTACTGAGGAAGGTGCTTACCCAGCTAAAAACACATATCGCGGTGTCACCTTTACTTGCGCTAATGGAGCAACAAGTAAAAAATGCTGGAAAGCTGGGGTTAACTGCAGTGCAGCTCGGCGTGAACAGTGAGAGGGAGATTGTTAGCAGTGCTCCTTTGATGCCATCTTTGACTACAGCTAAAAAACTACAGCGTTGCACGACAAGTTGTCATTTCCGCCTTTTTTCCGATTGGTTATTTTTGAGCTGGCTAGTCCTGCCCCTCATGGTGCTCGCTGCCTCCGAGTATCCAGACTAGTCCTCTGTGTAGAACAGACAGAGGGAGAGTCTGGCAGGCCAGGCTAAATAGAAACAGGGACAGGTCAGCTCTGTCCTGGACTGTCCACTGAAGTCCAGCAAGCAGGTTGGGGAGGAGAGGATGTTGTCTAAGCTGACATCCATGGATAACACCTCCCTACATTCACAGTATGAGAAGGAGCCCATTCTTACCAGCAGCTGTCAGACTCTATAACACAGTTTAGTTATTGATTATTTATGCATCACTTGCTTAATTGAGATATTAACAGTTGAATTTCTCATTTGTGGGAGAGTCTTCTCAGTTTAGAGGAGTTAGTTCACATGGCCATTTTTACAGTTTATTTGGCACAGTGCCATTGCAAATTGTTATTATTTTTATAATTAATTAAATCTAAATTTGAAATGTCTTATTCATTGCAGTCATACATCTGCAACACATGATGATGTAAAATTCGGTGTCTGAGTGATGCCTACTCAGTCTCAAAGCTTTTAGGGCACACTAGTGAAGAAAACCTTCATATATGGATGATGACATTTAGAAAGTAGATTATTTGAATCACTTTTATTGGCCAAAATTGTAAAACATTCAAGGGATTTGGTTTATATTTCACATAGTCACAACCTCCCTCATGTCCCTGTCAGAAGCGCCCCGGAGGTAGGCCATTTTCAAACTCTATAAACTCCAAAAATTTCAATAGAAACACACCCATAAGTGTTGCTCAGATTGAAGTTACACCTTTCCACTATCTTCTGGTTTAAAGTAGTAACTTCATGAGGGATCATATTTGCAGCTGTGGCTCGTTAAACTCAGCAATAATGCTTGTCGCAATATTATGACTTTGGCGCTTAAAGGGTTAAAGGCGGCAGGAAAGACCCCTGTTTGAAGAGAGCAGTTCATCATGGTTAAAATCTCATCACTAAAATATCCATAAAATGACTTAAAAAATGAAGTGGGATCTGGATCTAAGAGATGTGGTGGGCCTCACTGAGGAGAAAACGTTATCAAGAGTCTCAGCTTCCACCAGGACAAACCAGCGTCTACTCTGGACAGGAGCTTTTGTCAATTCTGACTGGAATATGGGAGGGTCAAGCTTATAAACTGTAGCTGTCTACTCTTGCTCAATGAGCAGAAACTACTTATGAATACCCCTCTTCACTACCCCTTAACTCATTCACTGCCCTTTTATTACGGGGTGTGCGTCAGAAACGAGCCCCTGCACCGTGAGAACAAACATCACGTGTCTAAAGCGGATCTTCATCCGTGTCACACATCACGTGATCAAGAAGCGGAAAATCAATGAATTAGAATAGAATAGACTTTATTGATCCCACAGTGGGGAGATTCACTTGTCACAGCAGCACCATCACTCAAAGGGTAATTAGAAGAAGATAAAAAACAAGGATACATCTATATACACATAGGCAGTAATTAGGAGTTTGTTTTGGGACGCTGCTGTGAAAAAAGCGATGCGCCAACCGGAAATGCTTCTGCAGCAGCGCTTGGGCACCAGATTGTGAAAGAATGGATAACGCTAGAAATACGGTGATTCTTCCTGATGTAAGAAGTGAGTCTACTCTTTCTTTTGGTAGTTTTGGCGTTTACATGATCATAGAGCACAATGTTCTGCGACTCTTCAAAAAACAGTAAAAACGCTGGCAGTCAGGGGCTTTCTGATCAGAAAACGGCTGGCAGTTAATGAGTTAAGGAGTCGTTAGCCTTTGTGTGGGAATGGTTGTATTGATTAGATGCTGGAGGGTGTGACCTAGACTGAAACTGTTTGGGAATTAGGTTCAGAGCTGCATTATAGGTGCTGGAAAGGTGAAACCTGAGGCCTCCTCCTCTATTTAATGTAGTTTTTTCCCATTTGACATAGATAGCTTCCTTTACTCCTGTCTCAAACCATCTATCTTCTCTGTCCAGAATGTGTACTTTGCGTAAACACCTGAAGGACAAGGGACACACTTTTTAAGATGACATATTCTCTTCATCTGCAAGAAAACTTGTTGCTTTTTGTTTCACTCACACACACTGAACTTGGCAAAAGAACTTTTGTCCACTCAGCACACTCAGCTTGGAACGAACTACAGGCCTACTAGACAATGACAGAGGTAATTTCGTTGAGTGTTTTTAAATCTAAACTAAGAAACCTTGAGGCCAACACCATGACATGCAACTGTTTAATTTAGATTGCTTCTAACTTTTAATTGATTTTTAACTATTTTTACTATATTTTGTGTTGTTTATACATGTGTTTTGACTGTGTAACGTTTTTTCTGTAACTTTGTGTGATGCCTGCTGCTGCCCATCTTGACCAGGTCTCCCTTGAAAAAGAGGTTTTAATCTCAGTGGGATTTTCTTCCTGGTTAAATAAAGATTAAATAAAAAATAATAATAAAAATATAAAAACCCATATATACCCAGATGTACATATCCGTATCTATACATTGAAACATACATACACATACTTACATACATACATATACCTAGATACTCACGTACACATGATACACTTACATATATGCACACACACACACAGACACAAATCCGTACATATAAACTCACATACACACACATACACGGATACATACATTCTCACATACATGCCTATGCACACACATACATATCCCTCTGTTCAAACCTATAACACAAGTTCATCACTACCATGCTTTGTTGTTGGGAAAAACAAACTCAGATATTTTGTCCTCATCTTGCAGACACATGTCATTTTTAAAACAAATCCATTTCTGTCCAGTTAAGCAGTCTAAAAGCGGTTGCACACCATTTATGTATTAGAATCAAATCAAATCCCCCTAACACACACAGCTCTGTATTTCTCTTTTTCTTCTTACCATCTTTCTGGTACAGAGTGATCTCGACTTTCCGCTCCTCTGACCCCAGCAGTGCCTGAGCCATTTGGGCAATAGCCAGCCTCTTGGTGTCAGGTCCATACAGGAAGTTACATGTACAAGGTTTCTGCATAATCTCAGCTCGTGTGTAACCACACATGTGGCAAAAACCATCATTGCAGAAGATGATAGCGCAGTTCTCCACTCTTGCATTGGCGATGAGAAACTTACGACCTGTGTGGGATGCAGAGAGAGACATTCCTTGTTTAGAACTAAAACACATCAATGCCAAATATTGGCGTACACTGCAACTTTTTCAGCAACTTAATTGCACATGAATCATATTCTCACACTGTATAACCTAATGCCTGGATGTGACCTGAATGTTCACACTGTTTGTGTGGTAGCATACCTAAAAGTATCCTAAAATAGTAGATTTTTTTCCTCAATGCATCGAACCTTCTAGTCCCAGTGGTTCCCAACCTTTTTTTCCATTAGGACCCCCTCGCCAGTGTCCAAGAGAAGCCAGGACCCTCCAACCCCAACTCCTACCCACATACACACATTAAAAGTGATTAAAAATTTATACAGATATACAGTTATAATTCAGAGTTGTGATTATAATATTGGATGTATTACTGATAAATAAATGTACTTTTTACAAGTATAATTTTGGTAACCTCACAACCCCAGTACAGATTAAATTGTGGGAACCCCCTTGGGGGCATCATGGACCTCAGGCTGGGAACCAAAAACTCAGTAGAAAGGAAAGTTTGTCTGAGGTGTTAATCACTTCTTGTAACCCCCTGTGTGTAGTGCTAAATTCGGCCCGACCTCAAAGATTGTCACTAGTGGAAAATCGGCTCATTTTGCCCTTAGTAGTGGTTTATTAAAGTATTCAAGCAAACAGCTGAGATAAAGCTGCATCTCTTCCTAAACATTTAATAACAACCAACTCATCAGAGCAGCAGCATGAACACAGAACAATAACCTCTAAAGGATGATTACAGTCTTTTGGAATATTTTTGTTTTCATGTTTGGTGTTCTGTGAATTAGTCTCACAATATTTCTTAACAATCATATGATGATGCCTAATAATCTCCTGATCATTTCTGTCAGGCATATGTTTTCTATTTTTCTGAGTAGAGGGACAATCTAAACCTCATGGTAGAAAAGTGTTTTGCACCATTACACAACACAGTGTGATGGATGAAAGCGAGTATACTAAAGGCTTTAAATGGGCTGGCACAGACGTGATATTGTGAAAAAATACATCTTCCTTTAGGTTATGACCCATAGCCAATAGTTTAAAAAAAAGTCAGACTTTCCATACACTCTGGAATAGTGATGGTAAACTCGATTATTTTTACTGAATCAGCTTTTTCAGGAACTCATACTGAACCTTTAACACGCAAACACAGTAGGCGGAGCTTGCCCATTATTATGCGTGTGTGTGTTTTTATAATTTATAAAAGAAATATTTTTGTGTGAATTTGTTTAATTTTAATTTAATTTTTTTGCCATTTTGATAAACATGAAAAGTCAGATGAGCCAGTTTTCCTGGCATGTTAACTGAGGAGATTAAATAAATTAAGACCCAACAAATCACCTCTCACAGCCGTTTTCCTGATATGAGACGTTCAAATATCTTCTGATAAAAATGACATTTCTCAGTTCTTCCTGGAAAAGCAGAAGAAAAACATTCTGTACTTCACCTTTAATGGATGAAGAAAGTGAAATCACCTGGAACCACATTTTCCTGCTGTTTGTTTGTGTGTGTGTGTGTGTGTGTGTGTGTGTGTGTGTGTGTGTGTGTGTGTGTGTGTGTGTGTGTGTGTGTGTGTGTGTGTGTGTGCATGAAGGTGTGTGGCCGGTGTGTTGGTGGAGAAGCAGCAGGGCAGTTTCCATGGTGATAAAATATTTGCACTTCAACTGTAGTACAGTAATATTCTCCCTGGAGGACGGTGACTTCGAGGCAAAGTCCTCTCCTAGGAGCACCAGGCAGACAAAACACACAACCCAGAAGGTTTTCTTTGTCTTTGCAGGGATGTAATTATTAGAGGAAGCACACAAACAATGAATCGGTTTTGAGTTTCAAACATGAGGACAGTGAGGGGAGAGGGATACCTGCACAGAGGATCAGTGTACAGTAAGCAGACACGCTCTGAAGTCACCCTGTAGCTCAGCACACACTCTGAGCTGGAAACCTTCAAGGCTACATGTCCACACCTGTCAGAGCAGTGTTTCTGTTTGGCCTATCTAATTAGTTTCAGATTTAAAGGGTGATATCTAATTACATGTATTGCTGTATTCTGAGTGTAGAATTCAGACAAACAGAAGCCTTCAGACAGTAAACATGTTATCCCACATGCATTATGCATGCTCTGTCAGACTCACTTGGGTGTGCCATTTGTTTGAATGTGAGCCCATTTGCACATGGCACACCCGTTGGCCAGTGAGTGAAGCTGCAAAATCCTGCAGCAGTAGTCTAGAATAAGGGATAAGGGTCCCCCTATTACTATTATTTAGTGCATTATTAAGCATTAATAAACAAAGGATTCCTTTATTCATGTTCCCAATAGTGTTAACTACTAAGTGTCCTTGAGATTAGGACAAATAGGGGGAGACACCTTTATAGGTGTTACCATGAAGAAAGCTAATTGGATCACAGGAAATCCACTGAAATATAGACTAATTGAAATACAGTTTTATGCCAGGTTAGAAATGCAGGTTTTTGTAAATCGATAGAAATATTTACATCCACACAATTATAATTGCATATTTTATTCTAACACTGTCCAGTTTTACTTTTCAGTATTACAGAGGTTGTTGCATGCTGCTAGTGTGAGCATGAAGGCAGCTTGAGCCCCAGCTTTGAAAACGTACACTTGCCTCACCAGTCACTCACACCTGTTCACTCCATGGAAAAACTCAGGGTAGGGCTCAAGTTGTCCAATGACCTGTGTCCCACATCTTCCAGTCCCTTCTATGCGTCTACCCTCTTCCACGTCTTTGGGTTTCTGTTCCTCTCAGTCGTATTTTCAGGTTTTACTCCTCAGTTTCCCTCTTATTTCTGTGCAGTTTTAGTATATTTAGCTCCTGTTTAGCCTCCCCATGTCCATGACCTTTGACCCCGGTGTTTTCCTTAGCAGTTGCTTTTTGTATGTCGTCCATTCGTTTATTCATTTTAGTTTATTCCTCAGTTTCATTTGTAACATCTTGTTCTTTGTGTTCAGTCTAGTTATTATTGTTCCTGTGTCCTGTAGAGGATCCATTTCTGGGATTGATCCTCAGTCACAATATCAGCTGGAGACCCCAAATACAAAGTGTACAAAAGAAATTGGCAAAGAATATTGTTATGATGAGACAATGTAGAAACCTTTTGGACCACAAGCACTACTCATCTTGTACTGTTCACTTTCCTTTTTAGTGAGCTTCATGGTTTCATGCAGTCCGTACTAATATAAAGGAAAATATAAAGAAACTCATACCTCGGGATAGTGGGCTAATTACCAGAGGTGCGGACTTGAGTCACATGTCTTGGACTCGAGTCATTAATTTGATGACTTTAGACTTGACTTGAAAAAACATTCAAACATTTGGATTTGAATTGGACTTCTACACTAGTGACTCGAACTTTGATTTGACTTGAACCCATTTACTTGAAAATACTTGATATTTATCCATATTTACCTTAGATTTAAACATCTATTATTTCACAATTGCCCACTTTTAAGTCATTCATGCATCTTGTATTAAACAGAGACGTCTCTCTGTGGGCTGGTGTGCTGCAGTTTTTGCAATCGTCTACGTGTCTTCTATCGCTATTGCAACCCTAACCCTTATCCAGATTTAAAAAAACACCCTAACCCTCCATCTCTCTAAACAGCGCTGCAGTTGACGACTCCCAATAGTAACTTCTTTCAGGAAAAAATAAATGAGTTGACAAAAATATAATTTTAGGACATCTGGAAATAAACTTGGTGCTGTTTACTTGTTGTGAATGTGGAGGGTTACATTTTTTTCAGGGATGTCCAGTACGTGCTGGTCGATAACCGACATGAGTCATACTGGCCACGGCCCCCTGGTTTTGCCACCAGTCTGCCTCCAGTTCAGGACCATAGACAACTCCGCTACATCGTGCCTGCTGGTGTTCTTCCATCCAGCACCATGGAGAGCGACATCACCTGAACTCCCTTCAGCTGCAGCTGATAGAAATCTTCAGCTGCAGCCTATTTAAGAGAGATTTTGTTTGTAGCAGGGGGAGGAGAAGCAGGTGCAGAGAGAAAGCAGGGGATCAAGGAAACAAGCAGGAGAGCTTCTAAGGGAGGCTCAGACAAGAGATGGCCTTACAACATTGAAGTTTATTAAAGCTGAACATTTTCAGTATCCATGAAATCCACAAGCATCATTACTTGACTGTCATATTTTCTTCTTGAACTATGAGAGATGGCTAACATTACATTTATTAAACTACTGGGTCAAACTTGATCAGATCCGATTGACTGCTTGCAAAACATAGAGTACAAATCTGAACTATACTACTAAATGAAGCTCCACTCAAAGTCCATCAAATGTTTTTAGGAGAGTGGCCACATGGGGATTCACCGTTGATGCCTTTTTGTGGACCAGCTTCCCCGTCCTCTTTGACACCACCTTCTCCTGCCTGGTCTTTCTTCCCTTCACGGATTGATACCAATGAGGCGCCTAAAATGAAATCGTAGAGAAAGTATATAGTATTAGGTGTGGTAAGTAAAAATCATTTAACATGGAACCCTATCACATTATTGAAAAAAGAATTAAGATGCATTTGTATGATAATCACCCCCTGTGTCACAACTACAGGAGGATGATTTGATTTTGAAAAACTAAACAAAACATTCATGATTGAGGATTACAACAGATCAACTGCTGCCATTAAAACAGTTTATTTAACTCTAATTTGAGGCATTATGAAACATTGTCATATTTGGAAAATTTGCTGGCAGTGATTTCAAACGTCAAGATGTACAGTATATACTTTTTGAAGACTATTTCAGGTCAGCTTAAGAAGAGCGATTAGAGGAGGACACACATTGCTCAATGACACCACCACACTGAGTGACATGGCCAGTCTGAACAGCCCCATTCCTTAAGATGAGTGCTTTACAGTTGTTGCACCGATCTCCTGCACATCTGTGCACATCTGTGCAGGAGATCGGTGCAACAACTGTATATGTAAAGTTAATATACAAGCATGGCTAATATTAAATGGCAATTCAGTATTCCTGAACAGAGCTGGGAAGAGGGGTAACACATTCAAACAATATTTCTGACAGAAAATTTACCTTTGAACAAACTCCAGTGTCCTTGCAACTTCTTCTTCCATTTTGAACAGATAGAAGATTGCAAAAGCTGCAGCAAGCCCCACGATGAAGGTTTTTTAGGTGCCTTCACAGATAACCTGGCTTTCAATGCTGAACATGCAGTGCCTCAATGTGACTCCATCACCTGCAACTGATGCAGACAACAATCATAGAAAACAAATGTGGGTATAAGAGCCCTATATGAGGATAAGAAGTTCACAGAAAAGCCACACATCATTTTTACTTTTACTGTTAGCTATATCACATTAAATGCACATTTGAAGCTACTTTTTAGCTTTTTGCATCAACCTGTGTAACAGCGTCTCCCTATAAACTCCTTTAAACCATTTTACGTGGAAGAGAACCACAACAAATGGTAAAATTGCACCTTGTAGCCAGCAAATCAAATGACCAAGCCAGCTCAAGCTAGTAACGTGCTTCAACAAAAAGTTAAACTTTTGTCCACAGTTGCTAAATGAGTGAATTGTATGCAAGCTTGCAGCATGCAATTTTGACTTGAAAAAAACAAAAAAAAACAGTCCATAAAATGTTAATCCAACACAAAATTGAATATCTTATTCTGACTTTTGCAAGATTATATTTACCTTCTTGAAAAGGGGCAGGGTGGATGGAGCGCTGAAGTTGATGAAAACAAGGGAAAGCAGCAGGTGATGCCTAACGAAGTGCTCCGTCCAGTTTGGTGCTTTCAGTTTAAGAGTCCAGATGAAAACTAATTCTTCTCTTCCTGTTACTGTTTCCTCAGTCTTGAATAAACACACTGATGTGTAGGCCTATTTTCAATTTCATTTATTTTCTAATTTTACTCAGATGTGTAACTGAATGGACCCAATATCAAGTCTTAACTGAAAATAAAGAAATACAATATTATACACTAAGATTATGCTAGCTTGCTGTAAAAAAAAAAAAAAGCTGCTTTGTACCGTAAGAGTTTACAGAACCTTTCCATTAATATCTTGTTTCTCAAAGACGTCAGAATTTACAGTATTCAACTGTATTAATGGAGAACGGTATACTACTGTTCAAAATATCCAGTATTTTTTGCAGCAATTTGTTACAGTGTAGATTCACCACTGAACTCTCTCTATGGGACGGGGCCAGACTATATATTCACATATATAGGAGGGCTTGTCAGGCTATGGGTTTCATCGAATTCAAGCATCTTATTTCTGGGTTGAACTAGGTCACAAAAATAACTTGTATTTCATAAAAAATGACATCTTAATAGTGCTAATGGTGATATTTCATCATATACTGTGCCTATAGTTGCTCTGCAAGGTGTAAAATAGCCTGATACAGGCCCTTTAAAGGATGACTTTTCTTATCAGCTGAGTTTGATTAAAATGTTTCACATAGATGTCTAAATTCACAATTACTTTTTGTACAATTTCTAAGTGAATTTGCACTTGTTTCATCAAGTGTTGAAACAAATATAGATTTCAAAAAGAATGCATGGTCTATGATTTACAATGAACATATGATTGCAATGTTGTTTTAAAAATGACTTGACATGACTTGAAATTTAACGTGTCAGACTCGAGACTTGACTCGACTTGAGGATAATGACTTGAGACTTGCAAAACAATGACTTGGTCCCACCTCTGGTAAATACCCAATGATTCAAACAAGTAACAATAAATATATATGAAGGTACATTAAATGCTACTAATACTCCCATAAATGTATAAACTGTGACGTTTACTAATGCCATATATGGAATGAATGAGGGGAAGGTGAACATAAGCTTCTCTGCTTCTGTCTTCTCCCTTTGAGCTCTGTTGTAATGTTGTGAACTCTATAAGATAATAAGAATGTAACTGATCAAATAAATAAATAAATAAATAAATAAATAAATAAATAAATAAATAAATAAATAAATAAATAAATAAATAAATAAATAAATAAATAAATAAAGAACAGAAGTGAATAAAACCCAGAGACGGTGCTAAAATCACCGATGATAACTGGGATGGAACATGGTCTGGACCATCTCATTAACTTTGAGTTCTGCTTGAGGAGGGCACCGGTGCTCTTACTCTGACTGTCGAATTTCCTGATGATGGTGTCCAGGAAGGTGTTCTGCGGAGCTACATGGCCCCTTCGGACCGGCATCTCTGCTGCTGTGGGCCCGAACTTTCAAAGGCTCCTGGACTTTAAATCGGTTCCGCACCCGGATGCAGAGACGCCCAACAAAGGAAGGTTCGGTGATCCAAGGATCTCCGGGAGGAGACTGCTGTAAATAAACACGCGTGTCCTCTCTGTGGATCCTGGAGGAGGAGGATGGTTCCTGCAGGTCTCAGTGCAGCGGAGCTCTCCTACGGCGCTGCAGCCCGTTCCCAGGAGGTGGACGGGATGACTTCACCGATCAGCCTCGGTAGAGCCATGTCTCCGGTGTGAGAGGCTGAGAGGAGAGGAGCGTTGAATAAAAACAAAAGCTTCACGCAGCTCGATTCTCCTCAGAGCCGTCTCAGGTTTTCTACGCTCCTCGTCACTGTGCGTGCTGCTGCGCCTCCTTTAACTCTTTAGATGCAGGTGCTCACCTGCTGTGACGTCACTATTTCTCCAGTAGAAACCTCACAACAGATTGATACGATTTACCTGAAACACCGACGAATACATGTGGTTTAATGGCAACTGACTTCATCACACCTACCGGATTCACCACCACTGGGGTTAAATGATGCCTTCAGTTACTGTAGGAAAATATGGGTTTGGCTGGTGGCGTTTCCCTGATCCTATAGTCTAAACAGAGTTATGAATAATCTGCAGATGTGGGGCGTGTCTTCCTGAGAACCAAGCTTTGTTTTTAGTGTTTACTAGCTCTACTCTTAAAGTATTTTTCTGGTTGCATTTAAATTCACCCATCAACTTCTCTGATCCCCATCAAGAAGGGCTGAAATAATTTTTGAGACATATTGAATGGCAGTGTGCCTGCAGAGCAAAACCTCAAGAATCATTCATCAGAATCTGACATTTTGGTGTAAATCACAAATATCAGTTCCCATCTCAATTTCTGAAGCAGCAGAGAAACTAGAGAACGTATGTAGACAGCTGACAGGAAAAAGAATATATATTCTGTTTTTATCTGATCTTTTTACCTTGTTTTTATATTTTTATTTTTTTATATACTGTTTAACTATGGACCTGTGTCTGGATTAAAGTTTGATGATGATGATATTCAGAGAACCAATAACATCAAGGTTTTCACACTATTTTACACAGATGGTCAGAGAAGTTCCACCAGGGATTCTGGGTGCATTGAGGTGATAAAACTGTCATTGTTGGAGTGACAAGTGCAAGCAAGTAAATGCTAACCCTCTAAGGGGTCCATGGTGGCATGCAGAAAATTCTGAACATTATATATTTAAAAGCATTAATCAGGTGCATTTTGAGAAAAGAAAAGTAGAGTTACAGGCTGGTAAGAATATATAATACAGTATCTATAGCTGTTCATGGCATTAAAGTAATATATTTGAGTTAACAATGTTATTATCCTGTCCTTTCTTTAACCATTCTGAACACTGACCACAGCTAGTAAATCCACTGATGCATCCATGCTGCTCAGCCCCAAAGCTGAACTGATGTTGCTTATTTAACAAAATAACAAGTCAGCTGGGCAGAGCTCACTGTTGAACATGCAGAGCTTACAAAACTATGTGATTCTCACAACAATGTAAGGAACAATGCTGAATCGAGCTGTTTTTATTTGTTGTTGGTTTACATAATAACAAGATCTATCTGCAGGACCTTAGGCCCAAGGCTGGAGTCCTGTAGTTTTATACCTCAGACCCATGCACTTTAGATCATGACCTGTTATTATCATGTATTCTTTAAACCAATATCAGAGTATTTTGTTCAAATGTTGAGACAGCTAAACCTTTAATTACAGAGGACTAAATAAAATCACAATCAGGGATTATCACTCCCTACCTTTAATGACCACTGCCCTGGATTCGGTCTCTCAGTCCACTATCTTCACTAAACTGGACTTCCGCAGTGCATACAACCTGGTCCGCATCAAGGAAGGAGACGAGTGGAAGACAGCGTTCATTATCCCAACAGGGCAGTACGAGTATTTGGTCATGCCTTTCGGCCTGTGCAACAGCCCAGCTGCCTTCCAGCATCTCATCACGGATGTTGAGTCGGTGGCCCCCTCTACTTGGACGGCATACTCATTTACTGTTGCACCCCGGAGGACCACGTGCATCATGTCGGAGCTGTCCTATCCCGCCTTCTTGAGAACGGCCTCTACTGTAAGTTGGAGAAGTGTGCCTTCCATCAGGAGACCAACTCCTTCCTGGGGTTTGTCATCTCGTCTCAGGGCCTGGCCATGGATCCCCAGAAGGTCCAAGCAGTCGCACAATGGCCGATCCCCTCCTCCCTGAAACAACTCCAAAGGTTCTTGGGGTTCTCCCACTTCTATCGGAGATTCATACATAACTTCAGCGCCCTTGCAGCTCCACTCACCGCCTTGACCAAATCAACTCACCAGAAGCATTGGTTTCGACTCACGCCTGACACCATCTAAGCCTTCCACACCCTGGTCCAGCGCTTTACCTCCGCACCCATTCTCCTCCACCCAGATCCCTCTCGACCTTTCATCGTCGAAGTGGGAGGCCAGTGCCGTACTATCCCAGCGGGGTCCTGACTCCAAACTGCACCCATGTGCGTACTTCTCATGGAAGTTCTCCCTCACACAACAACCATCCGAGAGCTTTTGGCCATCAAATGGGCACTGGAGGAATGGTGCTAGTGGTTGTTAGGCACAACCGACACTTTTACCATTTGGACTGACCACCAAATCCTGACTCATATTCAGACCGCCTGTCAACTCAACCCCCGTCAAGTCCGCTGGGCGCTCTTCTTTGAACCCTACAACTTCCACACAGCCTACCATCCCGGATCCAAAAACCTCAAAGCCGATGCCCTGTCACGCCGATTTACTCGGACCCCCTCTTCCCAAGAACCCTCGCCAATTGTCCCAGCTCAACGCTTCATGGCATCTATTCACTGGCTGTTGAAGGACTCCACTCAGGCTGCCCTTCCTACTGACCCAGCCCCCGCCGAGACTCTGCTAAACGTCCCTGCAGCTTGTCACCAGGAGGTACTGTCCTGTAATGAACCGGTTCTGCAAGGCCATACATCTGTATATGTAGTTTTCCTTTTTTCCAGCCTGACAGTTATAGTTCTTTTTACCTGTGTTTTCACAGTGTTGATTTGTTGTTGTTATAACAACAGTGTTATTAGTATTGTTTGTTTGTTTTTGCATTTTTATCTAATTTACATCTGTTTCTTCCTGTTCGAATGTTATTTATTTATGATCATTTTTATAGTGTTATAGATTTGTGGTTGTTTTTTAAATCATTTTCACTGTTTCATCATTCTGAAATTCTATTTTATTTACATTTTATTGTTAATACATTTGCTTCATTAGGAGTAAAATTAGTTCCTCTGTATGATTTTCCCCTTATTTTGAATGAGTATCTGTTGGGTGGATTTTTCCAAAAAACCCTCAACAACAATTTTTGTTAGATGGAATGACTTTTTAAGATAATATAAAAGTGGAGAAAAAGCAAACCTAAAGAAAAAAACCTGAGAAAATTCTAACGGCACACATTGTGCCAAAATGTGCCCAAATTATAAGGTCTGCCTGGATTTCTATCAACTAGTAACTCTTTAAATTTTCTATTCTTCATTTCTTGTATGAATTTTAGTTCAGCAAATGTTCAGATCCTATTCTGTAGATTTTTAGATGCTTTAGGCTGCAACCAGATACTTTCAAAGGAATATTAACATTATGTTGAGCTTAGTATACTCGTTAGACCTAGTGTGATATTTATTATTGATGAGGTGAAGAAGAGAGGACAGTGTGATAAGGAGCATCACTGACAAATGGGTTGGCTGAGTGATGAAGAGTGTCCAGTTTTTTAGGTCAGAACTTGATGCCATTTTCTAGATGACATCGCCATAGTCCACAATTGGGAATATTGTCTGTTTAGCAAGGATGTGTTTGGCAGCATGAGTGAAGGAAGTTTTATTACAAAAAAGAAAAGCAAGTCTTGCTTTGACATTTGATAGATTGTTGATGTGAGGAAAGATAAAGATGAATCCAGACGGATGGTCAGATATGTGTAGGTTGTAATGTAATCCAAAGCGGAACTGTCAGCATAAGACATTTGACGGGAATGGAAGTTTAGGTTCATGTTTCCTTGTTGGTTCCTTAAAGATGTTTATTTGTGTTCTCCAAGCCTCTGTGGATTTTTGTAATTGTGCTCTGGAGCCTCTACCCTGTGGTATCCTGGCTTCATGGATTAGCTATGTTTGGGTCCTACCTATCTACAAACAACAATCTGACAATTTTGTGCTCTTATGTTTTTTATAAGTAGACATTTACACTGGTTTTATGAGTCTTCTTTATGATTTTATGTGTATGTGGTTGTGTCTCTCTATTTCCCTGTTTTTGTGAAGCACTTTGGGATTCTTTCTGCGAAAGGTGCTATAATCACTTACTGCACTTACATATTTGTCCTGAAGACACTCCTTTGATATGTTGGCTGTGTGCGTAGGGTTATTGTCCTACTGAAAGATGAATCTTTGCCCCAGTCTGAGGTCAAGAGCTTTCTGAAGCAGGTTTTCAGCCAGGGTGTCTTTGTACATTGCTTCACTAACCTTTCCTCACTCTTGACTCCAGTTCCTGCTGCTGAAAACATCCCCCAGCATGATGCTGCCACCACCATGCTTCACTGTAGGGATTGGTATTGGCCTGGTGATGAGCAGTGCCTGGTTTCTTTCAAACATGATGCCTGGCATTCACACCAAAGAGTTCCGTTTTTGTTTCATCCGGCCAGAGAATTTTGTTTCTCGTGGTCCTTCAGGTGTTTTTTGACAAATTCCAGACAGGTGGCCATGTGCTTTTTACTAAAGAGTGGCTTCCATCTGACCACTCTACAATACAGGCCTGGTTAGTGGATTGCTGCAGAAATGATTGTCCTTCTGGAAGGTTCTCCTCACTCCACAGAAGAGTGCTTGAGCTCTGAGAGAGTGATCATCATGTTGATGGTCACCTCCTAAAGCCTAATTTATACTTCTCCGTCAGCTCGAATGTGGAGTTGTGCACACGCATTGACGGAGGTGTTTTCCCTTCAGACTTCTCCGTCACCTGGGGAGAGTTAAAAGCAATTCCCCGCCAGGACAACAGAGGGCGTAGCGCTTTTCTGTGGTATCCTGCCACCATTACAGTCACATATCCGGTCCACGATAGTGCATTTATACTGTGTTTACATTGTTTTAATGTATTTCAGAAACTTTTTAACATGGATGAACTTGTCCCTCAGTCTCCTCCATCTCTTCATGTGATCAGCACCTCTATCCACGTTTCCCATCATTTCCGTCCACAAATAAAACGCTTGTTGTGTATCTTTTTGTTCCTTCAGTCACGGATGAATAAACTTTCATATTTTCAGACTTTTTCCACGAGGTATTCTTCAGTCTGCTCCGTGTTTGCCACTAGATATCTTCAGCTCTCTTTATTTTTTGAGGGAGCAATGGCGGTGCTGTTGACGTAGCTTGCGCTCTATGAGGGCATGTCTCCGTTACCCTCTGCGGGCCTTACGAGAGCCCTTGCACCGATGCAAAATGGCGCTGCGTGTCTCCATACTGACGCAGACGAAGAAGTATAAATTAGGCTCAAGGCTATCTAAGGCTCTTCTCCCCCAATTGGTGTGTTTAGATGGCTGGCCAGCTCTAGGAATCTTGTTTTGCTGGTTCTCCCACTACAGATGCTCATGGGGACCTTCAGAGCAGCAGAAATATGTCTGCATCCTTCCCCAGATTTGTAGGGTCCACTGATCATCTCAAGGTTGATCGATGGAAACAGAAACACCTCAGCTTAATTCTGAGCTTCACAGCAAAAGCTGGGAACACTTGTGTACATGTGAATTCTCTTTCTTTGTTTTTTAAAGAAATTTGCAAAACTCTTTTAAAAAAATCACATTGTCATTACGGAGTGTAGTGTGTAGGATGGAAAAAAAGAAGAAAATTTGTATCTGTTTTGGAATAAGGCTGTAACATAACAAAATGTGGATACTTTCTGAATGCTCTGTATGGCCTCACATACATGAATTCTGTCATTAGTTCAGTGTTCTCCATTGCCTAAGGAGTTTTCTTGTGGTATTTAAACCATGTGTGTTACATAATGTTGTTTTTCAAATGACTCTGAATCTTTTTCTTGTGAAAACTTTAACCTCCTCATATGAGCAAAGCTGCTAAATTCTTTAAAAAATACAAAAACATAACAGCTGGGGTCGACATTCAAAGAATGACATCAGAGTTCATTTTGACCAGGTTTGGGCATTCATAGATCTTTCTGCCTGTATGTTCTTTTATGATCTCTGAAGTGTAATTAGAAGTATTTCACATGTTTCAAAGTTTTATTAACAATCACATGATTCATATGGAAAATTGCTTTATTTACATTGTTTGTCCTTCTTTTTCTAGACCTCTGCAATTTATTCTGACATGTTTTCAATCAGTTTGGGGTCCAAATCCTGAATGATGACAGACCATCCATGCATAATCAATACTTCAGTTTATTCATTAAAATTTAATGGATCAACATGCTCGACTTTCTGCAAAGTAACATCATGACATCAGAGCAGCAAACTTTGTGTCTATCAATACTTTTGTGTCATTCTCAAGGGTTTTGACAGCTGCAGGTTGCTTTAGGATTTCTGGAGAAATTGAACAAAAAGATTTTTAGAAACTGTGATAAACTAATGTTTTGCCAAAAGGTACAAAGATTTAAGAACAGGCTCATTATTTGTTCAATGGTAAAAGGACACCGTCTAGAGATCTTGATACATTTTTAACATTTTTAAAAGGAAAAAAAAAGAGAACAAAGCCATTCAGTAAGATAATAATATAAATAAGACACACAAAAGGATTTTTTTTTCATGAGTAGAATGTGTTTATAGATCAATCCAGTGAAACTGGACTAGAACACGAAACTTTCATGTTCAGGCTCACTCAGCGTCTGGACAAGTCGCCTCCTGTGAAGAAACAAAAAAGGGGCTGATGTATTAAAAAGTAACAAAAGAGAGTTCTGAAAATCCTCTGAACCACAGACCTGATTGTTTTTAAATAATTAGTTTACATTATTTTTTACGTGTTCAATTTGTTTATTAGAACACATCCATTAGAATGTAGAGAAATCATACATACAGTATGAGTGAGTGTGTGTGACACAGGTTAAGTGACTAGGAATGGAGTAGAGACTACAGAGTACTGGACCTAACCCAGTCCTGTCACTCAGATGCTTTTGTTCTTAATCCTGACCTTTATTAAATGGCTCATTTTTATTTTAATAAGAGAAGTTTATTTGTATAACACCTGTCAGGATAAAACTCACATGAGAAAAAATGTGTGGACACAAATTCCCTCACCTTGACAGCTGGTGCACTCACAGCTGTGTATGACTGGTAGGACGACCGGCTCGCTCTCTCCACTCTCACACTGCAAGCTGAGGAAACGAACCGGGGTATCTGGGTCCAAACGATAACTACAGCACTCACACTCTGACTGGAGGTAGGGCTCCTGGGGGAGAAGAAGTGGAAGAAAGAGGATATATATATATATATATATATATATATATATATATATATATATACTGCTCACAAAAATTAAAGTGTTCCTTTAGTTTTTGTGAGCAGTGTATATCAGGCATCATAGCAACTAAGATAAGTGGGCACGAGGATCGATACATGAGCACAGCACAGCAGGGCATCGGCAGAGATACCAGAGGAGCCAAACACCAGCTGCTGATAGACCAAACAGTCGCCCAAGACTGCAAAGCCTGACACACCAACCTGTGCACGGCCTGGATCGATTACAAGAAAGCCTATGACTCAATGCCGCACTCATGGATCATTGAATGCTTGGAGCTGTACAACATTAACAGGAGTCTGAGAGCCTTCATTGCAAACATAACCTTGAGGCCAATTGCCTCATGGGTGGTGGTAGGAATCGTTCTCACTGCTGCATTCACATCCTGAAGGATTTCTGATGGTACTTCACTCAACTGTTGTTGGCGTCGGGGTTGCCTGGTGTGTGTGTGTGTGTGTGTGTGTGTGTGTATGAAGTTTTATGATCATTTTTGTTGAACGTGACTAAAACAAAAGGTTTTACCTTCCCTACCAACCAGTTTAATTCTATTCTAATCAATTCTAGTCTTTGTGTTCGTCTCTTATCATACCTCCAGGATGATATCCGTCCTGGATGGACAGCGCCCCCTGCAGAAGCTGACCTTTACATTATCCAGTCGACAGCCTCCCTTGGTGAAGTTTCGAACCTGATCAAAGCGCTGACACTCTGGGACAGGCTCATCTGGTGGAAGCAGAGAGGAACAGTGACAGAAGAAAGAGAGCAAACGAAAATAAAACTACTTTTGTATTAATATGAAAGAAGAGAAATGATGAAGATGAGTCAGGTGGTTATCAGCAGAGAGCTCAGTGACATTGCCATGCCCCTCACAGCATGTGACATTTCTTCCACAGGGACAGAGTCTAAAGCCCCGCTGTAGGCTGAGTCATGCGATCTCTCACTAATGAGGGACTGCAACTCTGAAAATTTAGACTTATATGAAATGAATAATTGTGTGCTCATTAGCTTTGCATTCCCATGGTTATGGAAGTAAAGCAGTGGTGTTTGAGGATGTGGTGGAGACAAAAGAGAATATTTACTTTGGTAGTCAAACGCCTGACATCAACATCATTGAAGTATTAGCCAGAAAATAATACATGTCTGCCTTTTATACATTAAAGGTTGCATTCTGCATATTCAACTAACCTGGGAAGGGCTTCCTGCAGACTGGACAGCAGCTTCCTGGCTCCTCCACTTTCACTTCTCCCTGAAAGATCCCATCATTTGTCTAATTACAATTACTTTCTATCAAGTTCCATAGAAAGATAGATGATGGAGCTCTCATGTTAAATATTGTTAAAAAATAAATGCAACTATTTGTTTTGATACATCAGACATTTGAAACCAATCTGGATCCTGTTGTCCTCCAGCATCAGTATTAAAACGTCCTCGCTACCATTCATTTGTTTCTTGACTCATCTGTTTTTGAACACCTGAGATATAGAATAGAATAGAATAGAATAGACTTTATTGATCCCACAGTGGGGAAATTCACTTGTCACAGCAGCACCATCACTCAAAAGGTAATTAGAAGAAGATAAAAAAAAAACAAGGATACATCTATATACACTGTCGGAAATTATATTTTTTGCCTGCTGTGCCTTTAATTTTAGAAATTAGAATCCAGTGAATCAAATAGGTTAATCACTTTTCTTTCCAGGCTCATTGATACACAAATGATTCATGTACTCTTTATTGGTCTGCATTTAACCATGATTTATGCATGTTTACATCAAGCTGTGAGTTCCAGCTAAAGCAAGAAGGTTTTGATCTCATGTGAAGGTCTGGTTCTGGGGTCATAAAACTGTGTGCAAAGGGAGGTGAGAACACTTTGACCTAGGGACAGATAACAACAGCAGGAGAAGATACAGACAGGGACCAGTTCCGAGCCTGGCACCAGGAGAATCTCAGTCTCCAGTCACCAGGGATTTTACCATCAGACGCTGGGGGATGGTCAGAAAATCTCCCCGAAAATGTACACGGGTTATAATAAAGAGAAATGAAGAGTAATGTGAAATAAAGAGTTGAGTGATTGCAACTAAAGGCGGTCTATGGCTCGGTTCATTGCCGATCAGAAGATTTTAACGAACTGGGAGAGTGGAAAAAGAACGAGAAGTCAAATGCTGCAGCAGCTCGGAGGAAAGAAGAAGGCCGGGTCCACCATCATTCGGGACCAGAGAGGAGAAATGTCAGACGAGCTGCAGAAAACCATCAGATCCTTTGACCAAAATACATCAGAGAACAGAAACAGAGAGACACCATTTTTTTTTTCCACAACAACACATAGGCAGTAATCTAGTATTGTAATCTTAGATCACTAAAAAAACACAAATTAAAGATAAAAACAAACTTGGTACCAACACTATGCAGCATACTGTAAGAGACACAGACAACAATGTGAATCCGGTATTGCACAAGTATAGAACACATGAATATTGCATTGGTGTTATTGTGTACCAGGATGATACCAGTACAGCTTAAACTGAACAGTTATACACTCTTACAGCAGAGGGGATGAAAGATCTGCGATAGCGCTCAGTTTTACATCTGGGGTGTCTCAGTCTACCTCTGGAGGAGCTGTCCATGATCTCCACAGTGGAGTGCAGTGGGTGGGAGGGGTTCCTTAAGATGGAGGTCATCTTCCCCAGCATCCTCCTTTCACACGTCTCCTCAACAGAATCCAGTGGGCAGCCCAGAACCGAGCTAGCTTTGGTAGCTAGCTTGTTCAGTCTCTTCCTGTCTCGGTCAGAGCTGCCTACACCCCAGCAGACCACAGCAGAATGAATAACAGAGCCAACAACAGAGTGATAAAAGGATTTTAGCAGCTGGGAGTTAACTCCGAAGGACCTCAGGCTCCTCATGAGATGGAGGCGGCTTTGGCCCTTCTTATACAGAGCATCTGTGTTGTGGGACCAGTTCAGTTTATTGTTGAGGTGAACACCCAGGTACTTAAAGGTGTCCACCACCTCAATGTCTGCTCCCTGGATGTTTACTGGTGAGTGAGGAGGAGTGTTTCTCTGGAAGTCAATCACCATTTCCTTACTGGTGTTCAAGCAAAGGTGGTTACGCTCACACCAGTCCACAAAGTCCATGATGACTGACCTTGTTGGTGAGGTAGTTGATGATCCATGCAGTCAGATGTTCGTCCACTCCTGCACCCCTCATCTTCTGCTGCAGTAGACACGGCTGGATGGTGTTGAAGGCACTCGAGAAGTCGACTAACATGATCCTCACAGTGCTTTTTTGCATCTCGAGGTGATTCAGAGCCCGGTGCTGCAGGTAGATGAGGGCGTCCTCCACCCCCATGTTTGGTTTATATGCAAATTGAAGTGGGTCTATTTCTGGGGTCACCACTGAACGTAGATGGGTGAGGATGAGTCTCTCCATAGTCTTCATCAGGTGGGAGGTCAAGGCGACTGGTCTGTAGTGGTCTGGATCCCTGGGATGTGATGTTTTGGGGACTGGAACCACACAGGAGGTCTTCCACAGGATGGGGACCTGCTCCAGTCGAAGGCTCAGGTTGAACATGTGTGTGACCACTTCACACAGCTGGTCAGCACAGTCTTTGAGCAGTCTGGGGCTGATTCCATCAGGACCTGCTGATTTTCTGCTCTTAAGCCGCCTCAATTCTCTCCTCACCTGGTCCGATGTAACTGAGAGGGGGTAGTGAGGGGGGGCTTGTTGCTGAGGTTGATTGGTGGAGGGGGGAGAAGCTGATGAATGGTGTGAAGTTGGGAGGTGGGGGGTTGGCTGGCTGACTGGAGGTGGTTGGGGGGGGTGGTGTTGGTGGTGCCCGCTGGAGTCTGGTCAGTGCTGTGAGCTCATCAAACTGGTTGGGCAGAGAACGGACGTTTCCCATAATCACGGAGGGTAAAACTGGTTTATATCTCCGTTTCCTCTGCTGTATTCTAAGCCCCGCTCGGCACCCCCTGTATTGCCTCCTCAATTCAGGGGGCAGGACAGGCGCGTCTGTGTGGAAGAGCGCCGGTGGCCGCAGCTTCATCAGCTGGTCCCTGCTGTAGATAATAGGTGCGTGGATGGACCTGGGAGAATTTACTTGTGCGACCTCCAGAAGTTCAGATAAAAGTAAAAAAAATGAACACAAACGACACAAAAGTACTCCTGTGGATCGTGCGGTTAAAAACACGCAACACAAAGCAAGCAAAGAATAAAAAAGAGAGTGAAGAAGTGAGAGCTGCTCTGACAGGCTGCAACCCGTGTCGCGCCATCTTGGTCCACATAATACTAATAATCTAATAATACTGTAATCTGTTGATTCATTTTTGTCTGTATTTAAAAGTCTTGGTTTTCTGGAATGATTTTTCTAATTTTTACTGCATACTTTGCATTTATTTCTACTGCTCTATATCACTCCTGGATCCCTGTGATAGCAGCTCTTTCATAATTTACATATACATCAGATCCTTTTGGCAGAAATAAACACCGTAGTTTTTAAAAGCGACCTATGTATGGCCTACCCAAACACAAACCATGCAGAAATCTGCTTCTTAGTCCTGAGTAGTTGAGTTGTCAACAAAGGCAGAAAGGAAGGAGGATGAAGACTTGTTAACTCATTCATTGCCATTGACGACTTTAGTCGTCAATTGCATTCTTTTACGGGGTGGGCGTCGGAACGAGGCCCTGCACTGTGAGAACAAACATCACGTGTCTAAAGCGGATCTTCATCCATGTATGTCACACATCACGTGATCAGGAAGCGGAAAATCAATTAATTAGGAGTTTGTTTTGGGACGCTGCTGTGAAAAAAGCGATGCGCCAACCGGAAATGCTTCTGCAGCTCAAACTTCGGCCACCGATTGTGAAAGAACAGATAATGCTAGAAATACGGTGATTCTTCCTGATGTAAGACGTGAGTCTACTCTTTCTTTTGGTAGTTTTGGCGTTTACATGATCATAGAGCACAATGTTCTGTGACTTCAAAAAACAGTAATAACACTCAAAAAACGCTGGCAATCAGGGGCTTTCTGATCAGAAAACGGCTGGCAGTTAATGAGTTAATTATCTAAAGGTCCAGCATAACCTCTGCTCAGACCCAGCAGCTGCCACCGTAGCCCAGGGGTTTTGGTTCCTGCACCTTCCACCAGGATGTCAGCTGACAGTCCTCCATCATGTCAGAATTCTGTCTTTGATGGAATTCCCAGGGGACCCAGAACCCACCAGCACCAACCTCCAAGAGAGTCCACTCTTACAGTTGCTGAGATGGTTCTGTAAGAACCTCCTCCTGCAACTCCTGCTAACTTATGTTTTACTGTGCTGTGGTTTATCGTCCATCTGGTCCAAACAGTTCTTTCCTTCAGGAGTTTAGTGATTTTTTATCCTCCACTGTTGGTGATTTTAACATTCACATTGATGACGACTCTGATCACTTTGCCAGGAGCGTTTCCAGCCTCATGGACTTTCACTTTTACTCAGCATGGTCCTGCAGCTCATTTAATCATCAGATGGGAGGATAAAAGGGGCCAGGAACCAGTCACTCCCCGCCAGATGTTTCTCTAAGTGGTAGCATCCGGCCACCAGTATTTGTCCTCAAGAACATCTTGTGATCTATTGCTTGATAGTTACCTACCTCTGTTTTGTCCTTCTAGGATTCTTGTAACCTACTTCAGTGCATGCTGAACTTTCCTCATCCCAACCCTCTTCAAATCTCCACATACCTGTCCAGAGCTCTAGTTCCTCTTCATCTCCTCCTCTCATCATCTCAGTAAGAAATCCATCTGGCTCCTGGTTCATTTGCACACCTTTTCCTAACTCCGTTACAGTGTTCTTCCTTCTAGTGGCTCAGTTCCTGATCCTGAACTCTGGTTGTTCCATTTCCTCAGATCTACATTTACAGTTTCTGTTAAATAATTTTTTAAACATCTTCTGGTCTCTTGAGAGTTTAAACTGCATGTGGGTCAAACCTCTCATTCAAAAACCATGAGTGAGCTGAGTCAGGAACACTTGAGCTAGCATCATTTGGCCTTTACTGAATAGCCCAAGATCTCAAGACAGAAAGTTTAAAATACAGATTTACTCAAATCCCATCATTTCATCTAAATGATGTATGCTAGTGAAAAACACCAGCAGCTTCAAAAATCTTGTGCTATCAAAAGTGTGCTGCTGGTGAACGCTGTGAAAAGAGCAATTTGCCTGCTGGCAGCATGCATGAAGCAGGGTGGTGTTAACGTGTTAGTGTCACTGATGTAGGTGTCTTCAGGTGGAGAAGAACTGGGCATTGGTAAAGGTAGCATTAGGCTAAAGGGACATTTGAGAGACAGGATAGAGTCGTTTCCTCCTACAGTACAAATGTTGGGTTGATTAGTGATGTCTGGAAACCTGCATGGTGTCCCACACTGGAGATAGGCAAACAGGCAGGAACAGGTACGTATAGTTGAAACGGCATACCCACCATGAGACATGAAAGTTTGTTAGTTCTGTTACAACAATCAGTAAAATTAGAATAAGCACAGTAAAGCATGCTGGTTAGTGGCTGCCGACGACAGTAATCTGATTATAAACAGAGAGACGTGTATCTCACCTCCTCACAGTGAAGGGGAGGACACCTCAGCTGGCATAGTCTTCTCCCGTTCACACAGCTGCATGACAGACAGCCCTCATCCCACACAGATCCTACCTGGCTCACACACACAGCCATGATTTAGATTAGTGTGCATGTTGGATCCATGGTTCAACAACACATGTGACAGGATTCTAGCAGCACTCAAATGATTCTCGTTGACTAAATAAATGTGTAACAGAAACAGCTTTTAGGAATCATGTGGTGTAACAGTTAAAATCAGGAAGATTTGAAAAGCCATAAACAATCTTTGTGATGACATTTGTTATCCTTGTAACTGGGCTGATTAGAAAAGTAAGAGCATGGAGGGGTGGACGGTAAAAAGGAAAGCAAACCTGGTTTAATTGGAATCTGTGGGTATTATGATAAATAAACCAGGGCTAGGGAAAGAAAAATCAATAAAAAATGCAAAAATGATCAAGAGCAAGGCACCATAGCTCTTGTCAGCCTGTGATTCATGTTATGAACTTTTAATATCATCACCTTTATAAATAATTCCTTGTAGGTTTGCAGTTATGGTCACAGCAAGGCTTTCCACAGGGCTTCATCCATAATGCATGAGGCTAAGGGAACTGAGAAGTCTGGTGTAATGTGGCACACGGCGCCCATCACTCATCCTCTAGCAGGCTCTTCTTCATGAGTAACTACCGTAAACACCTGAGCACAATGAGTTACTGTGTGTGTGTGTGTGTGTGTGTGTGTGTGTGTGTGTGTGTGTGTGTGTGTGTGTGTGTGTGTGTGTGTGTGTGTGTGTGTGTGTGTGTGTGTGTGTGTGTGTGCACCTCTCGTATGACACCCTGGTCATGGCAGGGGCAGAGGGCTGGGATGACACACGTGCCTTCCAGGTTTCGGTAAAGCCCCTCCTGACACACACAGCCCTCAGCAGAATGGCTGCAGTTGACCTGAGAGGACGAATAAATGTCCCGGCAGCTCCTCTCACACAGAAGTGCCTCGTCAGACAAGCTCCTCCTCCACTGCTCCCCATCAGGACATGCTAAGCAGCAGGAGGAAAGTGGCGATTACTTCATGCTTCAAAACCTACAGACTTGTAAAGAAAAATAAGAATTCAATTGAAAAACAGACAAATGCTGCTTCATAAAAACAAATTTAATTTTAATCAGCTGATGTAAATAACAAAACTACACTTTTTAAAAACAACAGAGTTATCTGTGGTTGCAAATGAAATTTTCATGTTGTTAATTGTAACATCCGGAATTTATGCAGAGAATAAATCGAGACCAGGTGATCCAGGATTCTCTGACTCTGTCTTTCTTCCCTCCATCAGCTTCCTCTGCACCATCCTCTCTCTCTCTCTCTCTCTCTCTCTCTCTCTCTCTCTCTCTCTCTCTCTCTCTCTCTCTCTCTCTCTCTCTCTCTCTCTCTCTCTCTCTCTCTCTCTCTCTCTCTCTCTCATCTTTTTTGTCATCTTTACTCCTTTCTTCATCTGTTGTACTTTCAGTCACCTCCTCCACCTCTGATCCTCCTGGTATCTATCATTCCTCCTTCGTCACTCCAATCTCACCCTCTCTTCTTTCTTCTTGCCTAGGGCTGGGTGACATGGACCAAAATTTATTAGTGCCATTCTCTATCAGTCTAAGCTTTAGAAACACTGGTCTATCTATCTATCTATCTATCTATCTATCTATCTATCTATCTATCTATCTATCTATCTATCTATCTATCTATCTATCTATCTATCTATCTATCTATCTATCTATCTATCTATCTATCTATCTATCTATCTATCTATCTATCTATCTATCTATCTATCTATCTATCTATCTATCTCAAATGTCCCACAGGCACTTTTATTTATTAAAAATGTATAACTAATGTAAAATAATTTAAATTCCATCTAGAGGTGGCTCATATCCTATCATCCACAATATTACCAGTAATTATTTCTTGTCCAGAGAAAAAAATCTATCAGGTTAAGCTAAATTCGTGATGTAATTGCATCCACTGCTCAGGATTATATCCTCATTTTTTTTTTTGGCCCTTCTGCTCTCCGTAGCTGTTTCCTGACTATGCGGGTGAGGGGTTTGGCCCGTCTCTCAGGATAAACAGAACTCTGGTCGGCAGCCTCGGTACAAAAAGGCTCGCTGAAACCAGACATGAAAACAGGTCAAGGGTGAAAAGGGGGGGGTTGGTATGGGGGCCCCACAGACACATTTTAGTGAAGTAGATGTCATTTCCTGCATTCTTTTAAACAGGTTGTTTTATTATATTTAAATGACTCTTGGCCTGGTTTGCTCTTTTGTTTGGACCCAATGGTCTTATTTCAGAAATGTGATGGAGAATGAACTAAGCTCTGTTGCTGCTGAAGATACTAAAACAATAAATAATCCTAAACGTCCAATAAAAATGTTGGATGTTTGTTTTGTATTTGCTGATAATATATTATTTTAAAATATCGATGTATTGCCCAGCCTTATTCTTGCCCTTTAATTTTTTTTGCCACAGTAACAGGAAATGTCTCGACTTTTAAAGGTCCTGCATCATGCTATGTTATATCCTACTGAGCAACAACAGGCACAATATATGCTAAAATATTTCCGTTGGCATTATTGAGGTGTCATTTTTCATGAAATGTGTCATTTTCGTGACCTATTCCTTCAACCCAGAAATAAGACACCCCCCCCACACACACACACATACACATACACACACACACACACACACACACACACACACACACACACACACACACACACACAAGTATATGATAAAACCATATGTAAAAGGATGAGAGTAAACAATAAAAGACCAGTTGAGAATAAAACAAGAATAAACAATAAAACTACAATAAACTAGATAAAAGAGAATAGATACACAACTCAACTATTGTTAAAAGCCAAGTCAAATCAATAAGTTTTTAGTTTTGACTAAAAATGCTCCATGCTTTGAGTGGTCCTCAGTTCTAGGGGCAGACTGTTCCAGAGCCTAGGGCCAGCCACTGAAAAATCTCTATCCCCACGGGACTTGAGACGAGCTTCTGGGACCACTAATAGTGACTGGGAACAGGACCTCAAATTCCTGGTGGGAGTGTAGATGGTGAGTAAATCATCAATGTAGGGTGGAGCAAGGCCAGAGAGACAAAAAGCAATAGTTTAAATTGGATCCTGTACTGAACGGGAAGCCAGTGAAGGGAAGGAAGCACAGGAGTGATATGATCACGCTTCCTTGTACCTGTTAACAAACGAGCTGCTGCATTTTGGACCAACTGTAAACGATGCTAAATGGAGTGTTCTAGACCATAATAGAGGGAGTTGAGATAGTCCAGCCGACAAGAGATAAACAAATGGATAATTTGTTCCAAAACATTTGCTGGTAGATATTTTAACCCTTGCCAATTGCCTTAAGTGATAGAAGCCAGACTGGACCACTACACTCACCTGTCTATTAAATTTAAAGGAAGGCATGAAGACACACAGCAGACTCATCGCTCAGGAGAACGAGCAAACACAGAAACTGCAGCAGGCTAGAGGATTTCCTGTCTACTGCGATCACTAGAAGAAAGCAAGGAGCATGTTTTTTTAAGGAGGCGAGCAGCACCAAGCCATAACATTTCATATCAGCAGCTGAGTGACTGAGCTGGAGGTGCGACAGAGACTCAGCTGGAGTGCAGCGCAGCCACGTAGTACGGTACAGACGTCACCTCGTACATCTTAGCCACCAGCTGTGGCTGATTCTAAATCAGTGTGGAGCAGAGTTTTAACCTGAAGATGGAGATAGAATTACGGTTTTGGGCTGAAATATTATATTTTGAGTAAGTTGCACTAAACTGCCAAAATAATGATTACACATGTCTACAGCACTATTAGACACTCATCTATACAGGTTATCAGCAAAATAGTTGATTTAGGTGTTACTCGCTCTTTAAGATGAAATATGTGTCACCTATAAAAAGGTAATATCTGATATAAGTTGTTTTAAGTCATCCATAACCTTCCTAAATGCTAAAGAATTATTAAGGGATTAACATTTCAGCACACATATAGGTAGTCAGTCATCCAGGTGTTTGTCATTTATCCTACTAGTCATAACCAACACATAAAACACAAACATAACATGGCAAGTGTCACTTTTGAAACCCAAATCACAAATAACCCCATAATGATCCCGTGTAGCCCTACCCCTGAACAGATTCCAGATACAACATCTCTCCCAAACCCCCAGAAACTGGAGCTCATAATCCCTCCCAGAAAAAAAAATCCACACATCTTGTTTTTGACAGATGTTGTTCAGAATGGAGAGGCAGTGCTCGTTAAAATAAGTAGTCAAAAAAACAGTGTCAGTATCAGAAGGATCAGAGAAACACTGCTGGAGGCGCTTGAGTCAGATTGAGCGTTTGGCTCAGGGCCAACATGCCGCGCATGTAAGCAAAGAGGAAGGTAGATCCTTGGCACTTCTTGGACGATCACGGATGAATGGAAGAATAAAAGAGTCTGGCGATCATACGAGGGCACTACCGAAGAGGACCGCAGAGACAAAAGCAAGGCGGAAAGGAGAAAAGTTTGAAAAAGTGGCATAACCATCATTACTTGTCCACCCGGCCTTCACTCACCACAGTCAGCAGCAACACATGTTGTGGTTCGGTTGTTGTAACCTTCACACAGGGCTCCTCCGTACTGACTCGGTTGTACAATAAATCGGGTGGAGCTTTGTTGTCCAGTACCACAGCTGGCTGAGCATGGGCTCCATGGTGACCAGCTGGACCACTGACAGTCCACTGTAAGTACAGAAGACGGTAGAGAAACATAACCTTAAACTTTTAAGCAGTACTGGAGAACCTCTGGCCTTGGTCGTATTTGGCCCTATAAACATGCCAGACAAATAAATGACATAGCTAATAATCCACAAGAAGAAAGAAATCTACAACTAACAGTATTTCTGTGATTAAATAAACACTAATTCATATATTCATATATCTGAGCTACTGAGAAAAACAAAACTTCAGAAGCTAAAATTAACATCAATTATCATAAATTCTATGGGGTACGATGGCTAAAGGTTTAGGAGTTTGCCATGTAACTGGTAAGATGCTAGTTTGAACCCTGTATTCATCCTTGGGCAAGACACTTCACCCTCCTTACCTGCTGGTGGTGGTTTGATCCCCAATCCACACTTGAGGTGCCAGCGGCGCAGAATGGCAGTGGAACGGTTAACTCGCATGCTTCGCGGTGCGTCTACACCAGGGGAGCATCTCATATGAGGAGCGGCTTCTCAGCCGTCCTTCTCGCTGGACTCGCAAGATCACAAAATCCCTCGAGACTTCAAAGGTCACAGTTTGTTTATGACATCCGCCATTAAACCAAGAAGAAGGAGATCACGTCTGATGTCATATATAATGTTGTTCCTCTCCACTGCCAGGATTAAAGCCATGAAAAACACGTTGCATTTCTTGAAATATTCTGGGAGTAAATAAACTGTTAGGTCACATGTACTGATAGGATATTGCATCTCTGCAATAATCTTTTATTTTGAAAATTACCAGACGTTTTACAGTGATACCGTGTGTAATTTCCTGTCTAGCCCTATATGAAAATTAACGCATCCCAGAAGCGTCTCACAGCAAAAATAGAAGTCATTCCCATCTTTAGCAGCCGGTTTGGATCAACCCATCGGCTATAATGGATTCAGAAACATTCCTCTGCTGGTCTGCACCACTGATGTCTCCAATGCGGATTTGGGGCGAAGGACTGGTGGTACGTGTCAGTGCGCCCTAGGGCAGCTGTGGCTACAATGTAGTTCATCACCACCAGTGTCTGAATGTGTGTGTGAATGAGAGTTTGTGTAAAGAGTTTTGAAGTCCTCTAATGCTATACAAGTGCAACCCATTTACCATACAATAAATCTATGAGTGGAAATTGCTGTTGCTGTTGGACAGCTTCACTCACCATCACACATGTCAGAGCTACAGCTGAATGCTCCATCCTGGCAAACACTACAGAGAAGTAAAAACAGAGACTCATTCTTTGGACAATATAGTTAGCAATATTTATGACATAGGAGAACATTGATACACCTAACCCTAAGGATAACCCAATCACAAAAACACCAAACTGAGCTTTGTTCTCATGCTTGGTTGCAATGATAATGAGTGCAGATGTATTCCCTTCTGCTCAAAGAGATAGAGCAAGTTAGAGCGAGTCTTCCTCCACCACCTCCTGTTTTGAAAAATGTGCCAAAAGGAGACGTTGCCTGGTGGACTGTGAGGGCAGAGCTGTGGCAGTGACACAGACCCCCATCCCCCGCTCGGAGATTCTCTGTCACAGAATCGAGCCACCAATAACAAGCACGCACACACACACACACACACACGTGTTGTGTTACACCTCATGCTGTTTAAAGATCACTGCACGCTACATTTGTGTCGGGTGAGGATCACGCAAAGAAAATTTTAGCTAAGATCCAGCGTCGGCTGGCTTGACCATGTATGTCCAAGTGTCGGCTCACTTGACCGTGGCCATCTGTTGAAAACTGTCCTGTCTCGTAGTTTTCGTTCGAATATTAATACAGAACTGGTTATAACTCCTTGGATTCTTACGTTTTTACTACAAAGACAACTATCATTCACGTGTACGCCAGACGCCATCTTTGACTACAGCTAAAAAACTACAGCTTAGCGCGATAGTCGTCATTTCCGCCTTTTAACTGATTGGTTATTTTTGAGCTGGCTAGTCCCGCCCCTCATGGTGCTTTGTGCCTCTGAGTATTCAGACTCATCCTCTGTGTAGAATAGACAGAGGGAGAGTCTGGCAGGCCAGGCTAGTGTATTACCATGTGTTACAGAGATGCTGAATAGTTGTTCCAGGCTGCAGCAGAACATCTGTGAAGACGTCAAAGCTTGCGTTCCACTTTTGGAATTGAGTCAGTAAAGAGAGTGTTGAACACGGACAGTCAGAGTGATCCACACAGGAGCCCCCGTACAACACCTACAAGAGAACACAGAGACACTTTTAGAGTTTGACGGGCTATCCGGATACACGGACATGGATGTACAGACCTGTTCTGGAGGACATGTGCAGCCAGGGACACATGCTCCAGGTAAACACTGTGTGTGTGGCCAGAGGTCCTCACAGGTATACGGACAAGAACCTGAGCAATCACTGTACACCTGCTGGTGGGGGCATTCTGCAACACATAGAATATTTCATCATCAGACAGAAAAATAAACAAAAAAACGTGTTCAGAGCCAATGCTTTCTATAACAAACCAAAACTAAAGGTCAATATGTTCAAACTTGTAAATACCAAAAGTCACAGCACCCATTCCCAGAACCATTAGACTAAAATAAGACTAAAACTAAAACTAATTGGATAGCTAACTCTTGATCAAATTGAAAAATAATTTTAATAAAAAGACTAAGAATAAAACTAAATTAAAATTTCTTGTCAAAATAACACTGGTGAGAGTTTCTTTGAAACTGCCTTGCGTCAAGGTGCTGTAGGTGTGTTAAAGGTGAAACCTGAGGCCTCTGTCATGTTTCACATAGATGGCTTCTTTCACTCCTCTCTAGAACGTCTACCATCCATGTCCTAAATGAGAATGTTACTGTGTTTAAATGAGACTCTACTACAACTGGATGTCTGGGAACTTTCTACAGCTGAATGAAGATAAGACTGAGATCCTCATCTGTGCCCCAGACAAGCTGGTTCCCAAAGTCAGAGACTCTCTTGGTCAGCTTGCTTCTCACACCAAACCCTCTGTCAGGAATCTTGGTGTGACCTTTGACCCAGCTCTCACCCTGGATTCTCATTTCACTTCTCTTGTTCCTTCTTCCATCTCAGGAACATTGCTAAGCTGAGTTCCATTCTGTCCCGCTCTGAACTTGAGATTGTTATCCACACCTTCATCTCCTCACGCTTAGACTACTGCAACTCGCTTTTCACTTGTCTGAGCAGAACCTCCCAGAACCGTCTACAGGTGGTCCAGAACACCTGTGCTAGGCTGCTGACCAAGTCCTCCAAGCACACCCACGTCACACCGCTTCTCTTCCAGCTTCACTGGCTGCCGGTTAACTTCAGGATTAATTTCAAGATCCTGGTTCTGGTTTTTAGGGCCTTACATGGACAAGCACCATCATGCATTGGTGATCTCATCCCTACACCCCCAGCAGGTCCCTGAGGTCCAGTGATCAAAGCCTACTGGTTGTGCAGCGCACCAGGCTAAAGACCAAAGGTGACAGATCATTTGCTGCTGTGGCCCCCAGACTCTGGAGCTCTCTCCCCCTGAGCCTGAGATCAGTGGACTCAGTGGTCTCCTTTAAAAAGCAGCTGAACACTCACCTGTTCAGGTTTTTGAGTGATCTTCAGTTGATTCTTCATTACTACCTTCTCTTCATTCTGCTCTTTTTACCAATTTCTGCCTTTCCCGGGATCCACTGATTACCCTTTTCTTGTTCATTTTCTTTTTCCCTTTCCTCACATTTTTTAATCACGATTTTTACTTTTCCCATTTTTTAATAATATTTTTTAATCATTTTTAAAATTTCTTTACTTTTTTATTTGTTTTTAATTTTTTGTTCTTGTGAAGCGCCTTGTGATTTTTATCTTGAGAGGTGCTATTTAAAAGATAGCTTCTTCTTCTTTTTCTTCTTGGATCTTCTTGAGCTCCATTGCTGGCTCACCATGATTGTTTGGGCTTGATAAATGACACCACAGCTGATCCTGAGTGCCACTACTGCATGTTTACATCAAGGGCGGAAAGGCAGACAAAGCAGCAGATGGTGGCAGTTTTGAAAGAAAAAAAAATATTTAATTAACGATGTTGATTATCAAGTTTTTTTTTATCACATTACCAGGTAGGCAGCTGTTGGTGTTACAGGTCATATGTTGTTCCAGTGGTCCGACACAGGCTGCCCCACCAGGCTCTGGCTCTTGAAGGATTGTTTTGTTCCGTGTTGAAAACCCACCCCCACAGGTGGAGCTGCACTCACTCCAGGGGGACCACTTGCTTAACAAACAACCCGCTACACAAAGAGGAAAGCTAGAATGATTAAATAAGTAGAGGTGTGCACTTTAAATTCAAATGCAGGTAAATAAGAATGAAGTCATTTGCAACACATTGTGTATTCCTTCCACCTCTGACCTGGACAAGAGGGCAAATCACAGCTTGTTATCTGCTTGGTGTCCGTGCAGTACGGACCACCTTCAGTGTCTTGGCAGCTCCGTGCCCTGGTTCTTTGGCCACGTCCACAAGACACCGAGCAGGAGCTCCATGGGCTCCAAAGACCATAAACTGGGCAGGGACGTTTAGTGCACACCAGAGTACCATTCTCACACACGCTGCAGATTAGGAAGTTTAGTGAGATGAAAAAAGAATTCATTCCATTTTAGAGGAAAAGAAAAACCTCTGAGCAGTAGTAAAACACACATGTTGCTGTAAAAGACTCAGCAAATCACACATATATGTTCTCACCAGGTGTTACAATCAACAACAAGCTGTCCTTTAGGGTTTAACTCCAGCGTCCTGTTGATTGATGGGGTCCCACAGCGACACTCTTTCACTGGCACACAGTGGTTGTCCTGCAGCAGCTGTCCATCTGGACACCGGCAGCCTGAGAATAAGGAAACATAAACAAAAACAACCTGGGGAATGCTTTATGCAGGGTGATGGAGGTCACCCAGGTCTAATATAAGGATCAAGCTTGAACTGATGTTTACCAGGGTGACAGGTTCCTTGGAGACACTGAACATGTTCCCATAGGTCAGAGCAACTGCGAGGACACTGATTAGCACAGTTCTCCTGGTAGGACCGCTTTCGATCCTCACAGTGTTCACCTAGAAACAAAAATATCACTCGCCCTTTTCACAAATCATAAGCAGGCGTGATCAATCTCTCAAGTTCTTCACATCAGGACAAAGAGCTTTGGTTAAGTATTGAAACCCCAGATTCTATGAGTATAAGTGTAGCCCTTTAAGGCCCAGAACCAAACAGGGTGAAGCTGCTTTTAGTCATTATGCTGCTCATAGATGGAATCAGCTTCCTTATGACCTCAAACAGGCCCCAACTCTAGTAACTTTTAAATTAAAATGAAAAACTTTCATGTATTCATTAGCCTATGACTGAATGTTTCTTATGCTGCACCTTCTGCACTGTATCTGCTAAACTTTTGCCAATGCCTTTTATCTAACTGTCTGAATGATTTCTTTGTATTTTGATTAATGTTTCTGTTGCTCCTGCTCTGTAAAGCACATTGAATTGCCTCCGTGTTTGAAATGTGCTATACAAATAAAGCTGCCTTGCCTTTCAATCAAAAGGTTGGTGGTCCTTTGTCAAGAACCCACATAGCCCCTCTCCTGATTTGCGCTATGAATGTGTGAGGATGAGTGGGTGAATATGTTTCATAGTATGAAGTAGTTTGATGGCAAGCAAGACTGGAAACTAGCCATGAAAATCCTATCATCTCTGTAGGAATCATTCTGCAGCACTGTGATTGTGGGTGATTTAAGAGTGAGTGAACCTGGACAGAGTCCTGTGTTGCAGCTCCGGCTCTGTGTCTGCTGACTCCTACAACCGAGCCCTGGAGGAGAAGCCAAGGGCCGTCTGTAGCGATGCCTGACTCCACCACTGCATGGCTCTGTACATGTTGACCAAACACTCCACACACTCCAGTGGCACAGATCTGGAAGAGCGTAGTGATTAGAACACAACAGTAAACTCTGACTTTATCCTAATTACTTTAATAATAATTGTAACACATTTTAATTGTGCAGAAACAAGTTCCCTTCCAGTCGATTCACAACATAGGAACTATGAGACATCACGACCCCATTTGGCCTGGCTGAAGACACATCTAATCACGCCTGTAAAGGCAAATGAGAAGTGATGTCCGTTGAACAGAGAAGAGCAGGAAGAAAGCTAACGGGAAGTTCCTGTTCAATTGCAAGTCACTTTTGTCCCAATTTATACTGTAGCCAGATAGTTCACCAAATGTATTAATAAGCTTGAGCAAAGGAGGAATAGATTCTTCAGGATGGGAGAGAAACAGAACTATATCATCTGCGTAAAGCGAAATACGGTGGTCTACTTTACCTAGGAGTAGAGGAGCAATGGAAGGGGAATTCCTTATGCTGTTGGCAAGAAGTTCAATCGCTAATGCAAAGAGTAGTGGGCTCAGTGGGCAGCCTTGCCGGCAGGAACGTTGCAATTAAAAAGTGGGTGATTTGTCACAATTGGTTACAACCGAGGCTTTTGGGTGGACATACATCTTGATCCTGGAGGCAAAATTATCACCCACACCAAACTCTTTTATCACTACCAAGATGTACTTCCATTGAACTGGTTGAAAGCTTTTTTTGCGTCAAGAGCTAGAACAGAAATTTTGGAACCTTTGTCATATCTGGCATCCATTATATTCATCATCCGTCTAACATTGAAAAAAGAAAATTTCCCTGGAATAAATCCAGTGTGGTCTTGGTGTATTATGGTTGATATACATTTGTTTAGTCTGTTGGCAAGTACTTTAGTGAGCACCTAAGGTCAGAGTTAATGAGTGCAATAGGACAATATGAAGCAGGGTCTAACTCATCTTGATCTTTTTTCAATATCAAGGCGATGAAAGCTGAATATAAGGTTTCAGGGAGAGAGCCAGTGGCGGTGGAGTGGTTGAACATCTGTAACATAACAGGAGTTATATTATCTGAGTATAGAACTCTATGTTAAAGCCGTCTGGGCCAGCTGCCTTTCCACTGGGGAAAGAGCGAATTGCCCTTGCTACTTTTTTAAAGTCTATGGTTAACAGAATGTTTTAGCTGCTTTAGCTCCGGAGATCTGGAGCTCACGAACTATAAACCGTTCATAAACCTGTTCACACACGCCAGAATGAGCGAGCTCACTTTAATGTTCGTCAGGCAAAAGATGAGCGAGTTCAGTTCACAAAAGTAAAACAAACGATCATTCAATCAACGTGTTCAGGCACAACACTGTTTTTTTATGCGCTATTAAAATAAAATGTATGGTATGTAATAATCTAAACTAAATTTGTTAAATTCTTTGTGTTTTCCAGACTGAATAATTGGGAATCACCAGCAGTGGATTGATTTAGATGTTAAAGCTAGTCTAGATTTCAGAAAATAGTTTATTATAATTGTAACCTTTATGTTCTTTCCTATGACATTCTCAGTGGCCTAGTGGTATGAGCTTTCGCCCTGAGACTGGGAGATCATGGGTTCACGCTCAAGTCATACCAAAGATTTTAAAAATGGCACCCAATGCCTCCCCATTTGACACTCAGCATTAAAGGGTTGGATTAGGGGGGTTAAACCACCAAATAGTTCCTGAGTGCGGCCACAGCTGCAGCTCACCGCTCCCCACAGGGATGGGTCAAATGCAGCGATGTAATTTCACCAGTGTGTGATGATGACTAATGGGAATAAACTAACTATTCCTATAATCTCTTCCAAAAAAACTCATACTATAGAGTTTTTCACATTTCTTTTAACATCTCACTTAGTGAGACACGTCCAAATGATCAAAAATCCTGCTTTCTCTTCTATTTATTCAAAACGTTTCCCCTTTAGCAGCCAACCAAAACACCAGTTACCTCTACAGATGTTAGCATCTGGACAGAGTCTCCTTTCTACCAGTGGTCCTGAGCACTGACTTTCTTCCTCTCTTGGGACGAGAAATCCAGAATCTATGTCCAAGCAGGCACGGAAACGTTTCTGCACTGAAACCATGTTAGTGCGTCTGTTGGTTCCTTCCAGCAAAGCACCAAAGAGTTCAGAGGTAAAAGGTGTGCAGGGAGAGCAGGGAGTCCATTCCGACCACTCGCTGAGGATTACTGACAGGAAGGAAAGAGGAGGAGAGGAAAAGAAAAGCAACACATTTTTTAAGAGGGAGCGTTTACCTGTTCTTACTTTCCAATTAAATGTATACCCTCTTACCTTCGCACTCTCTCATATCACAATGCAAACTCCCTCTGTGACAAAGGCTTGAGAGGAGAGAAGATTATTTAAACTACTACACCAGCAGGTGGTCAGGGCAGAAAGTATTTCAAATGCAACACAAATACAGGAAAATATAGCAAGCTAGCTCTCTGAGTCTTTTAGTGTTTGCCTGAAATGCTGCAAAAGCCCATTCAGCTTGGCTCTAACCATGTACTACAGTCAATAGTGACTGTGGCCCCCTGAGGGATAGTGACAGGAGTGGGTGGTTGTTCTGAAGCTTGGGGCTGCAGATAGATGCATCCACATGCTTGCAGAGGAACACAGCTACCATTCTGCTGAAGCAAGTCCTGCAGAGAAAAACACAGGACTTTTTTGGTTTTACACTAATTAGACAAAAAGAGAACAAATACAAAGAACATGCATGTAGAAAACGTACATAAATCTAAAATTGACAAATAAAATAATTCCAGAAGATTTTACAATCCATTCCCAGATTCACCAGGAACACGATACAAATGTGTTTTGCTCCTCTTCTTTGTCGGTCCTTTGCTCTGGTTATCTGGAGAACTAGCTAAAGATGGACTTTTGTATCTCCAAACAATAAACCTGCACGATAAATAAATTGGTTTCTACTGTTGACCTCATCATGTGATGCTTACATCTGTTGCAATGTTATATAATTCTAAGGTTTTGTATTCTGACTGTATGAAAGCAACTGTAATTAATGATTTATTGGTAGAGGCAAGAGTGGATGACATTCATCGCAGACAGAAATATGAATTAGACAGCTCCTGTCTTTTTTTGTGACGGTGACATCTGTGTGACTCTTCTGTTTCTCATGTTGAGACACAAAAACATCATCATCACATTTAACAGTAAACCCAGTACCTGACTGGGCTGTGACTGCTGCTGACAAACTGCAGGGAGAGTCCAAAATGTTCATAAGGGTTCTCAGTTTCATCAACCGAGACACAGAACCTCACTGCCGTGTCACTGGAATTCCTAACTAGCTTAAAGAGTCTGTGAGAACATTTAGGACATTGTTTAATTGGGAGTGCAGTTTTACGTGAACGTGTTCATAGCATGATGTGCAAAACCCTTATTGCACATTCAGTCTTTTGGCCAATTTAAGTTTTGTAAATAAGGTTGGATGGACCATACAAAATGTTAGTTTGTGAAATAAATAAATAAATAAATAAATAAATAAATAAATGTTGTCAACCTCTGAAATGCATTTTTATCAGAAATATGTGTATTTATCATTAATATCTAGAATAAAAAAAGTAAAGGAAATTAATTAGTTTCACCTCAGGGCAGTAACAGCCAGGTGTGCACTCTCTGACACCTAAACACAAGTCTCCACTGCCCACTAGTGCACACTGCTTCTCACAGGGATCGCCACATGTGGAATACACAAACGGGGCTTCACAGTTGTCTACAGACGGAGAAAGACAATAAAAAATCATACAAAGTCTCAACAGGACACACATGTTGTGGCACCACTTGCATAATCAGGAAAATCCATCTCACCCTCACAGTGCCTGAGACTGCAAGCTTTGCTCTGTGTCTCTACTGGAGTGCACTGCTGCCCCCTGATGGCTGAGGTGAGAGCTACACGGTATCGCTGCTGCCTCTGAAGCTCACAGGAACACTGAGACCAAACACTCCATGCAGACATGCGACAACCTGCAGAAAACCCCCATAATTCATCCAATCAGGTAATGACCACAAACTGACTTAGTTATGGTTAAATTCAGTTACTGGTGTAACCCAGCAGTCGCTCTACCTGGTACCCAGCTTGTAGTCTTGAAATTATTGGTGAAATGCATATATTATTCTGCTAAATATTCATTTACAACACTCATTAGGCTTTGGCTCATTGAGGTGACTGATGAGTATCCTAGATAACCTGAGTAAACATGAAACATACAAACAATTATTTCATATGACCTAGATAACTGAAGAATATTAAATGAACTGACATTTTAGAAAAAAGAAACCTCTCAGCTAAACAGCTGTTTTATTTCAGTCTGATTGTTTTTATCACTCTGCTCTCGAGTGTTTTCTTTAGGGACAGCATGGAGTTTGAGATGCCAACACCAATGTACGTTATCCAAAGAAGTGAAAGCAGTACTGCAAAGAGAAGTTCAAATAAACAGAAATATCCTAAAGAAGAAAATCTTCATAACTGAAGATCTTGATCCTCCTGAAACTAGCAGTTAAAATTCAACTCACAATCTCTGTAGTTATGCTGCTATAGGCTTAGACTGCTGGAGGACATACTGACCACTTTCCACACTCTGCTACTCTCTTCTACCACCACTCTCTAATTGCATTATTTCCTGTTATTTCAGCTGTTAACTTTATTTTCTCTCTAAGTGTTTTTCTCCCCAGAAGAAGCTACACTGGCGTTCTGCTGAGCTGTGGTGGCCTCATGGAGTGCGTGCGAGTATGCGTGTATGTGTGTGTGTGTGCGTGCGTGCGAGCATGCATGTGTGCGTGTGCGCGTGCGTGTGTGGATGGCTGCTCATACTGAGCCAGGATCCTCAGGAGGTTTCTTCCTGTTAAAAAAGAGTTTTCCTCTCCACTGTCGCTACATGCTTGCTTAGTATGGAGGTTGCTGTAAAGTCTCTGATACAACAAGTCAGTGACTCAATGCAATCTGCTAGATTCCTTATATAGGAAACTTTTAACTAATTGACATAATGAACTGAACTCAATTGGAATGTTTTGCTTTGTGAAGTGCCTTAAGATGACTATTGTTGTGATTTGGCGCTATATAAATAAACTGAAGTGAATTGAAATTGAACACAAACCCGACTGATATAGCTGGAAGACTTTGGTTTGTCTGATTCTTCCAATAATTGTGAATCTCCCCCACATTTGTGTATTTCTGAAGTTTTGCACCTGGACAGGGCTGTTTGTAGCACAGCTGGGTCTCCTCACTGCTCCTCTCAGCTTCCACTTCAGGAGGGCACGCAGTATCTCCTCCATCCTCACACACACACACCCTATGGCGTGACACAGTCCCCGCACCACAGCTCTGGGAGCATGGTGACCATGGCGACCAGGGGCAAAGGTCATCTGAACACAAGAAGCATCAGGAAGAGCATTTTACAGGAAGTAGATGAGTTAGATCCAAATGTGATGAATACAAACCCAGACAGGGAGGAGTCTGGCAGTGCTGGCTCTCTCGCTCTACTCCACTGCAGTCAGACCCATTATTTCTTGGTGGAGGGTTAATGCAAGCACGGGTTCGAACATGTGTACCCTGACTACAAGTCACAGAGCAGTCAGACCACACTGACCATGGGGTCCACCCACCATCCACTGAGAACAACAAGCATTTGGTCATCAAACAATTTGTTGTTCTATCACATTTGGTCCTGAATAAACAGCTGACCAACCTCTGCAGTCCACATCTTGACAGTAAACTCCCTCCGGGGTACATGTGCTGGGATGCAAAACAAAGTATATAATGTTTAAAAAGATGGAAAAATCATTCATTTTCCTCTGCTCATTCCAACATTAATCCTATTTCATCATCCCAGCTTGTCCTGATTTCTCTCACCATTGTTGGCACTCTCCCTGTAGCCAGGTGTCTCCCACTCTGAGCTCCTGGTCGTTACGTACGCACAAAGGTGGGCACAGTCCTGGGATGCAGGGTTTGTGCTGAACGTCTTCAAAGTGACAATCTGTTCCTTCAGCCTCTGGGACCAAGGATCTGGTGTAACATATAACAGTTCATTGTCTCTATACTTCTGGTTAGACCATAACTCACGTCTCAGTTTAACCATTTATTTGTTGTTGTTTAGATGTTTCTACAGCTGAAAGGACAGACGCTGCAGGGTTTGTTCCTCCACCATGCCCCTTTGTTTTGAGCTAGGATTCTACTGTAGATTTCATACATTGCAGCATGTTGAGGTACCAAAGTTCTTGTGTTTGTTTGTTCTCAGTCTTCCAGGTCATGGTAATCCAAAAGGGTTTAAAATGAAGGCAACAAGACATCTTTGGTTTCTTGAAGAAGTTTCGCTGCTCATCCAAGGAGCTTTGTCAGTTCTGACTGGAATATGGGAGGGTGAAGCTTATAAACTGTCACTGTCGCTTGTTGCTCAATGAGCAGAAACTGCCTATGAATACCTCTCCTCCCTACCTCCTGATGAGGCGTCGGGGTCGTTAGCCTTTATTGTGAGGGACTTGTTGCATTGATCAGATGCACGAGGGTGTGACTTAGACTGAAACTGTTTGGGGATTAGGTTCAGAGCTGCACTATAGGTGTTAGAAAATGACGAGTGATTTCTGCCACGAATAAGCCTAAGCAGACTCTGGAGAAGGCGCAGCTGAAGGTGACGTCGTCATGTGAATGTCTGCACTTTCAATGGTATTTTCCATAGAGCTGACTTAAAATCTGCGGAGGCATAGCGGTGGCGCACCTTAGTAAAACTATAATATGTATGAATGCTTACTAAACGTTGCCTTTCCTGACGTTGCCTCTTCTGACGTCTCATAAAATAAAAGAGGGTAAACTATCACCCACAGAAGATGAATCGTGTTTACGTTTTTGCTTAATGCATTAAGGGTTATATATTTAAAAGCAACAGGAGCCTGAGTTCTCCCCATAATATTGGATTCTATTTTTAAAGCACTTTAAGCCACCCAAAGTACTTTATTATTCACACAGTTGATGAGAGATGGCTTAAATACACGAGGAATCAGGAACAGGTGACCTGGAGACAATTAGGGCCAGGTGTAATCAATTATATAGACAGGAGAAGAAAAACACAAAATGAGAAAATGCTCAGTTAAACTAAGTTTGTTGATGTCATAGATGTTTTTCTTATCCCAGGGCCATACACACCATGTAAACACACTTATTGAAGGCAAAAACATATTTCTACATATTTGTGAAACTACTTCTTATCTTTTATTTGTGGTTTTTTTAGTAATCTAAGATTACAATACTAGATTACTGCCTATTTGTATATAGATGTATCCTTGTTTTTATCTTCTTCTAATTACCGTTTGAGTGATGGTGCTGCTGTGACAAGTGAATTTCCCCACTGAGGGATCAATAAAGTCTATTCTATTCTATTATTATAAAAAGTCTAAGTTCAAAATGTATTTTGTTCTCCCATCCCTTACAACATCTTCAATTCATAAAGGTGAATATGTTAAAATACACAAATTAACCAAACTGTTCTTCCCTTAGAAAGACTGACACCATTATAAAATGATTTCACTTGAATATAACCTGTGTGGGTTCTGATGTCAAAGAACAGAGACAGACACATGGCCCCAATACAATATGGGCATGGTTGTTGTGACCATGTTTGAATAGGTGATTATAACAGGTGTGAATCTGGTCACAGGAGCACACAGAATGACATGTTCAAAGCTAGCTCCTCTGTTAGATCACCACCAGCTACAGAAAACTGGTTTCTCCCTTTTGAAAAAAAAAGAAAGAAACAACAAATGTGTCATCACAGAACAGCCCACCGATTGTTCCTATAAGGTAAAGACAATAGAGTATAAAAAAGAAAACTCCAAGAGCCTTGGCTGAGTCTTAAATTCCACAAACGATGAATGAACTGTGCGTCATGGTGATGCATCATGTGTTCTTAATCCTTTTCAGTAGTTGTTACAATAGTAATTTTGTGGTTGGATGGTCTTCAATTTAAGAAGTATTTGTAAAGAACAGGTTAATTCCATGAGGTAATGTATTAGTTTATTTTTATTTTACATATCACCAGAAAACTGACACGATGAAGGTAATTTTCCATTCATAACAAATAAACAGGAGGTTGCAAAAATAACCCACTGAAAAAGGCCCACTGTTGCTTTTAGTTTTACACATGGGTGCCCCCTAGTGGCGAATACATGTTACTGATACAAGTCCCATTACAAACACCAATCCAAGAGTGCGGTGACTGGAACCGCCCATTTAGCTTCAAGTCAAAGCCTCAGAAACCTATGGATGATGTCACGGAGGGTTTGACTATAATTTTAACAGTTAACGGTGCGTATGTGTGGGGGGGGGGGGGTATTGGCGGTAAGGGGGGGTGGGGTGGTTGGTTTTATGATCGTTTTCCGTAAAAAAGACAATGAGTGAATTTCTATACCTGTATCTGGTTTTCTGGCCCTGCCCACAGGAGACACTGCATGCTGCCCAACTGGACCAGGTGCTCCACAAACAGGTAGCCTGGCAACTGTGATTGGTGCATAGAAGCTTTCCATCAGTGCAGCTGCAGTTGTTGCAGTCTACTTGATGCAAGCTGCCGGCTGCCCAGCTTTGTCCCAGTGAGTCCAAACAGTCGCACTGCCACAGCGCCACACACACATCATCCTGCTGCAAATGACCTGAACACACACACACATAATTAAATTGGTTAATGTAACATAACACATAACATTCTTTGTTTTTTCTGAAGTTGAATGTGTCCAATTTGCCTATTGTGCAACCCTCAGATTCACTTCAGTGGTGTGATTTCACAGATAGAAGCTCGTTTCCTTCAGTAGTATTACTGAGTACCATTCTGTATGTATGTTGTGTGAACCGCTATGAGACAAGCAGCACACAATGACAAGTTAACACAGAATACTTTGTGATCATAGTTTCCACTTTAGGTATCACATTGCTCTCCATACCAGGCCTCTGGCTCCACCCTAAACAGAAGAAACGATCGATTACAATCACCAATAGCTGGTTCAGATATACTCTTGCTGCTGTCAAAACTGGCTGCCCGCCTCTCCCATCCCACTCTCTCCTGCAGTGGCACAAGCCCCTGCTCCACCCACATCCCCACTGACAGGTGCAGGCTGAGGCAACCACCAGTCGAGCCTACATTCTCCCGAACCAAGACTGGAATTAGGCCACAGCTATGCATGCTCCTGGCCTGTGGATCACCTAAATTTGAAAGAATCTAAAGTGAGATACCAACAAGTGATTAGCAAGTTGGTACTATTTATGCAGTGAAGCTATTGCAGTGGGGCATGGTGGAAACAGAAGGACCCCAGGAGGTAGTAGCAAAGGAAAATGACCGCCCACCTGATCTCTTTTCAAGGAATCATGTTTCTGAACAAAAGGAGCATACAGCAGCGACCCTTTACACAAAGAACTCTTTACACTGTAAAAGGACTCCTGGCACAACTCAGACCACCATACCCTTATGGGTGAAATATGACAGGTCAGTTTTGTGAGATTTGGGATGAACCAGCTATACGGCTTGGCCAGGCCCAGGAATTGGCTGAACCCTAATTTTACTGAGGGGTGCAGACATGCCAAAATTACTGCAGTGTTGCCTAACCTGCAGCCGAACCAGCTTAGTGCCTAAGCGGTACCCCAAATACTGCACCTCTCACTGACCCACCACAAACTTCATTATCATCATCTATTTTATTTATTTATTTTTTCCATGTCCTGTCCGGCTGTAAAGCAATCAGAATTGATGTCTGAGTATCGAAAACAAGCCTTACAGTTTTACTCTCACAGGTGGAGCGTTATAGATAAATTGAATATAATGCAACTACAATGCTCTGCCTGATATCAAAACTTTATTAGAAATGCTTTCGGTTGTTTTAAATCCCAAAAGACATGGAGATGAAAATGAAAGAGAAACAACAAATGTGTCATCACCGAATAGCCCACTGATTGTTCCTATAAGGTGAGGACAATAGAGTATAAATGCACACAGACATTAATGCACAAGCACAGTGGGTATCAAAAGTCTACACATCCCTGGTAAAATGTCAGGTTCCTGTACTGCACAAAAATGAGACAAGGAGAAATCATTTCAGAACTCTTAATGTGACCTATAAACTGTACCACTCAACTGAAAAACAAACTGAAATCCTTTAGGTGGAGGGAAGGAAACCAACAAAAACTAAAAACACTGTGACGCAGTGTTAGAAAGTTGTGTGATTGTGCCATGCTGGTATAAAGTTCCAGAAGCAGAGAAATAAAGGGAAAGGAAAGAATAAAAAAGGTTAAAAAAAAGATTTTTGGGTTGTTTTGCAGTCAATTACAGCCTGAAGTCTTGAACACATAGACATCACCAGACGCTGGTTTTCATCCCTGGTGATGCTCTGCCAGGCCTCTACTGCAACTGTCTTCAGCTCCTGCTTGTTCTTGGGGCATTTTCCCTTCAGTTTTGTCTTCAGCAAGTGAAATGCATGCTCATGACAGTAGAGGCCTGGCAGAGCAGGTAACGGGTAAAATAGCTGCGCACCTGCATGAATCATTAACAAATGTACTCATGGACAAATAAATAAATAAACAAATTGCCGGTGGGGGGTTGTTCCACTCCGAAACTTTCCAGACAGAGAAAACAAAATGATGCCAGATACAGCACACTCCCACCGCTGCTCTGGGATACCCTGACCACATAGTCACAACCCCACCCTCCCCCCGTCAGAGATATCTCGACAGACAAATTTTTCCCGCTGGGGAGGGGGGTTTATTTGAACATTTGAAGAGGATTTTACAGGCTTCACAGAAAAAAATTGATAAACACTGTTCTAGACCCACAACGAGAGAGAAAGAAGGGGAAAAAAGAAGTTGGACTATTATATTATACTGACAGCAAGAATGAGCTGTGATTAGATCTGGAACCAAAATTAACTAAAGCATCAAATAATTGTTACATTAAATGGAAACAAATGATCAAGGGTATCTCTAGAATTATTTGGGCCTATTCACACTAACCCTTCAAGCAATAAAATGCCATGTTAGGCCACTTGGTACATTTAGTGATTACCTTTTGTACATCCACAGCCTGGCTGACATTCAGTGCTGCCCTGGCACTCTGAGCCCTGCTGGAGATCTGAGCAACGCTGTGGACACTGGTTGGCACATGACACCAACTCCTGGCCTGGTGGACACCCTTCCTCATCTGACAATATACAAACAAAAGGTCATAAATTTCCACAGCATGCTGCAGGCCCTTTTTCAAAAAGAAAAATCAATATGCTGAATTAATAAGCAGGACAAACTAATGCTGAGGCCACAGTGATGCAAGTGTTCCTTTAGTCTCACCACAAGGTTTGTTGTTGCATGCTTGGACCTGGTTCTTCTCCCCCTGACATTTCCTCCCTCCATTCTTGGGTGGAGGGCTCGAGCAGGAACGAGTGCGTACGGAGCGTCCGCCACCACAGAGCTCGTCACAGCGAGACCAGGGACTCCATCTGGACCATCCTCCATCCACTACTCTCAACAAACAAACAAAAAACCCACTAAATAATGATAAATGATCTGCACTTATATAGTGGTTTTCTTAGTCAGAGGACTCTAAAGTGCTTTACACCATAGTGAATCATTCATCCCTTCACACACACATTCACACACTGGTGTGTGTTGTGAGGGGTGCAATTCTAGAATCTCTACAAAAGAATGTAGAAAAGATGTTGTTCTTCCCCTTTCGTCACAGATCTGGCCCCATGTCTTTGGTATTTACAGGGTTACAATTTGACATTTATGTCAATTTTACTGACCAAAAAACTTTCAGTAGTAACACCTACCACAGATGTACAGTATATTAAAATTTCCCCAGTGAGGGACAACAAAGGAATTATCTATTCTACTGTATTGTACTTTTACTTTGAGCATCCCAACAAACTGCACAGCACTGACCTTTGCAGGGTCTGATGTTACAAAAGCGCTGCTCCAGGTTTCCTGCAAGAATGTCCTTGCACCACGAGCCGTTCCCTCCAGGTCTCAGGAAGGTTCGAATTCTGTGCTGCTGACCGACTCCACAGGATCGTGAACAGTTGCTCCACTCCCCCCACTCAGTCCATGAACAGTTCCTTTGTGTGCAGTTGGCTCTTAAACACACCTCGCCTGTGCAATATAGGAACTTTATGATATAATTACAATTTTATATTTAATTGTTCTGAACAGCAGTTTTTGCAGCTTAGTGTCATTATCTGATCTTCATTTTGAAAGTGCTTTATAAATAAAATGGTAAATGGTAAATACCAGGACATTGGGGCAAGTTGCAGGCCTTCTCCTGATGAGAGCTTCCAGTGCAGGGAGGTTTTCCACATTTTCGATGACGGAACTTCATTGCAGGGTTTAGAACATCTGTGCAGGTTTTAGAGCATGAACTCCAGAGTGACCAAGGATAAAAGGTCGAATCATCCTCTAAAATAGACGGAGGAAACAGGGTGAGGAGCAAAGAAGCAAACCATTAGCCACAAAAAAAAATACAAAGACAAAAAATTCTATGAAGAAAGTGACAAAATATAGGAGAACATCAAAGATGCTGCAGTGCTACCTGGAGGGATTGGTTCTTCTGTTGGAACAATAATAAAAAACGAATGGATTTAACACGTAAGCTGAGGTTCTGCTGCAGGGTCACTCCTTTACTACAGATTGTTCAAAATGTTAAATTTTAGATTAAATCTAAAAAATTTAGAATAAACCTAAAGTGCAAGAAGATGCAGCAACATCAAATCCAGATATTAAACATAGAACTGACACAGATCAATAGAATAAAAGTCGTGTTACATTTAAAAAGAGTCAGGTTTGAACAAACTACATTGTAAAACATTCAATTAAAAAATACTTTAATCGTCCCAGAGGGAAATTAAATGTCGTTGTAACTCATATCCTTCCAGTAATAATAACAATAAAATAACAGTAACAATAATGATGTCATATTAGTTAATATTCTTCAGACACGTTCACTTGTAACCACACTGTAAAACTTGATTGAATAAGTAGAATTTACAGATCCACCACCTGAACAGTCAGGAGCCAGGCAGTTTGCCGTTTCCTGACGTGGCCCTAGGCAGTCTCTGCCCTCAAAGATGGCTACTGGCTGGGTGCAGGCTCTGTGGCGAGTCATCACTCCTAAACCTCCACAGGAGAGAGAGCAGGGGCTCCAGGGACCCCAGGATGACAAACCGCCATCAACTAGACAAAGCTCCAGGGAACAATTCCACATGCCATGACTGCAGCTGCTGCAGAAACCAGAGCAAAGGAGAGCTAGACAGCTATGCTAATAATCTGGTGTGATTGACTAAATCAAGGGAACAAGAAATGAGTTATAATTTTATTTTACATTTTAGGATATGATTTCTGCTGTATTCCTCTCTAATATCTTGTGCTCACCAGGTGCTGCAGTCATGTACAAGTGAATCTCCAGACTGGAACTCTGAGCTCTCTGAAACGTTGATGGAAAGCAGAAATGTCTTTGGTGTGACAGACACACTCTGCAGAGAGGCCAGCAGTTGTTTATCCACCAGACATGGGCACTCCTGAAACACAAGCTGAACAGTCAGTTTCTGTGAAACATCTGAAGAACATGGAAACATGCATTTTGTGGTAACTACAATCAGGTGTGGTGACGAAGCAGAGAGCCCACCTGTAAGCAGAGTCCGTGGTGATGGAAGGTGTGTGGAGGACAGTGGCAGCCTTCCTCACAGCCATCAGAGTAGCAGCCCTCTCTGCCACTGATCTGGGAGCAGCTGAAGGGACAGCCTTCTCCTTGTTCACACTCTCTGTAAAGCCTACCGGGAGGGCAGCCAACATCTGAACCAAACATCAGGTCAAACAAAGAAAATGTTAAGGACCACAGAAAATGAACACCAACCATCAGCAACCTTCAACAAGGCTTAAATGATAAACCTGTAACTCACCTAGGCATACTTGTGTGTTGCAGGTTTTGCTCTGGTGACTGAAGCCGTGGCATGGTGGAGAGCTGCAAACACGTGAGCGGTACTGCTGCCCCCCTCCACAGCTAACAGAACACACAGACCACTGAGACCAGGCCAGCCAATCTGGGGACAAACACAGAGCCATGACTGCTCACAAACGGGTACACAAAGCTATTATAAAACCCAACAAGGAGTGCTCTCCAGCACCCCATCCAAGGACTCCAAAAACGGTGGGTAGACTGACCTTCAGTTTGGTGCATAAGCACAAACTACAGTCAGGACCCCTCCCCCCACACGTAGGCGGAGGGAGGCTACCCTCTTGCCACTGGGGTAAACACCAACGTAAAGGCACAGAGATGGGGGCAACTAATATGCCCACCCCTGCTCGGTGCCTCTCAGTGGGAGCAACTCCAGAGTAGTAGAGAGTCCAACTCCTTTCAATGAAACTGGTTCCAGAGCCAGAGCCATGCGTCAAGGTGAGTCCGACTATATCTAGTCAGAAACTTTTATCACACATCAACTCAGGCTCCTTCCCCACCAGAGGTGACATTCCACGAGCGGAGAGCTAGCTTCTGTAGCCGGGGATTAGACTGCCAAGGTCCCCGCCTTCGGCTACCACCTATCACATATTGCACCCAACCCTTTTGGCCCCTCCCACGAGTGGTGAGCCCATGGGAAGGGGGACCCACATCTTCTCTTTGGGCTATGCCCAGTTGGGTTCCATGGGTGGAAGCCCAGCCACCAGATGCTTGTCAACGTGCCCCACCTCCAGGCCTGGCTCCAGAGGGGGACCCTGGTGACCCGCATCCAGGCAAGGGCACACTGTTTCCATTTATGTTTTTATTCATAAGGGGTCTGTGGGCTACACTTTGTCTGATCCCTCACCTAGGACCTGTTTGCCATGGGTGACCCTACCAGAGGCATAAAGCCTCAGACAACTTAGCTCCTAGAATCATTGGAACACTCAAACCCCTCCACCACGATAAGGTGGGAGCCCAGGGAGGGGTTAAAAACACATTTTTTTAAAGTGCAATAAATTGCCTGCATTTATTCTGTGCCTTCTAGAGTCATAGAAACTCCCAAGGCACTTTACACATAAAACAACAGGCAAGGCAAGTGACATGGTTTGCTCAAGGATCTGACAGACTGCTGAGTGCAAACCTGCAACCCTCCAGCTAAGGGGCAGAAACTTAACCCAAATTCTTTGGATGGACTACTGGTGATGACTACCTGTACACATTTGTGTGTTGCATTCTCTCTGCTGCTCAGCCGCACCAACACAGCTTCTTCTATCGCTCTGAGGAGCTGGGCTATCGCAAAGACGACTCCTGAATTTGAGCCCGCCACCACAAGGAAGTGAGCACTGGGTCCAGGATCCCCACTGGCTCCAGCCACCATCAACCTGGCAACCAGGGAGGGACTGACAGTGTAAAACTCCAGTCTCACATGAACTAAAAGACAAAAAAAACACACAAGCAAAAGAAAGAAAGTTCTAATTTGATATTTTTTGCAAGCCTTGAGATGCTGTGGAGCTGTTGAACTAAGACTCACCAGTTTTTGCAGGCACTGATTATAAAGTCTCCTGGATCAGCAAACAGCCAGTCATGGCCACCAGGCCCTGTCCATGTTGTATTACTGGATTCCTGATATTCTGCTTGGTGAAACACATCAGATAGATAGTTTGTTAAATGATAATAAAAGGACGTAGATGTCCTCTTCCAATTAGATTTAATCCTAATGTATTTTATTCCTATAGGACCACCTAAAGTGGAGCTGTTTTGGTATTTGCAGCGACACTCTTCTCTGGACACACACACTCCATTCTGCAGCACCATGTCACCCGAACACCCACAGGACCAGCTGCAGCCAGGAGTGTCCAAGCATTCTGTGTCACCATGCAGGTCTGAACAGGAGCGAGCACAAGGCTTCCCACAGGACCATTCTTCCTGCCCCCCACCACACGCTGTGAAAAAACAAACATTAATTTGAGAAGTGAGCGTTGGTCCAATGTTCAGACTTGATCCACTGTAAACATGAAATATTTTACTTTGCTGACCAGAGCAGACGGTGATATTATCATTGCAACCGCGACTCTGCCGGCTCTCTCCCAGACATGGTAGGCCACCAAATCTGGCTGGAGGGCTGTTACACTCCCGGGTACGAATGGATGACCCAGCACAGCCGTCGCATTCTGACCATGTAGACCAGGAACTCCATGAACCCTGGACTAGCAGGAGAATAAGACAAAGCATAGCTATAGTGTATAATATAAATATATATAGGAAACAAAGATAAAAAAAAAACATTTTGGTTTTCTTAGTAATGTTTTTGTTTGTTGATATCCTACACAACAAAATAACTGTTTGGAGATAAGAAGCCTGCGGACGTGTCTATTTCAGCTCCCTACTCTTTGTGCCTTAATTCCTCTAAAAACCTGTTTTTTCTGTGACTGATTGCTGGATTCTGTGGATTTTGTTGGACCTTCATGATTTCTATGTTTCTGGAGATTTTTTTTGGATTTCTTGGACTTTTAGTTGGACTACAAATCTTTCGGATCCGACAGAGGCGGCTCAGCTACAGCGTAAGCTTTCTGCAACCTTGAAGCTATTTTGAATGTCTGTCCTCTCCCCGCTTCTGCCCCACAATGATCCGTTGTTTTCTAAACAAATTAAAAAGATCGAGAACCTTAAAGAGGATATACAGCGACTCTCTGCTGAACTACAGAAGAAAGAAATGCTGCTGGATAGATTTAGAAAACGTAGCCCTGCACTGACCAGTTACATTGTCAGTAAATTTGAAAAAGAGACATCCATGCAGAACCCTCTGCTCCAAGACACCATTGCTTGGGACCCTGCTGTATCACGACTACCAACTTTCAGCTCTACCCCAGACCCATCTTCATCTTGGTCTGAGGTCGTGGTACGTGGCCGTAGGAGATCCCCTGTTGCTGGTCCCATCCCTCCACCTGACCTTAGTCTATCAAACCGCTTCTCTCCTCTTGCTGAGGATCAAGCAGCTGATCTCTCCAAGTCCCTTCCTTCCACTCAACCACCTGAGGATCAAGCAGCTGATCTCTCTAAGCTCCTACCTTCTACTCAACCACCTGAGGATCAAGCAGCTGATCTCTCCAAGTCCCTTCCTTCTACTCAACCACCTGAGGATCAAGCAGCTGATCTCACCAACCTCCTTCCTTCTACCCAACTACCAAATGCCATCGAGCAGGAGCCTGTGGTTCGTAAGAAGCAGCCTACAAAGTCTAATCCCCCCAGGACCTCAACGTCCACTGCCCGACGCAAAATACTGAAGGATGCTGTGCGTCGACACTTTGCTGGACCAACTACCCTGGCTCAGGATGTGAGCCCCTCCACTACAAACCCTCCACCTCCTACCCTCCAGTCCTCTGGCTCCGCAGGAACACAAACCCAGAATCCTCCACTACTCCAAAGGAACCCTAACCCAGAATCATCTGCACCTCGTCCACTGTTTTCACCTACCACTTTGCTGGTAGGTGACTCAATAATCAGGAATGTCCGCTTCTTCAATGTCATGACGAGATGTTTTCCATCAGCCACCGTCCCTGCTATGCTGGATATACTTCCTGGTCTGCTGAGCTCCATCCCAACTTCAGTTAAAAGAGTGATCATTCACGTGGGATCAAATGATGTTACACGTCGTGAGTCTGTCATCACACAGCAGCATTTTAACCATCTCTTTGACATCCTGAGGAGAAGTGGAATGTCTGTTTTCATCTCTGGCCCAATTCCCACAGTTTCTCGTGGATGTGGAAGTTTCAGCCGCCTTCTCTCTCTCCATTCCTGGCTCCAGTCTGCTTGCAGGTCCTTCAGTTTTGGTTTCATTGATAACTTCAACCTGTTTTGGGAGCGGTTTTCTTTTTTCAGGCGAGATGGTGTACGCCCTAACCGACATGGCTCGAACATGCTAACCGCTAACATCAGGTATGCTGTGCAGTCCCATAGATATACATCTATGGTGGATTCCTTTTCACAGACATGACGGTCCATATCCCAGCCATCTACACCTTCTTCGGCCATCGCTTGCACCACCACTCCAAACAACATTGCCCTCTATAGTCCTCCCCCAATGCAACCATCATCTGTATGCCTTCCAAGGGTCACTGTCCCCACAATTTTATCTTCTGCTGACAGACCTGAAAGTTTTCCTATTCCAGTTCATTTATCATCCTGCAAGGATATAAACTGTTTTTATGGCCGGAGAACCCAGAAACGCACTAGATGCTTACGACCCATCCCTCTCCAACAGGTTAAGAAGACAAATGATCTCCAAGATTCAGTTCAGTGTGCTCTTTTAAATGCCCGTTCCATTTCAAACAAATCCTTTATTTTAAATGAGCTGTTCATCAAAGAGGGCTTAGAATATTTATTTCTCACGGAGACGTGGCAGGAAGATGGAAATTTTGTGCATTTCAATGAACTCTGTCCACCAGATTGCTCTGTGTTTACCACACCACGCCCGTCACGTCGTGGTGGAGGTCTTGCTGTGATCTTTAAGGACAAACATGTCTGTAATTTGATGAAAAGTGGCCCTTTTACTACTTTTGAATGTCAGGTCATCAAAGTTGGATTACAAAATGTTTTTCACTGTATTTTAATTTATCGACCTCCCGGTCCAGCTGGCCCCTTTCTCTCTGAATTTGCTGAATTCTTATCATCAACGCTCAAACTAGAAAAGGTTTTAATTCTTGGTGACTTTAATTTACACATTGATGACGCTGCTTGTAGCACAGCAGTAGAGTTCATATCTATTACTGAGTCTTTTAACTTTGAACAGCACGTTGCAGGCCCCACACATAAAATGGGCCATACTCTGGATCTGGTGTTTTCTCTAGGACTAAACATCAACCATTTACATGTTGAAGAGTTTCATGTGAGTGACCACAGCTGCATTCTCTTTAATGTCCAGTCTATCATTGATCCTGTCCCTCACAAACTGAAATCAGAAAGACGCATCATTAATCAGTCAGCAGTGGATAGATTTTCTGCATTATTTGACAGCAGCTTAGTTCATGGTGATGATCCAAACTCCTTTATCCATTCCCTTAATCAGCAATGTTCTTGTATCTTAGATAATGTGGCTCCGGTTAGACAAAGCACTGGGTCTCACAGAAGAAAAAGTCCTTGGATGAATGAAAATATTTANCAGGAACACAAACCCAGAATCCTCCACTACTCCAAAGGAACCCTAACCCAGAATCATCTGCACCTCGTCCACTGTTTTCACCTACCACTTTGCTGGTAGGTGACTCAATAATCAGGAATGTCCGCTTCTTCAATGTCATGACGAGATGTTTTCCATCAGCCACCGTCCCTGCTATGCTGGATATACTTCCTGGTCTGCTGAGCTCCATCCCAACTTCAGTTAAAAGAGTGATCATTCACGTGGGATCAAATGATGTTACACGTCGTGAGTCTGTCATCACACAGCAGCATTTTAACCATCTCTTTGACATCCTGAGGAGAAGTGGAATGTCTGTTTTCATCTCTGGCCCAATTCCCACAGTTTCTCGTGGATGTGGAAGTTTCAGCCGCCTTCTCTCTCTCCATTCCTGGCTCCAGTCTGCTTGCAGGTCCTTCAGTTTTGGTTTCATTGATAACTTCAACCTGTTTTGGGAGCGGTTTTCTTTTTTCAGGCGAGATGGTGTACGCCCTAACCGACATGGCTCGAACATGCTAACCGCTAACATCAGGTATGCTGTGCAGTCCCATAGATATACATCTATGGTGGATTCCTTTTCACAGACATGACGGTCCATATCCCAGCCATCTGCACCTTCTTCGGCCATCGCTTGCACCACCACTCCAAACAACATTGCCCTCTATAATCCTCCCCCAATGCAACCATCATCTGTATGCCTTCCAAGGGTCACTGTCCCCACAATTTTATCTTCTGCTGACAGACCTGAAAGTTTTCCTATTCCAGTTCATTTATCATCCTGCAAGGATATAAACTGTTTTTATGGCCGGAGAACCCAGAAACGCACTAGATGCTTACGACCCATCCCTCTCCAACAGGTTAAGAAGACAAATGATCTCCAAGATTCAGTTCAGTGTGCTCTTTTAAATGCCCGTTCCATTTCAAACAAATCCTTTATTTTAAATGAGCTGTTCATCAAAGAGGGCTTAGAATATTTATTTCTTACGGAGACGTGGCAGGAAGATGGAAATTTTGTGCATTTCAATGAACTCTGTCCACCAGATTGCTCTGTGTTTACCACACCACGCCCGTCACGTCGTGGTGGAGGTCTTGCTGTGATCTTTAAGGACAAACATGTCTGTAATTTGATGAAAAGTGGCCCTTTTACTACTTTTGAATGTCAGGTCATCAAAGTTGGATTACAAAATGTTTTTCACTGTATTTTAATTTATCGACCTCCCGGTCCAGCTGGCCCTTTTCTCTCTGAATTTGCTGAATTCTTATCATCAACGCTCAAACTAGAAAAGGTTTTAATTCTTGGTGACTTTAATTTACACATTGATGACGCTGCTTGTAGCACAGCAGTAGAGTTCATATCTATTACNAGACGCATCATTAATCAGTCAGCAGTGGATAGATTTTCTGCATTATTTGACAGCAGCTTAGTTCATGGTGATGATCCAAACTCCTTTATCCATTCCCTTAATCAGCAATGTTCTTGTATCTTAGATAATGTGGCTCCGGTTAGACAAAGCACTGGGTCTCACAGAAGAAAAAGTCCTTGGATGAATGAAAATATTTACAGTCTCAGAAGGACATGCCGCCAAGCTGAGAGGCGTTGGAAGTCAACTAGATTAGAGGTTCATAGGCTGCACTTTAAGGAACTCATAACATCTCTGAATGAGATGATCACAAACTCCAGGGCTGTTTACTTTGCTCAGCTGATTTCCTCAAACAAAAATAATTCTAAAGTCTTGTTCGACACCATAAACCAGATTGTTTCACCTCACGCCCCTCACATGCCTGTATTCTCAAGGTCTGACTGTAACAACTTTCTTGCATTCTTTGAGAATAAAATCAGAAATATCAGGGCAAGTTTTTCACCCCCATCCTCTTCCCATTCTCCCATCCAGCCACCTCCTTCCCAATCATGGTCCTTCTTTACTCCTGTAAATCTCCAGGACATCTGTCTCATTCAGAAAAACATGAAACCAACTTCCTGCCCTGTTGATTTTCTCCCAACCACTTTGCTTCTTAAGGTCTTTGACCAAATTGGCCCATGCATTGTGGATTTTATTAATCTATCTCTCCAATCTGGCTCTGTACCTTCTGTTTTCAAACATGCTGTTGTTGAACCGATCCTGAAAAAACCCAGTTTGGACTCCTCTCAGCCTAATAATTACAGACCCATTTCTAAATTGCCCTTTATCTCTAAAATCTTAGAAAAAGTCGTGGCCGATCAACTGATTACTTTTCTGGAAATTCACAACAACTTTGATAAATTCCAATCTGGTTTTCGTAAAAATCATTCAACAGAAACAGCTTTGCTTAAAGTTTCCAGTGACATCATGATGGCTGCAGACAACGGGGAATTTACAGTCTTAGTATTGTTGGATCTTTCTGCAGCTTTTGACACTGTTGATCACAGCACCTTAATTAACAGACTTCATGACTCGTTGGGAATCTCTGGAACTGTTCTAGACTGGTTCAGATCGTACCTTTCTAACAGAAGTTTCAGTGTCTGTATAAACCAAATCATGTCAGATTCCACAAACCTGTTCTGTGGGGTACCCCAAGGCTCTGTTTTAGGTCCACTCCTGTTTTTATTATATATACACCCTCTTGGACAGATAATTGATGCTTTTCAAAATGTCTCTTATCACCTATATGCAGATGACATTCAGCTGTACTGCTCCTTTAAGGAATCTGAGCTCCATAAACTGGCTGAACTACTAGAGTGTCTATCAGCGATCACTAGTTGGCTAGAAGATAACTTCCTTCAGTTAAACTCTGAAAAGACTGAATGTCTGATCATTGCCCCTGAGAGCATGGCTTCTCTGATTAGTCAACAACTTGGTCATTTAGCTTCTGCTGTCAAGTCAAACATGAGAAATTTGGGTGTTGTCTTTGACCAATCAATGTCTCTTGAAGGCCACTCAAAAACGCTGGTCAGAAACTGTTTTTATCATTTGAGAAATATCTCCAAACTACGAAGGTTGGTGTCAAAACATGAGCTTGAAATGGTTCTCCATGCCTTTATCTCCTCCCGTCTAGATTACTGTAACACCCTTTTCACATGTTTTAACAAGAAAGCCCTTGACCGCCTTCAGTTGGTCCAGAATTCTGCAGCGAGGCTCCTAACTGGAGCAAACAGAAGAGCTCACATCACTCCTATTCTGATGTCTCTGCACTGGTTACCCATTAACTTTAGAATTCAATTTAGGATCCTTACTATAACATACAGGGCTCTACATGGCCAAGCTCCTCCTTATGTTACTGAACTGTTAAAGCCTTATGCTCCAACCCGAGCCCTCAGGTCCACAAACCAGAACCTTCTAGAAATTCCAAAGACCAGATATAAAAGTCGAGGTGATCGCTCTTTCCAGGCTGTTGCACCCCGACTTTGGAATGAACTTCCTTTATCCCTACGTGTTTCTGACAGTCTGGTCACCTTTAGAAAGCAGCTGAAGACCCTTTTGTTTAAAACTGCTTTTACTTAAATCTTTTATGTTTTATTCGTTTTTTCTAACTTGTATTTATAATAATCTTTCATTTGTTTTATCATTTTTATAATTTTATGACTTTCTGTTTTCTGATTTTTAATGATTTTATGATATTCTGTTGTTTTGTTTTAAGATCATTTTATGATGACTATCTTGTTTTTTGTTGATCTTTGTGAAGCACTTTGTGATTCTTTTTCTGTGATAAGTGCTATACAAATAAAATTTACTTACTTACTTACTTACACATGTAATCAGGTTTCAATTAAGTTTCAGACCAAATTACAGCACAAAATCAGCCCACATTCGGGTTCTCAATGATATCCTGATTTTGAGGGTCTCTGGCTCCTTCGTCTTGTTACTGTTACTCAACCTGACCTCGGCATTTGACACTGTAGACCACACCATCCTACTTCATAGGCTTGAATCATGGCTCGGTGTCACTGGTACTGCCCTTGCCTGGTTCAAATCGTACCTCACCAGTCGATGTTTTAGTGTCCATATCGAGGACTGCTCCTCTCCTAATGCCCCACTTCCGTGGGGTGTGCCTCAGGGTTCTATCATGGGTCCTCTCCTTTATTCAATATACATGCTCCCTCTCTGAAAGATTTTATCCAATCACAGAGTCAACTACCATTTCTATGCAGACGATTGTCAAATTTACTTGAAACTGAGTCAACAGCACTCATCTACTGCTTTGGCAAAATGCCTCTCTGAGGTCAAAACCTGGCTGTCCTCTAACTACCTACGGTTAAATGATGGCAAGCCAGAAGCCATCCTTTTTAACCCCACTAACACAAATGGTGCTACCCGCTCTCCCCTCACTCAGTCTCCAATCGTGTGTCACCAGCCTGGACGTGAAACTTGACTCCGACCTCTCAATGACTTCACAAGTCAATGCCACTGTCAGGTCTTGCTTTTTTCAACTTCGCCGCATCACACGGCTTAAATCCATCCTCAAACACCCGCACCTTGAATCTGTCATTCACGCGTTCATTACCTCCCGCCTGGATTACGCCAACTCTGTGCTGATTGGGATTAATGCACTCGCCTTGGGCAGACTACAGAAAGTTCAAAATGCTGTGGCTAGGTTCTTAACCAATTCCGACAGACGCATGCACATCACACCCATTCTCGCTATTCATAATGGGGTCCTTACTATTCATAATGCCAACTGATTACATACAGTAGTCGAATCTGTTGTGTATTATGTAGGGTCATCAATGTTATTCCCAATCCTTTCTATAATGTCAGTAACTATAAAAGTTCTGCACACACATACTGTCTGGTGTGTATCCAAATAGCAAAAAAAACCTCCTGGTTCTGGGTCTGACCTTACTTGGACAGAAAGTGATGACAGGGCAAAGCTGTCTCTGTATTTGAACTCCAATCCCATTATGCACTTTCTGATCCCCAGGACAGGGTTTTCCACCAGCTTTGGGTTGAGGACAGCTACAGCTCCTGTAGCGAGACACGGACTCTGCACCACAAGTTCTGGAACAGGGAGTCCATTCTGACCACTCACACCACCGACCTGACACTAGAAAAACAAAGATTTAAGTATTAATACTTATATGCTGTTGAATAAATCCTGAAATATTTATATGATACATTTAGCTCACCTGGGCAAACTTCTCTAGTGCAGTTGAACCTGCCACCATTACAAGTGCTGCAGCACAGATGAAAGCATGCAGAGAAAATGAAGTATTATTTATGATGTTTATGAGTATTGTTTATGATGTTTATGTGTGTATTTCTCTCACCAGTTGTTGCACCCATCAGAAGCTACAGAAATCTCTCCTGGTTCCAGGCGCTGTCCAGAGCTAAGGTCCAAACAAGGACAATCCAGTCTCGCTACACAGGCCGTCCCATTGGCTGACAGGACCTTGCCCTCTGTGCAGTAACACCCCGGCTCACAATGCCACTCACAGTGCTGAAAGTATTTTCACCCAAATGTATTTATATCTACAAATTGTGAATGTGAGGGAGTCTACCTTAGCTATACTTACAGACAGATCATCACAGGATCGAGGGCAAGAGGGCCCACAGCTACTGAAAACTGTCCCTGGGACCTGGGAACATGGTGACACTGAAAGAGAGAGAGGAACCCACAGTTTGCTTCAAACCAACTGGAAGAACAACACAGAGTCAGTGCCATGTCCTGCATTCAGCTTGAACTTGTACCTGGACAGTGGTCAGTGTTACAAGCTTTGACTTGGGTCCCTAGCCCCTCACAGAAGTTTCCCTCCCCCTCTGGAGTTGGGTTGTTGCAGTTTCTCCACCGGCTCTGTACCCCTCTACCACATGACTTGGTGCACTCTGTCCAGTTACTCCATGGACTCCAGCCTCCATCACCTTAACAGAGTCACATTATGACTAGTTAGAAGCAGAAATCTGTTCATTACCACACTAAATACTTCAGATTAGATATGAGAGGTCAAAATCAAACTGTAAAGAACTCAAACTATTCAAAGTAACAAAAAAACAAAACCCACGGTCACATGAGGTGATGAAGCAGACTTTGTCCTCACGATGAGGACCTAAACATGGAAGACCACTACCAGACTGCTGGGGACTGGAACAGAAACGATACCGAGACTGGAACCCTGCCCCACACAGCACTGAGCACCGGCTCCAGGGTGTCCACGCAGACCACTGGCCGTCCACTACAGTGAATGTTTGCATGGAACAAGAGTCAGAGTAGAAACATGAGAAGAAATTATTTTTTACTTTTTAACTGGTAGAAAATGGCTTTAGTGTATTTTTAAATGTTAGAAAAAAAAATTTGTTCAGATTCCTACCATTGCAGCTGACTTGGGAGCAATTTACCAGTTTTCCTCCTTCACATGTACTGAAATATTATACATTAAATCAGTTTGACTGAATAACACAAGCACAAACAGGTGGTGGCCCACGTCATAACTGACAATACTCTTACCAGTTATCACAGTTTCTCGGGACAATGCTTCCAGGATTGTACAGGTTTCCAGGAACACCACATGGGCAGTCAGACTCAGGTACACATGCACCATCCTGCAAATATTTAAGAATTGGATTACTGTTCTTTTATTGGTTGGTGGTGTGTGTGTGTGTGTGTGGGGGGGGGGGGGGGGGGGGGGATCAGCATTGGGATGAGTGTATTTTTTTTTATCTCCATGCACCTGCAGGACAGTCCCATGTGGACACTGGCAGCCTGGGGTACAGTTCCGACTGAGGTTCAGCGTGATGTCTGTGCAAGTCACGGGTCCTAGCAAACACTGAGTCCACTGCTGGCCTGGAGGACATGTTCTGCTCTCCCCTGACACAGCAACACACAACATGGGTGAGAATATTTATAGGGTCAGTATGAACTGAAAGAATTAAGCATTCTGTCTCTTCCGTTTCTGTTTCAGCATTGCAAGTAACAACACAGTAAAAAGCTGAAGCCTGTTTCACGCCAAATGTAGTACAGAGGCGGCCCGGTTTCCATTCTGCTCCCTGACAGACTGACATTCACACTGACTGTGGTTTGTGTTCTGAATGTCTCCGGATATCTGCTCCCACAAGAGCACCAAATGATTGAAATTTGCCCCAATACATTTAAAAATCTACCTGTAGGAGGACTTGTGGGAGAGTGATGAGGTCGGATGTATAAAACAACTCTCTTGGCTGGTTCAAAATTTCTTCCCAGTTTATTCAAAACTAACTTTGAAACACCAAACTCAATGATGGAAGGGGAGAGGAACAGAAGAGGCAGTGGAAAACAGGCTGGAAGAGCTTAAAGAGCCAAAGGAAATGAGGGAGTTGTCGATAAGATAAGATAAGATAAGATAAGATAAGATAAGATAAGATAAGATAAGATAAGATAAGATAAGATAAGATAAGATAAGATAAGATAAGATAAGATAAGATAAGATAAGATTTTATTGATCCCACAGAGGGGACATTTGTGTGTTACCACAGCTCAGGACAGATAGCAAAAGAGTATAAAAAGTGATCAAGAATGCAAAAAATTAAATAAGACAAGACACTATATGCAACAGTAGTTCCTATGTAGACACATACACAATAAGCATTATGGATAGGGGGTTGTGAAACAATGTGGAAGTAATAATACATAAAAAGTATTAGGTGTTCTACTACAACTATTTACTGTCTAAGTACTAATTATATGTTATACAGGCATGAAAATGTAAGCACACATGTACAATATACATATATTAGGTGCATTATGCATGGAGTGGTGACCGTAGAGTTAAGGTGGCTGAGTGACTCATGACATCATAATGTATTATAAAGCCTAACTGCTGTTGGAATAAATTATCTGTGGAAGTGATCCTTAATTAATGTAATATTATACTTGACAATAATAAACTAATGAGCGTTTATCAGCTGTCTCATACTCGTTAATATCCATTCACATAATGTCGTTTAGCACTTTAGAGAGAGAGAGAGAGAGAGAGACGCCTGTCATCCGGTTCTGGGGCTCAGGGCAGGCTGCTGTGAGCTGGTTCCGACCCAGAAACTAGACTGGCCCGCTGGTATTTTTTAAAAGCCGCCCAACCTTCTCTGGAGCTCAGAGCGAGCCACTTGTATGCTGGTGTAACACAGAGTACATTTCTAAATGGAAGGATTTGAAATTCATGCAACTAAATATACCACTGCAGACTGTTTGAGGTTCTAAAGGTTTATACAAGCTGCATGTTGTTAATATCAATCAATGGTCTAGGATTCCACCTATAATCGAGTTTAAGGAAAGCAAATACCCTACAGCAATCTAGACTTTTAAGGTGGGTTGCTTTCGACCCAAACGTTAAACCAGCAGATGAACATTGGTACAGAAATGGTGTAACTGCCTACAGCTCTATTTCTCTAGCCAGCTTTCAGACACTTTTTGATAGATATGGCTTGATTTCTTCAGGTGCTTGCAACTCAGGACTTATTTTAATGCTGAGATAAAGTTTGCGGAGAGAGGTGACACCAATATGATTGACATGTTTGTGGACGTGCAATAATAAATGAAAAACTTGCCTCAAAACTTTATTCGTGTAGAAACATTAACATACAAGACAAGAAATGTGAAAAGGAATGTGGGTTGTCCATCACAGAGGAAACATGGCTCAGTGCAAGCTACCTCCACCAGTACCAAGTATCTGGAGAGAAATTTGCTGAAAGAATTTGCTGAGATTTCCTATAAGTCCTAAGCTTAAGAGTATGCAGATGAGTGAGTTGGGAGGGATGTTTTGCTGGAGAAAATGTGGCGAATGGATGGCAGGCCATTTCCATATATTCTGGGAATGTTCAGTCATACAATCCTATTGGCAGGGGGTGACACGGGCAATACAGAAGGTTTTTGATGCTGGAATTTACTGTTCTTTTATGACAATCTAACTAGGAAACATTCCCATGAACGTATCAAGTCAAGAGAAGTATCTGTTTAAGATATTGCTGGTGCCCAGCAAGAAAGCGATTACACGAAGGTGTCTGCAGCAATCCTCCTAAACTGACTGGATGGACATTGTGAACTCAATTCAGACTATTGCGAGATTAACTTTTGCCTTGAATCAGCAGTTGGATAGGTTCTGTCAATTCAGGGAAAGATGGATTGTGTTTTGGGCTTCACAATTGGAAGTTTGAATCACTGTGAAGTGATTTCTGAAACATTTTCTGTATTATTGATTACCAACATTTTATGTTTGTTCTGTTCATATTCAATAAAAACAAAGTAAAAAATTCTACTTGTAATCTACTTGTAATAAAACCCTAACCCTAAAACCTGATGTACCTTGCTGAAACACGTCTCACTTCCTTTCTTACTCATGTAATTTATATAACATCATGAAAAAATAGACTCCACATCCAGATCCACACCAAATCCAACCACAGCCAGTGTGAATGTCCTGATTGGACTCAATGATTCTTGGTCTATGTGGAAGCCATACAGAAACCGGACTGCATCTGTTCCACAACAAGAGGCTTGATAATTAGGTTCAATAAATGATAATATTCATATAGAGGTGACTTTAGCAGTTGTTTGTCATCATTATTTGGTTTTAAAAGCAGTATCCATCAAATGTTAAGTCTCTGGGGTGAAAACATAGAAAGTCAACAAGAAAGCCAGAGTATCATCTGTTAAAACAAACTATCTAAAAAAAAACGTTTACATTTTTGAATTTGTACTGTCTCCAATGAAACCAGTATAAAGTAAATATTAGAATCAGTGTTTCCATAAAACAAATTCACTGAGTAAGTAGTAAAAAAGCCCAGACAACAAAGCTGTGTGTCATGCAGAGGTACCACAAGGTTGCAGGTTACAGGCGCTGAACTGCTGAGAAGTGCCATGGATTCTGATGGGTCCACGAGTTCGAGTCCTGTAACCTCCTCCACATGTCACCGAACATGCTGACCACATGGTCCATGGCTCTTTCACACCTCCAGACACATCACAAATAGACTTCATGTTTCAAAACACAAATTGTGTATAACCAGCTTTATCCATCCCATCCTTCTCACCAAAGCAGGGTTCAGTGCTGCAGGTATCAATCCCGACTCGTTCTCCTTTGCAGGGATGTCCTCCAAAGGCTGGAGGTGGGTTGTTTCCTGCGCGGTATCTCTTTCTGACACCAACATCACATGTTCGACTGCAACCACTCCACTGTGTCCAGCTGCTCCAGCCACAGTCCACTGGGACAAAACACAGACACAGAGTTGATATAGTGATGAAAATGGAAAAAAACAATTAGAAAGATGGTTTGAAATTCTGTATAAAGAACTAACCAGGGCAGGGAACTGTCCCACACTCCATTTCTCCATTAGTGCAGGTACTGTTTGAGACACATGGTGGATAGAATAAATAAAGCACATTCCTGCAGTAACAGCAAGTTTGAATAGTATGTGAACTTCAGTTAGAATGAGGTGACAAAATAAAGAGACGTACCAGTTGTTACACGAATCAACAGGCAGGGTGGCACCTGCTGGGTGTAGCTCCCCCTGGTGGTAACATGGGCACTGTTCTAAAGGCACACAGCTGTTGTTGAATAGGTAGGAGCCTGGGGCGCAGTAGCAGCCATCGTAGCAGGCGGTGGCACACTGGACCTCCGTGGAAGTCATATCTAAACACACTCGTGGACATGCTCCACCTTGACCTTCACACTCAGCAGCTGTCATGTTCATCATGCCCTCTGGACAAACACCTAGAGGAAAACAGATGCTTGATGAATTGAGTAGGATAAACTATAAATCTAATGCAATACAAAATAAGTATAACATTAATTTACTCTTAGCACCTAGTAGGCACAAAGACATACCTAAACAGGGATGAGAGTTGCAGTCCCGTGTTTGTATGTGAGGCCCGGTGCAGCTATTGCCCCCATGTTGTGGTGCAGGTGAACTACAGAACCTCTCCCTGGTCTGAACACCAGAGCTACAATCAGCTGAACATTGAGACCACTGGGACCAGAGTGTCCATCCACCATGCACTGAAAAATACAAATAAAATCAGCCTATAGAGATTTAGACTTTTACCAACCTCTGATTGGAAAAAGGTATTTCCTTATCCTACCTGGACAGGGCACAGTGTTGCAAGGCTCCTGCTCCTCATCATTTTCATCACATAATTGCGGTGTAGGTGTGTGGTTGAACATTAAGAGTGTATGATTGCAGCTACGAAATCGTCGTCGGATTCCCACATTATCTACATGGCTGAAACATGTTTTACTGCACTCAGACCAGCCAGTCCATTTGCTCCACACGCCATCTGGTAGGACTGAACACCATAAAGAACACATTCTGATAGGGTTGCTCTGGGAATGTTGATCCATGTGGTGTGGCTCAAGGAAAAAATCAAATCAAATGCTCAAATCACATACAAAATAAACATTTCAACAAATGTTAGAATCACTGTTGGATGAGTTTGAGTACCGGAGAGGCATGGGCTGGAGCAACGTCGGGACTCAGAGGAGTCTCCTGGACAAAGCTGGAATTGGTCTGGTTCTGCTGGAACCATGGCTGACCTGAGAAGACATAACTTAGCTGTAAAATGACTGTTAAAGTGTTTGATTTATGTGGCAGATGCTTTGTACAAAGCTATGCTTGTAAAGGTTCTCAGTCATCCAGGGCATGGTAATCCAAAGTGGTTTGAATGAAGGTTACTGGACTTCTTTGGTTTCCTGAAGATGTTTCATCATATCAAGTCAGAATTGACAAAGCGAAACATCTTCAAGAAACCAAAGAAGTCTAGTTGCCTTCATTCGAACCCATTTGGATTTGTACAAAGCTACTTACAGTGCAGTTACTAGGGTGGCTTACATTAGGCTACTTTTACAGAGCTGGTGGTGCATAAATAAAAAGCAAACAAAGAGTAGGGGAAGTGCAGGCTAGGTTCTATCATTTTAGCAACTTTTCAGTCAACGCAGAGCCAGCCCGTCCTATAGGCAAATGCTAAAGGTGCCATCCATCCAGGGGGTGCCACGAACATAAGAAAAAACTTAAACGTGTAAAACAAGTTGATGTTAATGTGTCTTAATATTAAAAGATCAAGGCCACATCAATGTACCCACAATCTCCCAGTCTGAGAGCGGACACTCATACCACTAGGCCACTGAGCTGGTCAGTGAAGAGAGATGGACCATCTCCACTCACCTGAAATTATCAGCTGGATGGTTGAAACTTTGACAGAACTGAGTTGAGGAAACCTGCTCACCTGTAGCGCTGCTGTAGCCCAACACCGCAGGATACAAGACACGGTGACCATGACGACCAGATGGACCAGGTGCAGGTTGGCAAACAGCTGGACGTGTTGCAGGTGACTTGTCCATCTTCACACATGCTATCAGTTTAAAATAAGTGTTGTACTAGGATTTCTTTCACTGTTTCATGATTACAAGATACAGAAAGTAAAAAAAAATGTTGCAAGTTTTAAAAAGGTCCTTCACTGAGAAACCATGTTTAACTTTAATGATTGTTTCTTTTAATCAGTCACTCTGAGTTTTTCATGCAGGCTGAACATGAAAATAGTCTCCTACACCTATCTCCTGCATTAGCTTCTGACACAAAATAGACGGTGAAACTCTAGGATTTGACAATCCTGGGAGATCTACATCACACTGTGACTTAACATTCATGGACTCGCCCATCTTGACTCACGACCGGTACACACCAGTACGCAGTACCGCCACTTCTAATTTTAATCTCTCTGCGTCATTTAGTCAAAATTTTCAAGATTTTTGAAAATAATATTTGTCTGTCTCCAAGTAAACACCGTCCACCCACAGTCATCCCCAGTGACGCCCCTCCAAATACGCCGAGCTCCATGAAGGGCCTCATTTTGCACAAGAGGATGCGTTTTCTCCAAATGTGCAAAAGGTGCCTCACTGCCTTGAGGTGCACCACACATACAACACCATTAGCTGCCGGCAGCCCAGGCAAGAGGAGAGGAAATAAAGAGGCAAGTTATCCGACACCGTGCATGTTCTTACAATGATTAACAGCAGCCACATTTGACCAACCAGTGGTCAAATGTGGCGACAGGCATTCAGCCCTACTAGAGACCACTGCAAATGTATTAAACATGAGTGAAGGACCTCTTTAAGAGATGTGACAAATGGACATTTTAAACGGAGTTTCAGTCCCTCACCATGTGGTGCACTGGTCTCTGCTGATCACCTGTCCTGGCTGTAATGTTTCACCATCCCAGTAACAGATGCATTGACTGGCATTCACACACAGCCCACCCTGCAGGTACAAGCCAAAGGGACAGCGACAACCTGAGGAAAACATGATGACCAAGTATGTATTTAAGCAATTAGCATAAATATTTTTACAGTTAAGAGAATGTCTACAGGGCTGTTTCTGGCTATATGTGGACAATGCAAATGCACCAGACCCAAAGCTAAAGGTTCACCTTAATCTCAGAGAAGTAAAAGTGCCTGTCCTTATGTCTTATGTGCTCAAAATTAAAAGTTTTATGTATGAATGAAATAAATCTCAATGATAAGCGTGGCTGATTGACATGAGTAAACCTTTTTTGCTGAGATTAAGTAGCGTTTTAGTAAAGACTCTACAGAGTTTTATAAATAAGGCCTGACTCTTTACCTTAGACTTTGACACTAGTGATGGGAACTCCGGCTCTTATAAGAGAACCGGTTCTTATGGATCGGCTCACTAAAATGAACCGACTCTTTCGGCTCTCAAACGGCTCATCACATTTTTTGTTTCTTAAATAAATTTCATCACCAGAAATGATGCTAAACTGTGTGTTGGTGGTGGTCAGAGGGGCCGATGGCGCAGAATGGCAGCCTCGCTTCTGTCAGACCGCCCCACGGCGGCTGTGGCTACATAGTAGCTTACCATCATCAGCAGTGTGTGAATGTGAAAGTGAATGAATAATGGAAAGCGCTTTGAGAACCTTGAACTGTGCTATATAAATCCAATCCATTATTATTATTATCATTAAATATCAAATTCTTATTTAAATAACTTATTTTATTCAACATGAAGCAGGGAGCTATATAAAAAAACATTTTAAATGACAAAAACAAACTCTGCAAGTAAAATATTTATTAAATTTGAACTATTAGAGTCTGTTGGATATATTTTCCCTTTTGCATTTTCCACACTCTGCCTTGTAATTGTCATTGTAGTTAAAATGTGTCCAAATCTTGCGTGTCCTATTTTCACATATTTCCTCACCTTTCTGTAGCGCTGTTTGTCTTTCTTTCCTCCTCTTTTACAGATTTGTCCCCACCAATATTTACAGGTCGGGTCTCGTCGTGATAATAATTGTCCCAGCCAGGGTGCGAATTACACAGAGGCTTCCGGGGGAGCCCACTTGGACGGGGGGGGGGACGTCCCTGAAATGCCTAGAAAGGGCCCTGGGTGTGGGACTGAGTTTTGAGGGTGATCACATAAATAAATATTACATACTTATAAATTATTATTATTATTATTATAGTAAAGTTACAAACGTGTAGTGGGATATATCTGCCTACATTTTCCTTTTCAAGCACTTTGGGGTTTTTTTATGCGACTTTTCCTGTCCTGTCTGTGTCTTAGCTGCATCTCCTCTCAATCCTCCAGAAAAACTGCTGCATGGCTTCTTCATTTTCAACTAATGAGTTACTTTTGAAATTAGCAGATCAGAAAGATCTGTCAACCGCAAAAATAGCGGAATGTGCGCTGTGCGGCCGCGCCAGTGAGGTGACGTCACCGAGGCACGGGAGCTGCAGCAGCGGATAGCGTCATGCACAAATGAAAGAGAAAATATGAGCAAACATGAACGATCGTGTGTTAATTTTTTGGTGGCGCCACTTTGAGAATGTTTCTGTGGCCGTGCGCAGGACGCAGCTGCCCGGCGGAGCGCATCAGTAATCAGCGCTCTGCCGCTCTCCATCCTCTCCGCCCAAAAAAAGACCCGGTACGCTGAGAGTCCAAATAAATAATGTAATATATGTAGAAACTGGATCTTTTTTCGGGCTCCCCCTGGGTGTGTAAGTTGAGGGCTTCCAGGGGAGCCCGGCGCCCTTTCAGGGGAGCCGGGCTCCCTTTAGCTCCCCCGTAATTCGAACCCTGGTCCCAGCCATTTTGTGCGCACCACCTCTCTCTCTGCTTTCACAGCGATCAGAGGTGCGCTGCAACCCCACCCCTCCACCCCCCTATCTCACGCCAATCAGAGGCACGCTGCGTGTGTGTGCGCACACTTCACGCGCACATTTTGCGTTTTTTTAGCAGGTCGGGGGCCTGCAGGTACAGTCTGTGTCACTCACTCCGGCTTCTCCAAGAGGGAGTCGGCTCCTATCGCTCACATCAAAGAGCCGGCTCTGAGAGCCGTTTCGTTCGCGACTGACACATTTGACACTGAAAAGCTTAAGTGTAGAGGTCGACCAATATTGGTTTGTCTATTGCTGATGCCGATATGTAGGAGATATGGTAAAGGCGATATGTACTGCTGATTTTATGGGCCGATTTTCCACCTTAGCCATTTTAGACATTTTCCACCTTATTTTCATGCTAAAATGTCACTAATAACATCAGTTGATGCACAAAACTTCTGAAGCTGAATCAGCTTTTGAACTCTGAATTGAACTAACTGTTAAATCTTAACTTTGTTCACTGTTCAGTGTTAAAGTCAGACACGCAAATAAAGTTAATGTAGAGTATTTATTATGCAGATGTTATTAGTAAATGTAAAAATACATTTAAAGAGACTATGTGGAAGTTTAACAGCTAATACAAGTATAGACATTTTTTATTTATTCCTCATACATTCTCCTGCAATGCCCTGGTCCTGTAGAATGAGCCCTGGCATTTTTACTGTGATTGCCTCTGTAGGCCTGTAAACTCACAGAAAAGATCCTGCTCGGGTCGAACAAGCAGGCTTCCCTAGTGTCCTCCAGAGGCAGCGCAATGCGTGATGACGTCATGCGCGTTCACGTGCCCGCAGCGTTTGTAGAGCGAGAGGTGGTTTTAGTAGCATGGATTCAGCCAAGAACAATAAGAGAGCTGCTTCAAGCACCAGCGAAACTCCAGCCCAGACCCCAAACAAGACAAAGAACCCAAGAGTGTATTACAGCGCAACAAAAAGGACAAAACGAGTCTGATCGCTGAAGGCAAAGAACGAGGATAAACATCGGTCCGGCATTTGAGAAGTGGAAAATGCTGAGAGAGTCTCTCAGTATGACAAAAGACCCGCAGTTGGCATCATTGTTGCTGGACAGGTAAGAAATCATTACTAAATACGTGTGGGGTAAGGGCTGCGGGTGCTTTCAAAGCAAACCGGGGGCTTACGTATGTCATAGTAGGAAAATTTTTAGGCTGCTTGTTTAGCGCGTCTCCGTCAGAGTCAGTGCTGGTCAGGATATTAATATTAGTCAGGGCCAGTACGATTTTTACCTCTCAGCGCACTGGGACTTTTTTTCCAGGGTAGGATGAGTACCGGTACTATTTCCACTCATTTATTAGTAGAAATCTCAGAGATTTCTGCAAAAATATATGTCCGTCTCCAAGTAAACACATTCCCCCCAGCGCCGCTGACCTGCCCCTCCCAATATGCAGAACACACGCTTCAAGAGGGGCCACATTTTGCGCATTAGGATGCATTCTCTCCAAATGCGCAAAACGTGCATCACTCCTGTGAAGCGCGCCGCGCGTACAGCACCGTCAGCTCCCATCAGCCCAGGCAAGAGGAGAGAGAGGAAAAAAGACAAGTTATCTGACACACCGTGCACGTTCCCTCAATGACTGACAACACGCAGCATCTGACCAGCGTCAGATGTGCCGACAGACAGGTGGATACATGCAGGTGGAGAGGCAATATAGATCAGGAGCACAAGAAAGAAAAAGTCATAACCAGAGGAGTGTGTTGTTGGAGCAAAAAAGAAAAACTTTGTGGGCATAAACATCCCAGCTTCTGATCATGAGACAGAAGATAGGATAATTGTGCAGAAGTCCAGAGGTGATCGTGCCTTTTCGGTTTTGGGTCCTCGGCTTTGGAACCAATTGCCACTAGAAATAAGGAAGTCCACATCGTTGCCCACTTTTAAAGCCAAGCTTAAGGTTCACCTTAGATCTGTTTCTTAGTTTTTTACTTGTGTTTTAAGTTTTTGATCATTGTTTTTTATTGTTTTTAACTCTTTTATCTTTGAATGTTTTATTTTTTTCTTGGAATGTTCCATTTTTGTATTTTATTGCACAGTTGTTTTATTGTGTCTTAGTTGTTTTTAAATTATGTTCAGCACCTTGGGTCCCCTTGATTGGGGGTAGGAAGGGGCTTTACAAATAAATTGAAATTGAAATTGAATTGAAATAATTGTGTCTGGATGTGGAGAATAAATTATACAGCAGCCCTGGTTATCATTTATGAGAAGTCTTGGTAAATGCAGAGACATGCAGAGCTTTTATCATTTGATTCATTACCTATGTTTTTGTAATTGATGTATTATGTTTGTTTTTGTAGCATCAAATTGATGGAGCTGAAAGAACTCTTTAGATGAGGAACAAGCCAATAGTTTGGAAACAGTGTGTAAGTAACAAATTATTCTCATTGAAATGCAATGGCTATATGTCAGTATATAAAATCATGTTTTGCTGCTGTTTTTACTTCCAGATTAGAGCTGGAAAGAGAAGGAAGGTAGCCTGGCAAGCCATCCTATATATGTGAATATATAGTCTGGCCACGAACCATTGACGGCTCTCAGTCGTGAGGCGGGATCTACGGTTGTCTTTCAAAATGTCAGCACGCAATTGGATAGCGCTAGGACCAATCAGAGTAACGAACAACGTGACGTAATCACAGCGATGGAAAAGCGGGACCCACTAATGGCGTCAATGATTTCTGTCGTTTTTGTATAAAAACATGTGAATATCAGGTGTACTGGGACCAGTGTTGGGCAAGTTACTTCAAAACTGTAATGCATTATTTATTACATGTTACTCTCATTTTAAAGTAATTCATTACATTACAATATTACTCATTTTAAAATGTAAGGCATTACACTACTTTTGCATTACTTTAAGTTACTTTCACCAAAATAATATGGATTTGGCAATCTAAATGTAGCTCATGACGCTCAATTAGCTCATCAGACATCCAGTAGAAGGTGATGTGGTATCTAACTGGGCTAGGGGTTGTGGTTAAAACAGTCAAACATAATTAACAGTTCTTTAGATGTAGCACATAAAGAGCATTTGACTACAACGTTCTTCATATCCTCATTCTTCACAAACTTAAAGTAACAAGCGTATGTACATTCAGAGAATGTTCTAACATTAGATCAGCTGCAGGTTCACTCATCTCTGCTCTGTCTGACTACAGGAAGTGAAACATTTTGCGTGAACGTTTCTCTTCTGCTGATCTTGTGTAGCTTAGAAATCTAGACACACCGTAGCAGAAGCAGAAAGATTTTGCTCTGCAGGTCCTTCTGATCACCTCCATCAGGGCTGGAGGATGATTGCCCCTGGGCATGAAAGTGCTCAAAGCTGGCCAGGACCCCCAGAAAATTATTTTTTATTAAATAAATGCTAGCTTAAATTAATTGAGTGTGTGTGTGTGGTGGTGGTGGGGGGCGCCAACCTGTATTTAGCCTTGGTCCCCAAATGCCTGGATACGGCCCTGGGTGTGGACCTGAGTTTTGAAGGTGATCTGAATTTTATCAAATAAATAAATATTACATGTTTATAAATTATTGCTTTATATTGTTATTGTTGTGTAGTGGATAAAAATCTACCTACTTTTTCCTTTTCAAGAACTTTATTTAGTTTTCTCGTTTTTTATTTGACTGTTTTCCTGTCTGTCTCTTATCTTCCTGCATCTCCTTTCAATCTTCCAGAAAAACGGCTTCCTGGATTTCCTACTTTTTCACATTTTGAACTAATCAGTTCAGGGATCCACCGCAGAAATAGAGAAAGGTGCACTGTGCCCGCTGCAGTGAGGTGATGTCACCGGGGCACAGATGAGCTCCGCTGGGGGAGCGCGCGTCAGACACAAATAAAAGGATAAGAGAATATAAGCGGACATGAAAGATCGCGTGTTAATTGTTTTCTTTTGGTGGCGTGACTTTGAGAGTGTTACTGAGGTCGCGGCGCGCGTCAGGAGCGCATGAACCATCAGCGCTCTCCTTCTCTGCTCAAAAGACGTCCTGGTGCGCTGAGAGTTCATATAAATAATGTTATATCAAAACTGGACCTTTATTCAGGCTCCACGTAATTAGAACCCTGAAGAAACCCCACTAATTGATTCCTGGTTAAAAATGCGTTGTAATGCGCGCGTTACTGACATTGTACCGAGTAAAATATTACTGAATTTTTTTCTGTAATGCCTTACATTACCACGTTACAGCAAAAAGCAATGCATTACAGTAATTAATTACTTTTGTAACTCGTTACTCCCAACACTGACTGGGACATTGCACTACTTTGTTTGATAAAAATAAGAAGCCGCTAAGTATAGCCGACAGACTTACGCACGTTGGAGTCTAAATAATCCAATGTTGATGACAAAGCCGTTTCAAAAGAACGTGGCTCCGGCGCTGCCGCCATGTTGCTTGGGTTCGCGGCCACAGCGCTGACGTCATCGGCTACTCCCGCTCTGTGATTGGCCCACAATATAGAGCGCTGTGATTGACCCAACCAAAACTATAGCGAGTTGTGATTGGATAGACACAGCAGTGGTTTGGGCTGCGAGGTTTCCAATGAAGCGTGCCTAGACCAAACTCTGCAAAGCAAGAATTGGTCTAGTTCACTAGGCTAGAAGGAAGGAGCTTTAGACCCGTATGATTCAGATTATGTATCTCCAATATCATTAAGGTATGTTTTATTATTGTTTTGTTAATACCGTAGTAACAACCCCACTCTCACTTTCTATTCACTGATTATATAAAATGTATTTTTCTTGTGCAATAGGTGTGCATCACAGGAGAAGGTTGACCAACTTCCTTGCATTGGCCTGGATGAAGCTGACAATTATAACAATTATAATTATTATATAACAATTATTATTATTATATAGGCTAACAATTATATGTGCTATTTGAGTTTCACTCAATATGCTAAAATTCTGCTTACAATAGTGGCCTGCACAGAACCCAACTAATGCTGCTACTCTGTGTGTATATTTGCACATATTATTGTTGATTTTATATTTATATTATTTCTGCATTATTTTTTGTATTCTTTTACATTTTGCACCAAAGGGAGTGGCACTCCAATTACACTGTACCCTGTACAAAATCAATAAAGGCTATTTTATTCTATTCTATTCTATTCTATTCTATTCTATTCTATTCTATTCTATTCTATTCTATTCTGTATTGGACATTGCTGATTGTGTGGAGGCAGATTTGAAAGACAATTTAGAAGAGCCATCAGCAGCGGGTCTGACTCAGCTGTTGTTTTCATTCAGGAGTGTGGCCTGAGGGGGCAATCACGAGCATAAAAATTTCAAACTCCACATAGTCCCTTTAAATTAAATCCTGCAACAGCACCGGGCTGTCCGGAGATGTGCCTGACTTTAAATTGGCTTTACTAAGAACAAATATTGGCCAATGCGATGTATAAAAAAACGGTAAATATCAGCCTGATATATCGGTCTACCCCTACTTAAGTGAATTGCTTTTTGTGTGTTGTAAACAAACAATATGGAATATGCTGTGAGTCCTACCCACTGTACATGCTGCAGTGCAGTTGTTGGTCATGCTGAGATCTAAGCAGGTGGGGGAACACGTGTCAACTCTTCCAGCCTGGCAGTCTTCCTTTGTCACCAGCACCATGCCTCTTGCACAGCCTGTCCATCAGTATATAGTATTTAACTGAACAGTAATTGTTTACAGATCAACATTAGAGAAAGCAAAATAATCTAATTGTTTTTTGCAGAAACATTTTAGTGTCATGTTTATTCAGGGAAGGTAGCTTATACTGAACCAAGGATGTACCCGTGCCATTGTTGCAGGGCTGGTTGTTACAGCTAAGGGTCTGCCGGATCAGGCCCTCACAGCCTTGCCCACCATTCTTTGGAGGTGGGGCTGAGCAGGTTCGGTTCCTCTGTCTGACTCCTCCTCCACACAGAGCATTACACTCTGACCATCCTGTCCACTCAGACCAATGACCATTAACTACAAGAAGGACAAGAGCACATGCTGGTCAGCTTGGTATTAGATCTGGTGCAACACTGAAGATATGAACCATTCAGAACCTGGACATGCTTGAGGAAAGCAGGCTCGACTGTCAAACTGAGCGCCACCACAGGATCCTCCAGGCAGAGCCTCCCTTAATATGTCCCTCTGTCGAAACAAGGACCCAAGACCACATGTCACGCTGCAGGCACTCCAGGCTGTCCACGGGGACATTATACAGTCCACTAAGGGGAGATAAAAGGTTGTAAAAAAAAATACAGGAAATTTTTGATCACATACTCACCTAAGAAAATGCACCTACCACAATCTTTTTCATCTGATCCATCTAGACAGTTTCTCTGTTGGTCACACCTGCGATCCTTATGGATACACTCCCCACTTTCACAGAGAAACTGCTTAGCAGAGCAAGGCCTGGGCATCAGGGGTTGCTGAGGAGACACCGTCGGCTCAGTGGTGCTGCCTAAAGAGACGTGGTCAGAAAGTAATGGAACTTTGTTGGGGGAAAATATAGGAATTCCTAGTTATATAATAAGAATTTTATATATGAGCTGACATGTTTATTCTACTGTTGATGAAATGGATAATCTATCAATCCTTATTTTATATATACTGTATATATATACACATAGAATATATCCCTAATATACTAGGGATGTAAATCTTACAACAACTCATGATTCAATTTGTTTCCGATTTTCGATTCAGAATCGATTCCCAAACAATTCTCTTAGTAACAAACAGTGTTGGGCATCTTACGCTGGTGGGGATGAGCTACGATGTAGCTACAGCTGCCCTGGGGCGCACTGACAGAGGCGAGGCTGCCGAGCACTGGCGCCACCAGTCCCTCCGACCACCACCAGCAGGCAAGGCGGGTTAAGTGTCTTGCCCAAGGACACACAGCAGCAATCTCTGGCCGGAGCCGGGATCGAACCTGCAACCTTCCGATTACTGGACAACCCGCTCTACCTCCTGAGCTACTGCTGTTATGTGATGCCTTTGTGAATTGTTTGCTTTTAGAATACAGAGACTTTTTATTTAGCTGTTTTCCCGCATGTTTATCGTATGTCCTGTGATTTAGTCTCTTCTGTTTGTTAATAAATTATGTTATTTGATTTTACCTCCTGAACGTGCGTACTTGTTACCCTAGGCTTCCTAGACGGCCTAGAACGTAACGTGTGTGTGTGTATGTGTGTGTGTGTGTGTGTATATATATATAGTATATAACTTATTTTGATATTTTATTCAATTCATCAACACACTAGTAGGAATATCTTCACTGAAAACTAAACTAAAATTTTGCTCATTTGTATGATTCCATCCTAACAAGCTGGTGAGACAAACCACAGTTTTCTTCATCTGAACCATCCAAACAGTCCTTTCTCCCATCACACACTAGGGCAGAGTCCACACAGCCAAATGTCCAGCACCTAAACTGACCCTCCACACAAAGAACCCTGGGTAGACCTTCATCACGAGTGCTTGTGATGACTGACGGAGCTGTAAAGACACAGAACAATAAGCTTTATGACTCATCTGTTCTGCAAAGTGAGCTGGTTCCAGTTCCAGTCTGACAGTCACCTTCTGATGTTTGAAGACCAGGTCTACCGGGCTGCAGTGATGGGGTCACATGTAATCCAGGTTGACCTGTTGTGACCCCTAAAGAGGAAGATGGGGTTCTATTAAGATGATTTGTCTATGTTATACTAGTTCTATGATCTATACAAACATGTTCAATTTATTTACTTTTTATTTAACACTTATTTAACCAGGAAATACTTAAGATAAAAATTTAATTTACAAGCATGTCCTGGACAAGACAGGCAGCAGCTCAATCAGCACAACAATGCAAAAGACACATACAGAAAACAAAAAAAAAGACATTAAGGTGATCAGCAATGCAAACTCAAAAGAAATCAGGTGAGACAGTAACATAGCAGAGTCAGTCACAGAATTCACAAGTCAAAGCAATTACACGCAGATGCTTGAGTATCTAAAATCCCTTTCAAAATTCAACCAAATAATCAATCATAGGGCCATGTTGGGTTTCTTCTTCCATCAGCAGACTGACTAGAACCACATCATCAGCAAATGTAATAAGATGCTTATTATTAAATGTGCTTATATGCAGATTCCTATATTAATCTGCATGTCTGTTCAAACCCTGTGTCAGGACTTTCTGTTTCACCCCATATCAGATGAAAAGACCTGAGATTAAGACCTGGTTCTCTTCTAACTTATTGAAGAAATTTGCAACAAAACCCTCGAAAACTGCAGGTGTTAAAATCAACCTATCATTTAAAGGTCGAGGTGAATTAGGAACACCAATGGGAAAACTTGGTCAAAACTGATCCAGAGGTGAGAGAATTTGTACAGAGATTCGAACCCCGTCCTCCACCTCTGTCAACTCGTGAGGCTCTGTTTGGTGGGAGGACGTGTCTGGTACGACTCAAGTATTCAGCCCAGAGCGATGAGGAGGTTCATTATGTGGATTTCACCAGCTTGTACCCCTATGTTAATACACAGAGGTCCTTTCCTTTAGGTCACTCGGTAATTGTTCTAAAAGATTTCAAGTACCCTAGAAGTTATTACGGGTTAATTAAAGCTGTGGTGAACCCGCCCAGGATTTACCTTTCGAAGGAAAAATTAATGTTCAGTCTCTTTCGCAGCTGTGCAGAGATGAATAATCAGACAGACTCTTGTAGACACAGTCCTATAAAAGCTCTCTAAAAGAGTCGATCTATCAAAGCCTAATATACTAAAAAACTCAGCATTTCCCCCCGAATGTTTAGAACTATTTCAAATTATTTGCAAGTGTAATGGCATTTATTAGTACTCATATCAGTACTCGGTATTGGCAAGCACTCAATAATAAGTATTTGTACTTGGTTTGAAAGTATCTCGTAACAATACACCCCTAGGTATAAAAACCGTATTGACCCGAATATAGGACGACCCCGATTATAAGATGACCCCCCCTTTCCAAGACTAATCTTCAGAAAAAGACAAAAAAACTGTTTTTAAATAAACTATTTTTATTGAAATTTTGAGAACAAACCCTGAGCAAAAAATAATGTTTTAATGCAAATTATCAGAACTTTGCTCACATGTCAAATCAAAAGTCAAATGACGATTTTATTCACAGATGTCCTCTGCCTCTCTGTGCTCAGTGTCACTGTCACTGTCTCATGCTGCTGCGGTCCTACTGCCGGGTCCTACCACAGAATATCATCCTCACTGCCATCCAATGCATTAGATATGCAGCACTTTTTAAAGCCATGGATGATGCTCTCTGGTGTTATTTCATCCCATGCCTGGAGGATCCATTCACAAAGCTGACGTAAAGCTTTGTGAATGGATCCTTGAATGAATGTATTGTTTGTGGTTTGCGTGACCTCGTTTTGCTGGGCAAATTTACCCCAAAAGGAGTTCAAACAAAGTTTGGAAACTTGACATCTCTCTTCTCCATTTTTTTCTCCTGTTAAAAAACCTACAGCCTGGAGTCCTCTGTTGTTAAGGTTGTGTAATGACCCCAGACAAATATCAGCATGTGTAAATGCTTAGACCCAATTATAAGACGACTCCACATTTTTATTACTTTCAATGAAAAACAATCTCATTCTATATTCGGGTCAATACGGTACTTCTCCTTAGTCTTTGTAGACTAGCAGCAGGCTGCTTCTTCTGATTATAAGAGCTTGTTAAACAACTAACTGATGCATTACTGCCACCAAGCGGTAAACTCTGTATTACAACTGATTATCTAAAACATTTAGCAATGTCTCTGGTTTCTGTAATTGATAACCTTTATCATCACGCGGCCCACAGGTGCAAAACTGGAAGTTTATTGCGGACCTCTAAGGTGGAGCTGGTGGCCCAACTGTGCACCATGGCCCTATGGTTAAGAATGGTTGTTTTACATGACACAGTTCCAACAAGGTTGTTAGATTTAAAACACATCAGTGCAGTTCTTGGAGGATATTTGGGGGAAAATGCTGCAGCTAGAGTTCTGATGAGAATTAAAAAGAGAAACCATATCTCTCCTGTTTTAGCTTCCCTACATTGGCTGCCTGTTAAATTCAGAATAGATTTTAAGATCCTCCTTCTCACATATAAAGCTCTTAATAAACAAGCTCCATCATACATCAGTGATCTGATTGTTCCATATGTTCCTAACAGAGCACTTCGCTCTCAGACTGCAGGTTTACTGGTGGTTCCTAGAATATCTAAAAGTAGGATGGGAGGCAGATCTTTTAGCTATCAGGCTCCTCTACTGTGGAACCAGCTCCCAGCTTTAGTCCGTGAGGCAGACACCTTGTCTACTTTTAAGACTAGGCTCAAAACTTTTCTATTTGATAGGGCTTATGGTTAAATTCTGATGTTAGCCCAGGTTTAGACGAGTGGGGAGCAGAGGGAAGTGGAGTGTACAGCGGGGACTACAGTCGTTAAAGACTTCTCCCTGGCCCTGCCTCCCACATGCCTCCATCTAAAAGGCTAGGTTATCCTGAGTTATCTCTGTAGTTATGCTGCTATAGGCTTAGACTGCTGTAGGACATACTGACCACTTTCCACACTCTGCTACTCTCTTCTACCACCACTCTCTAATTGCATTATTTCCTGTTATTTCAGCTGTTAACTTTATTTTCTCTCTAAGTGTTTTTCTCCCCAGAAGAAGCTACACTGGTGTTCTGCTGAGCTGTGGTGGCCTCATGGAGGGGGCCATCGGCTGGCACACTGCTGCCAACCACCTAACATTCTCCCTCTCCTGATATTACATCTTACTTTCTTTAACATAGAATGTGCTACATTTAGTTCACCTATTGAATTAATTATAGATTCACTCAGATAAAGACAATAAAGTTTCTCTTACTAAATAGAATTTTTACTAAGAAATCACAGTGTAGCCATAGAAACACTACTTGATATATATGGTGTGTGTGTGTGTGTGTGTGTGTGTGTGTGTGTGTGTGTGTGTGTGTGTGTGTGAGTGTGTGTGTGTGTGTGTGTGTGTGTGTGTGTGTGTGTGCGTGTGTCTGCTCTGTCTTCTCAATCCCCAGTGAGTCGTAGCGGATGGCTGCTCATACTGAGCCAGGATCCTCTGGAGGTTTCTTCCTGTTAAAAGATAGTTATCCTTCCCACTGTCGCTACATGCTTGCTTAGTATGAGGATTGCTGAAAACACACTGACACTAGTCAGTGTCTTGATGCAATCTGCTGGGTTCCTTATATAGGAAACCTTTTTACTGATTGGCTTAATGAACTGAACTGTATTGGAATGTTTACTTTGTGAAGTGCCTTGAGACGACTCTTGTCGTGATTTAGCGCTATATAAATAAACTGAATTGAATTTTAGTAATTTGTGTTACATACAAATTATATGACACACTGACCAGTAGCTGAGGTTGTAATCGCCCAACGTCTAGTTGGTCCTGTGGTCCCTGTTGTCACTACACCTGGAGAGCCTCTTTGAGAAGTCATGGTTTGTAGGCCAGGGCCACCATGGACTCCAGGACTCCCAGTGTAGCTGGATTGATTCTGAAGGCCTGGAAAGCTGCTTGTTGGAGCAGTACCTGGGGGAATGAGGACAGATTCAAATAACAAAGTATCTCATTAGCTACGTTTACATGCACCAAATTTCCCCAATCTGATTCAAATCTTGGTTGATTGGAAATTCCAAATCTCTGTTTACATGGACATTAACTGAAATGATCTGATCATGCCGTGATGCATGCAGCATAGGTTGAGCATGCGCAGAGTTGTCTTTCCCGGAAGAAAAATTGTAAACAAACGCCATCTTGCCCGCTTGACCACTTCTGTTTACCGCCCACCATGTTTTCGATCTGCCCTGAGCATCTGCAAAGGCGGAACGACGGCACGCTGAAGCTGCACACATGTGCAGTGGGCATTATTTTACTCCAACAATCCGAATGGCTGTGTACTTGGATGTCAACCAGATTGACGATCGGATCTCAATCGGAATGAAATTTAAATGACAAATTTTTGATCTGATAAGGCATTTATTCTGATTACTTGTGTCCATGTAAACTTAGCTACTGTTACCAATGACAAGAAGGTACACATGTCCTGTAAAACTCACCACAGATAAGCTCATCAGAATGATCCTTGCAGTTTGGCTGACCATCACAAAGATCATCCACAGGAATGCACTCTGCACTGTATTGGCATGAAAACTGGCCTGGTTTACAGCGCTGCACGGTCACCTTCCCAACCCCAAGGGGTGATGTCACACTGCTAGTGGTCACCAGCTCATCTATTCCAGCACAGACAAACTTTCATGAGAAAATGGTTTACAGCGAAGTACAGGTCCTTCTCAAAAAATTAGCATATTGTGATAAAGTTCATTATTTTCTAAACATTAGACTTTCATATATTTTAGAGTCATTACACACAACTGAAGTAGTTCAAGCCGTTTATTGTTTTAATATTGATGATTGTGGCATACAGCTCATGAAAACCCAAAATTCCTATCTCAAAAAATTAGCATATTCCAACCGACCAATAAAAGAAAAGTGTTTATAATACAAAAAAGGTCAACCTTCAAATAATTATGTTCAGTTATGCACTCAATACTTGGTGGGGAATCCTTTTGCAGAAATGACTGCTTCAATGCGGCGTGGCATGGAGGCAATCAGCCTGTGGCACTGCTGAGGTGTTATGGAGGCCCAGGATGCTTCGATAGCGGCCTTAAGCTCATCCAGAGTGTTGGGTCTTGCGTCTCTCAACTTTCTCTTCACAATATCCCACAGATTCTCTATGGGGTTCAGGTCAGGAGAGTTGGCAGGCCAATTGAGCACAGTAATACCATGGTCAGTAAACCATTTACCAGTGGTTTTGGCACTGTGAGCAGGTGCCAGGCCGTGCTGAAAAATGAAATCTTCATCTCCATAAAGCTTTTCAGCAGATGGAAGCATGAAGTGCTCCAAAATCTCCTGATAGCTAGCTGCATTGACCCTGCCCTTGATAAAACACAGTGGACCAACACCAGCAGCTGACATGGCACCCCAGACCACCACTGACTGTGGGTACTTGACACTGGACTTCAGGCATTTTGGCATTTCCCTCTGCCCAGTCTTCCTCCAGACTCTGGCACCTTGATTTCCGAATGACATGCAAAATTTGCTTTCATCTGAAAAAAGTACTTTGGACCAGTGAGCAACAGGCCAGTGCTGCTTCACTGTAGCCCAGGTCAGGCGCTTCTGTCGCTGTTTCTGGTTCAAAAGTGGCTTGACCTGGGGAATGTGGCACCTGTAGCCCATTTCCTGCACACGCCTGTACACGGTGGCTCTGGATGTTTTCACTCCGGACTCAGTCCACTGCTTCCGCAGGTCCCCCAAGGTCTGGAATCGGTCCTTCTCCACAATCTTCCTCAGGGTCCGGTCACCTCTTCTCGTTGTGCAGCGTTTTCTGCCACACTTTTTCCTTCCCACAGACTTCCCACTGAGGTGCCTTGATACAGCACTCTGGGAACAGCCTATTCGTTCAGAAATTTCTTTCTGTGTCTTACCCTCTTGCTTGAGGGTGTCAATGATGGCCTTCTGGACAGCAGTCAGGTCGGCAGTCTTACCCATGATTGTGGTTTTGAGTAATGAACCAGGCCGGGAGTTTTTAAAAGCCTCAGGAATCGTTTGCAGGTGTTTAGAGTTAATTAGTTGAGTCAGATGATTAGGTTAATAGCTCGTTTAGAGAACCTTTTCATGATATGCTAATTTTTTGAGAATGACCTGTACTACTGAAAACCAGAAAGTTTACAAGTGAAGGTTTCAAGAGTCAGTATGTGTTTCAATTAGTCCTCACCTCTGCAGCCAAGAATTTCCACACGAAGGTAAAAGGTGTGCCTGAACCCTACAGGGATGATGCGTATGTAGCGAGCTCGTACCAATCGACCAAGCCAGCGGGTCACAGGGGTCCTACCCATCATCTGAACTTCAAAAACCTATAGGAGACATAGACAGATTGCATTTTTATCCCATAGCAAAAACAAAACAAAACAATTATCACGGACTTTACTCTGTAAAAGTGCAAATACCTTTACAGGACTGCTGAGCTTTCCATTTACTGTAAAATCTGTGAAGAGGCCAGAATGTAGGGCAAACGCTAGGCGGTATGTCGTGAGGTAACCTCCCATGCTTTCAATGCCTTGTGTCACCACCCCTGATATCCATGTGGGCTCCAGGAAATCCACCTGAAAATATGGCTGGGGATCTGCAGGCAAGGGGCTCCAGCCGGGCTCCATAACCTGACTGCAAAGAAACAGACCAGTGTGGTGGAGAGGACAACCCCCTTTTAACAGTGGGAAACCTTTGGCAGAAGAAGACTGGTGATGGGTTAGGGTTATATGGCAGCATTAACCACAAAGAAGACAATACATTATGACATCCATCCATCTATTTTCATCTGCTTTTTCGGGGGTCAGGTCGCGGGGGCAGTACACTAAGCAGAGAGACCCAGACTTCCCTCTCCCCAGCCACTCGGACCAGCTCCTCCGGGGGGAATCCCAAGGTGTTCAGCCGAGAAACATAGTCCCTCCAGCATGTCCTGGGTCTTCCGTTAGGTCTCCTCCCAGTTGTACGTGCCTGGAAAACCTCACCAACAAGGTGTCCAGGAGGCATCCTAATCAGATGCCCTAGCCACCTCAACTGTCTTCTCCCGATGGTGGCGGAGCAGCAAATCTACTCCGAGCCCCTCACGGATGACCAAGCTTCTCACCCTATCTCTAAAGGAGAGCCCAGACACTCTACAAAAAAAAACTCATTTTGGCTGCTTTTATCCACAATCTCATTATTTCGGTCATTATTGTTAGTGTTTATGGTGTTTATTGTATGCTGAGTATGTACATTGGACTTTCTGCTTTACTGTATTGTAGTACTGGAGGTTGGGGGCATTGTGAGCTGGTCCGAGTGTGTGTATGTGTGTGTGTGTGTGTGTGTGTGTGTGTGTGTGTGTGTGTGTGTGTGTGTGTGTGTGTGTGTGTGTGTGCAGTGGCTTGTAATTGTTTTTTTTTTTTTGTTTGTTTGATTGTTTTTTGGTGATTATTTGTTCATTATTATTATTATTATGATTATTTAAAAATATTTTTCTTTTTCATTAATTGTATATGCTTATGGCTGCCTTGTGCCACTGTTTTTTGTTCTGTATGAGAACCCTCACGAAAAGGAGATGACAAATCTCATGAGGCTACTCCTAGTTAAATAAATGTTTAAATAAATAAATAAATTACCCAAAGCTTGTGACCATAGGTAAGGGTTGGAACCTAAATCAATTGGTAAATTGAGAGCTTTGGATTCCAGCTCAGCTCTCTCTTCACCACAACAGACCGGTACAATGCCCGCATTACCGCAGACACAGCACCAATCCACCTATGGATCTTGCACTCCATCTTTCCCACACTAGTGAATAAAACCCTGAGAAACTCCTCCACTTGGGGCAGGACCTCATCCCTGACCTGGAGAAGGCATTCTACCCTTTTCTGACTCACGACCATGATCCACAAGGCCTCCCGAGGAACGCGGTTGAATGCCTTCCCCAAATCCACAAAACACATGTAGATTGATTGAGCAAACTCCCACACACCCTCCAAGACCCCCCTAAGGGTATAGAGCTGGTCCAGTGTTCCACGGACATGACATAAACCACATTGCTCCTCCTGAATCCGAGGTTCAACGTTTCGACGGACCCTCCTCTCCAGGACCTTTGAATACACTTTACGAGGGAGGCTCAGGAGTGTGATCCCCTGTAGTTGGAACACACCCTGCGGCCCCCCTTTTAAAATAGGGGGACCACCACCCCAGTCTACTAATCCAGCAGAACTGCCCCAATGTCCACGCAATATTGCCAACACAGCCCTACAACATCCAAAGCCTTAAGGAACTCTGGGTGGATCTTGTCCACCCCCAGAGCCTTGCCACTGAGGAGATTTTTGACCACCTCAGTGACCTCAGCACCAGAGATTGGAGAGCCCAACCCAAAGTCCCCAGACTCTGCTTCCTCACTAAGACGTGCAGATGGGATTGAGGAGGTCTTCGAAGTACTCCGTCCACAGATCCACAACGTCCTGAGTCAAGGTCAGCAGCACACTGTAAACAGTATTGGTAGCACACTGCTTTCTCCTTCTGAGGTGCTGGATGGCGGACCAGAATCTCCTCAAAGCTGTACGGAAGTCTTGCTCCATGGTCTCACTGAACTCCTCTCACGCCTGGGTTTTGCCTCTGTGACCACCTGGGCCACATTCTACTTGGATTGCCGGTACCCATCAGCTGCCTCTGGGGCCCACAGGCCACAAAGATCCGATAGGACTCTTTCTTCAGATTGACACTATCCCATGGTGAGCCCATGGGAAGGTGGACCCACGTCTCCTCTTTTGTCTGTGCATGACAGGACTCCATAGTTGAAAGCCCAGCCACCAGGCACTTGCCAACGTGCCCCACCTAGCCCCAGGGGGGGCTCTGGTGACCCGTGTCCGGGCAAGGGAACACTGTTTCCATTTATAGTTTTTCTTCATAAGGGGTCTTTGGGCTGCACTTTGTACATTATGCGTACATTTATAAGCAGAAATGCATGTATTGGTTAGGACAATGATTACGGCAAGAACGAAAGATGTTTGAGGAAGCTGTCTGACACTGAAGATACTCACATGTTGGGCACAATGTTTAGTCTTCCAGCATCAGCTGGATTGTTTTCATGCTGTGAGGATGATGACAGCTGACTGTAATGAATCCTCCCATCCTCCAATCCAAGAGGAGCGGAGCAAGGGCCTGAGACATGGGAATATTAATGTACCATTAATCCTAAACTTCTAACATTTCTAAACTAAATTTGTTGACAATTTGCAAAAATAACACCAATGACTGCAACTAAATTAAAAATCAAATTAAACATAGAGAAAATGCACATATAAACATACCATAATAGCCCTGGCCACCAGCCTGTAGGTCAAATTAGAACAATGTGATCAGACACATCAAATTTATTCTTTCAATGATTTAAACAATCTTGAAATTGGTTAAATTGAGGTTCTCGTTACACAGGGAAAATAGGGATAAACGGAACCGTAAAATGAGTATTTAAAAAAAAAGTGTCCTTACAGTAACACCAGAGTGAGTGACAGCAGCCATGGATGGAGTCCTCAGAGGAGCTGGGGTGGCAGTGTATGCTCTAGACCGAAGTGAACAAAAGCATTACAGAACAAATTAATCCTGGTCACAGCTCAATTATTGCTTTTATGATTATAACTAGGTAAATGTAAAACCTCCACCTATCTGACTGTGTGGTGATGTCGATGGGGTGACATCCTTTTTCATCCTCTCCTCTGGGACAGTCAGGAATCCCATCACAGAGCTGGACTGTCTCAATGCAGCTCCCTGGTGGTGGGCAGGAGAAGTGATCAGCAGGACAACTGAGTGGACTGGTGGCTGTAGATGAGGCAGGGGCAATAGACCATGGGAAGATGAAGAGGAGAATTCTGTACATAAATATATAAATGCATTAAAGACTCTTCCAACCATAACTGCATCCCATGACCTCAAGCCGCAGGTAAATGCCATTCTGGAAGTCATGGGGTAACAGGCGAACAAATTGGGCTGACACCATCCTGTTCAGCCGGATCTCTGCCACACCTCCATCATCATGGTTACCCTGAAAAACCTGCAGAGGAAACATGCCCGTCAGAAGACCTGGAAAGGGTATGAAAGTTGTTTAGATGTTTTTGAGGTACTTGCAGTTGGACCTTAGTTCTGGGTAGTGCATCAGACACGAGCTCTTTGTAGCTGTACCACTGTTCCCCATCCTGACTAAACTGGAGGTAGAAGCTGGACACAAATGTGCTAAACACGCCCCCACCCTGGGTCAACACACCTGCAGACCAGGGCAGTTCAGAGACAGAGCAGAAAGGACAAATATCTGACGTATTACAGAAATCTCAATCTGAAACATCACAAATTTCACATCACTGACTTTAAATTCATCATGAGCTAGAAATTTTCAAACGTAATAACAATGGCTTAGTTTAGGTTTATTTCAGAAAGTTCCTCTACATCAATATTCTTTGTTTCTTGGATGTAAACAACAGTAACTTTGATTTAACAAAACCCAATAATAACAATAATAATAAGCATTTTAATTTGAATTTGTTTGAAGGCATATGAAAAATCTTTACCAGTGATGTTGTAAGCTTTCAGCAGGTCTATTTGTATGTAGGGGTTTTTTGTGTTGCCAGCGTGTCCCTCTGTGCTTTGCTGTGGCAGGTCTTTGTACTCTTCTGGTTCTGGACTCCAGCCCTGCAGTTGAAGGTTTTAAATATTGACATCATAGAACAATTTCTCTGCAGTTTCTAACCATTAGAGGGGAATGTAAGACAAATTGTGCAGAGGAGAACTTATTAAAGGAAACTAAACATTCATAGGCAATTTCCTGCATAATTGGGATGCTGAAGAAAGAGTCCTATTGGGTCCTTTTGGCCTCTGGCACTCCAGAGGCAGCTGAGAGTTACCAGCAGTCCAAGCGGAATGCGGCTCGGGTGGTCGCAGATGCAAAAACTCGACCGTGGGAGGAGTTCGGTGAGACCATGGAGCAAGACTTCCATATGGCTTTGTGGAGATTCTGATTCACCATTCCGGCACCCCAGGAGAGGAAAGCAGTGCACTACCAACACTGTTTATAGTGGGGATGATGTGCTGCTGACCTCGACTTAGGATGTTGTGGATTGGTGGGCGGGGTACTTCGAAGACCTCCTCAATCCCACTGGCACATCTTCTAGTGAGTAAGCGGAGATTGGGGACTTAGGGTTGGGCTCTCTAATTTTTGGTGCTAAGGTCACTGAGCTGGTCAAAAAGCTCCTCAGTGGCAAGGCTCCGGGGGTGGACAAGATCTGCCCAGAGCTCCTTAAGGCTTTGGATGTTGTAGGGCTGCATTGGCTGACGCGGCTCTGCAATATTGCATGGACATCGGGGGCAGTTCTGCTGGATTAGTAGATTGGGGTGGTATTTTAAAAGGGGGACCGCAGGGTGTGTTCAATCTACTAGGGGATTACACTTCTGAGCCTCCCTGGTAAAGTGTATTCAGGGGTCCTGGAGAGGAGGATTTATCGGATAGTCGAACCTCGGATTCAGGAGGAGCAATGTGGTTTTTGTCTTGGCTGTGGAACACTGGACCAGCGCTATACACTTAGGGGGTCATTTTCCTCCTCCTTATCCATCATATCACCACACACACGTGCACATAGGGCATTGGGGTGTGGGTAAGTTCAGGGGGTGCGGGTATGGTTCCCATCTCTGCAGTCCTGTGGCAGCCTGCGCCCCAATTTTAATTTGCATAATAAACACTTCCATCAACAACAATTCACCCTTGGGGGTGAGCACACTCAACGGCACCTGGAGGGTTAGGGTTAGGGTTAGGGGGTCACTCAGCCTCGCCTCGGGTTTCCGGTGCCCACTTCCAATTTTAAACTGCATCTAGACACCGAGGGTTCTGGGGGGGAGTTGGGGTTGTGTGCAGAAACCAGCTGGTGTAGACCAGATGGTGTCTGCACTGCCCCATACCCCCACCTGTTTTAAATGTATTCTACAACAACACACATAAACACCACAGTGGAGCAGGGGGAGGGAGACTAGAGGTCTTCTCACATCTCTGTTCTCAGTTTGCTGCCCGGGGCTGGGGGCTAGGAGTAGAATCCCCGGCCCACAATTTGGGGGAACCAACACCATCCAAGAAACCCTGGAGGACCTGCCAACCCAGCGCCCAGATTGTACAAGTTTGCCACCATTATCAGCCTGCTGTTAGACCGCACCTTCATAACCACACACTCTACATCCAACCAAACTGTCCTCTGAGGATAATGCAAACCTTCTCTAAGAAACTGCTTGGTCAACTACTTGATCTGAACGGCATTAAATTAGCCTCCGGGAACAAAGTAAAGAACCTTGTGGTTATCTTTGGCTAGGTTCACACTGCAGGTCTTGATGCTCAATTCCAATTTTTTGAGTAAATATTATTTTTTTGATTGGCTGTTCACATTATAAGTGAAATGCAACATCAAACACTCTCCAGTGTGAACGCTTCACGGCCCCAAAGTGACCTGCATGCGCAGAAGACAAGAAGTCACAGTTGGAACCAGGAGAGGTGGAGTTGTGATGTGAAAAGCCTTCACTGACACAGCCACAATTTCAGGATCACACCTGTCAAGTCTCCTGTTTTGGGCTGGAAACTATTTTAAAACTATAAACTATTTTACTCCTTATTCCCGTCGTCTTCCGGTATTAAGCTAAATCACAGAGAACCCCCCCACCCCGCTCTCACAGAGACACCCCTGCCCCGCTGCCACAGAGACCGAGACCAGAGAGATGCTTCGCACTCCCACTCTCAGGTTCTCATGTATTTTTAATTCTAAAACTTGACAGGATGTCCAAACAGGTCCCTGAATCCCTCTGTCAGCGCTTCTCCTCAGGAACGTCCTGACACGACGCTCACCTCCACTGATCAGTGATGTAGGAGGCGAACTTAATGAGGCATGATCGTTCAGACTGCAGTCACTTTCAAAAACTTCGAATATGTTTTGGAATCAGTACCACATATGCAAACGACCTGGGTCGGATTGGAAAAAATTGGATCTGTGTTTTTCAGACTGTCACAAAAAAATCAGATATGGGTTACATGTGGCGAAAAATGCAAATTTTATGTACTTTTGCCTGCAGTGTGAACCTAGCCTTTGACCTCAAGACTAGATTACTGTAATTCATTACTATCAGGAAGTCCACATCCTGATCCGTGAGTTTTCATGACTGTTGCTAGTTACAGATCAGTTACAGAGCAGGGCCAGAAGATTTTAGATGACAAGGGATGACAAGTCATACACAGTAAGATGATAAGTAGATAAAAACATTGTCTTGTCATTGTCATGTCTGGTGTTAGCACTTTTGGGTGTTTTATGGTAGGGTACTTACTACACTTTTTATGATAGTGTGCATTTGCCGTCTTGCTGTTAGATTGCTGGTATAGTTCTGAACAACTCATCAAAGGAAGTACAACGCCAGTATTGATTCATTATTCACTTCACACATACATTTCACTGTAATATCCAGTTGTTGGTAATTGAGAAATAAGATTAAGCTGACTGCCCTCTAATTAACCGTTATCATTGTTAGCTCAACATTAGCCTCTAGCCTGCTTCTTTTGGCTTCTTAGAATGAAATAATGTCTTAAAAAGAAATAATGTCTGGGCTGCTCCTTTAACTGGCTTTGGTTTTTTAAGCAACTCTGAAGCTTTTTGCCTGCCGGTGTCAAATTACAAATGCCGGTGCTGCAGCGTTAGCTCGGCACGGTCTCTGCAACCTCGCGGGCTCACAGATTGTAAACAATAGCCCTTAACTACTTTTTGACCATTTTTGTTAGGAGAAAAACTGAAAAAACCCCCAGCTGGCTGAAAAGGAAATCTGTTTCAGTGTAGCCTTCCTTTCAGCATGATTGAGACATTAGATTATTTTGTGACTATTTTACTGTAAAATTATCACATATTGTTCCTTTAAAAGTATTGATTGGGAGTGGGGTAATACTTTATTAGTCTCAGTATTTCTTGTTTTTTGTTTGTTTTGTTTTGTAACCCTTTAACTTCCTCACCAAGAAAAAGCAACGAAAAGTTTCCCCTTTTGTGTGTTTTGATTTGGGGCAATAATGTCTTTAGAATAATGTAAATTAATAATAGTCAAATCAAATAAAAATATATTGTGGCCAAAATGAAAAGCTATTGACTTTTTTGTTGACACAGATTTTGCCTCACTTTTACATCTGATTCTTCCACAAGGAGAACTACAGGTATTGGTGGTGGTGGTACACAGGAACTTCTGACCAAGCTTTAGAGTGACCCTAGAACAACTTCTCCCTGATTTTCCAAACTGAATGAGCCAGTGTACATTTCAGCTGAAGGTAAGATATTATCTTTCCATAATCTTCCACAAAACCCCACGTCAAAGTAAAGCAGATTGTAATAAGACCCGTAATAACACATTTAGTGTTAAAGCCCTGTCATTAAATCTGGAGTACCTGGAGGTCCTTAAGAGGATCCCGCACATGTAGACGAGCTGCTTCAGGAGGATGTCCTTTCTGATGAGATGATGCCTTGAAGCTGGAAGCTGGGAGGGTCTGGATGCCCAGAGGAACCCAACATTCATCTAAACAGAAAACACTTTCATTTGAACAGTAGCTCCCCCTTTAAATGTAAATCTGTATATTTGTATAATAAGACATTAACCTGCAGGTGGGAGTGGGTATGTTGGAACCATAGCTCCCTCTGCTGGTATGGAGGTATGAGTGACAGGACTCAGTGTTGTGGGTAAGGTATCATTTCCTCCTACATATCACCAAGAAATCATCTTTAAGGTGCTGAGACATTGTTGTGCTACTAAATGTACTCCCCAGTGTTAGGGTTGTACCCCTAACTTATCAACTTAAGCGTAATTTAAACTTCTCTGTCTATGTCAGTACGGAGATACGCAATGCCATTATCTGTCGTCGCATGGGCTCCCCAACAGGCAAGGATGGATAAAGTAGAGCCCACTTTTCGAACTATCCATTAAAAGTGATGGAGACAGCAAGCCTGTGATTGGTCAGGATGCCGTTTCCTTTAACTTTGTCAACAGCACCACCATTCCCCCTCAAAGAAATAAAATGAGAGCTGAAAATATCTAGCGGCAGACATTTGAAAATGTATTGCAGAAAAAGTCCGACAATATGAAATGTTTATGCAGCCGTGACTGAAGGAGTACAAAAATATGCAGCAAACTTTTTATTCATGTCACAAAATTACTGGAAACGTGAGGTGGTGACTGCATGGAGAGGTGGAGGACAAAATTCTCTGTGTTAAAAAGTCTTAATAAGTCCTGGCGGAGAATTGGTTCACAACACTAACACACCAACGGAGAAGTATAAAAGGAAAACGTTGTACCGTTTGCATTGGTCCAAAAACAGACTGTCTAGGATTAAACCAGAATTGGACCCCACATGTGAAAGTTGCAGACAATCTCCTTTCACGCTTTTATGCATGTTCTGGACTTGCCTGAAACTGCATGGATATTGGAGTTCTATTTTTGATGCACTTTCTGGAATATGTGGGACAGCTGTGCGTCTAAGCCCTCTGACTGCCTTGTTTGTTTGTGATCACAGTGGATGCCTCCTTGGACAGATGCCAGTTGAACACAATAGCATTTTGCCCTTTGTTGGCCAGTAGACTCATATTGTCCAAATGGAAAGATTCTCTTCTGTCAACTTTCGGACATTAGGGAGATTATGAGTCATGTCCACCTGGAAAGGATTTGACTCTGAGGGGCTCGATCGAAAATTTCAATGTTGTATGGTTGCCATTTGTTTCTTATTTTGATAAAATACCTGTTGATAATTTTTTGTGATTCTTTCTTTTGTGGATTCATTTTTGTGTTTTTGTTTCAAATCTCGTATTGTGTTTTTTGAGTTTTATCCAGTATTGTGGGGTGGGCTGGGGCAGGGGTGGGGGGTTTTGTTTCGTATTATTTGTTCAGTCTAAAAATGTAAAAATTATTTTTTAAATTTTGTTAAAAACAACAGCATTTGTATATCACATGTTATGATGTGCATGTTATATTACACCCTCCAAAAAGCAACTAATTAAGTGATTGGTGAGATAAAACTTGAAGCACGTCGTGCTAATATAATGTGTGTGGTTTACATCTGATGAACCATAACTGACATTGGTAACCAGGAAAAAAATAAATGGTTTCTATTTGAACAGGAGTTAATTTAACCAGGGTAAATGGAGTAATTCAAGTGAATTCACCTTGGCAGTAACAACACCTTTCTCCCACTGCAGGGACAAGCTCCAGACCCTACAAGAGTAAACACAACAAGCTGTCAAACATGTTACAGTGTTCAACTACATGCACAAACACTGCAGCATTTAGGCATATACTAGTCACATGATCTAATAAATAAATGTTTAAAGGTGTTGAAAACTTGTTTAATTAATACATTTGCAGTGAACTCTAATAGGAATGAATGCCTTTTTAGTTGTACTTAGGGTGGAGGGCAAAACACACCAGTGCACCATTTACATGAACTAGAAGTGAGCACATCACAGCTGAGCTTCAAAACGACAGGCTTATTTCCTGATATTTGGACATCTCGCCTCAGACTGGATAACAGCAACGTGACCAGTGACTTGCAACATTGATTTTTTATCTCCACAAATACCACAAGCCTGAAGGAGTTCTGCTGTGTGGTGAAGTTGCTAATGCTAATGGTTAGCTTCTACTAGCCGAAAAGTTCTCTGCTGTTTCCTGGACGCTAAACAAACAGCCTTCCCTGTCGTGAGTCAAGATGGGTGAGTCCATGAATGTTAAGTGACAGTGTGACGTAGATCTGTCAGGATTTTCAAATCCTAGAGTTTCACCATCTACAGAAGCTAATGCAGGAGATAGGTGTAGGAGACTATTTTCATGTTCAGCCTGAATGAAAAACTCTAAGTGACCAATCAGAATTAAGATTTTTAAAATGGGTCTTCAGTGTTACACACCTTTAAATATGTGTCCTGTCTTTGCTTCCGATTACCTGCCTCTCTCTCTCTCTCTCTCTCTCTCTCTCTCTCTCTCACACACACACACACACACACACACACACGCACACACACACACGCGCGCACACACACACACACACACATTACCTGAGGGCATCTGGTGACAGCATACTGGCAATATGGGACACACTGCACTGTGACATTGGGAAGACAGTAGCACAACTTGCACTGATCTGCTCCCCATCTTTCTCCAACTGCATGGTACTGACCCTGATGGTCACATCCCTCACATGGGTCTGTCTGACACCTGCAAACATAATTCATGTAAGGCCATAAAAAAATGCATATTACATTGAATGTTGACTCTGCATTGTCTCATTGATTTGTATATGTGTCCCTATGGACTTTGCCTCTCACTCTGCAACTGCTGGAATAGGCACCAGCTCACCCAAACTTGACAGCTTAAAACTAACACTGCATTTCAGAAAAACAACACCATACCAAGAGTCATAGAGTGGAGGTGGTGTGATGGCCTGGGGCTGCTTTTCCCCTTTAGGACCTGGACCGCCATGAATACTGTTCACTGCCAGAAATTCCAGGAGGAAAATACCCAACTCCAACATTCTCACCTTAAAGAGGACCCAGAATGTAAACCAACTTTTTCCTTGTTGTTGTTGAATAAAGACAGCTTGGGTGGTCAGAAGTAACATGCCAAAAAGTCAAAGCCGTTTGTGACCTACTTTTTATGTGAATTAAAAAGTTGAAAAAGGCGAGAGAAAAACTTCTGTTCTGAGAAACACCACGTGGACTTTGGGGGCAGTTCCACTGGATTGGCAAACTGGGGTGGTGGTCCCCCTATTTAAAAAGGTGTTCCAACTACAGGGGGATCACACTCCTGAGCCACCCTGGTAAAGTCTATTCAGGGGTTCTAGAGAGGAAGGTCCATCAGATAACCTCAGATCCAGGAGGAGCAATATGATTTTCGTCCTGGCAGTGGAACACTGGACCGGCTCTATACCTTTGGAGTCCGGGTCCTGGAGGGTGCGTGGGAGTTTGCCCAACCAATCTACATGTGTTTTGTGGATTTGGAGAAGACGTTCATCTGCGTCTCTCGGGGGGGCCTGTGGGGGGTACTTCGGTAGTATGGGGTACCAGGCCCCTTGATACGGGCTGTATGATTCTTATCAGAGCTTGGTCCGCATTGCCAGCAATAAGTTGGGCTCGTTTCCAGTGAGAGTTGGACTCAGTCAAAGCCTCCCTTTGTCATTGATTCTGTTCGTAACTTTTATGGACAGGATTTCTAGGTGCAGCCAAGGTGTTGAGGGGATCCGTTTTGGTAGCTTAAGGATCAGGTCTCTGGTTTTTGCAGATGATGTGGTCATGTTGGCTTCACCAGATCGTGATCTCCAGCTTTCGCTGGAGTGGTTCGCAGCTGAGTGTGAAGCATCTGGGATGAGAATCAGCTCCTCTAAATCCAAGACCATGGTCTTGAGTCAGAAAGGGGTACAATGCCTTCTCCAGGCCAGGGATGTGGGTTCACAAGTGAGGGAAAGATGGATAGGGAGATTGATAGGCAGATTGGTGCTGCGTCTGCAGTGATGCGGGTGTTATACTGGTCTGTCGTGATGCTCATAATTTACCAGTCAATCTACATTCCTACTCTCACCTATGGTCACAAGCTTTGGTAGTGGCTGAAAGAATGAGATTGTGGATACAAGCGGCCGAAATGAGTTTTCTCCGCAGGGTGTCTGAGCTCTCCCTAAGAGATAGGGTGAGAAGCTCAGTCAACTGGGAGGTTCGAGCATCTAGTTAGGATGCCTCCTGGATGCCTCCCTGGTGAGGTTTTCTGGGCACGTCCAACCGGGAGGAGACCTAAAGGGAGACCCAGGACACGATAGAGGGATTATGTCTCTCGACCAGGGAACGTCTTGGGATTCCCCTGGAGGAGCTGGCCCAAGTGGCTGGGGAGAGGGAAGCCTGGGCCTCTCACCTCAGGCTGCTGCTTTTTTCATTCAGCAAAGTGACATTTCTATATTAATCCAATTGATTAAATTTTTGTGGTGCTAAAACAGAGGTAGGAAGACTGGCACAAGTCTTGAAAATCTGAAAGTTTAGGCTTGTTAACTGGTGGATGATCATTAGTCTGGATCATTTAATTACCTAGAGGCAAAAGTATAACAGCATAGAGACTGAATCAACAGCTGTCCATCAGTAGCATGCTACTTACCGACGGGCTTTCCTGTAAATCCCTCTACATGCTCTCCCATCTCCATGCTTGGTGGGATTATTTGGGCTGCGAAATGACCATTGGACACTCTGGACACCACATGGTCCCAAACACTCACCCCACTCAGACCATGAGGACCAACCACAGTGTACTGAAAAGAGTGAGAGAAGAGTGAATCCCAGGTCATATGTCATCCTATATGTGAATATATATATATACATATACAGATCTCAGTCATGGAGTGGAATCTACGGCTGTCTTTCAAACTGTCTCCACATGCTTTTGGAGAACAAACTACACGACCTACTCACCTCTACAGATGTCAGTCAACGGGGCAGTCCGCCATACACTGTTGAAGAAGACTCAAATACATTCTTTTTCTAAATAAAGGACTTAAGTACCTCTATCTGTTCTTGACTCAAAGAAAAGACCAAGTCTAAATAGTCCAAAGTTGATGCCAAAGCCGATTCAATTGAGCAGCCACAATCTTATTTGTTTTGCTCAGTTGCAGTAACAGCCCACCCACCAAACCGATAGAGCACTGTGATTGGCATAACACAAAACTGCTCAGGCCAATGGTAGACCTGCTGAGGTCACAATGGAGCAAGGCTAGACCGACCTGCAGAGCAAAATCCTTTTGCTACTGCTACGGTCTGTCTAGATTTCTAGGCTAGTGTAACAACACAGTGTTGGCATCTCACCTGAGCAGTCCAGATTGGGCTGACACTTCTGAGGCCTTCCTCTCTCACAAACACAAATCTCACAGTCCACTTTTATTTGCTGGCCAGGCCAGTACCACACACCTGCCACTTCACACACACACTCTTCTGGTAACACACATTGTTCTGTGTGGCTCATCACTTGGCCCTCTGGACACCAGCACCCTGAAGGCGAAAGCACAAGAAAATGTGTCATGATTATCTTTCAAATCAATAGCAGAAACTTTTTTTAGGAGAACACATTAATCAAGACTCCTCCTGCATATGACTGACCAGAGAAGCAGGGTGTTGTCGGATCACAGGCTGTCCCACTGCTGATCTGAGCACAGGAGATAGGGCAGGGAGAACAATCATGTCTCACTAGGCCGGTGGGACAACTGGTATTAGTGCAGCTGTCATTAGGACACGGTTCTGAAAAGGTATTAAATGGAAAAACATGTTTAATCTTTAACACTCTCTTACTCATAACATTTTTGTACAAGAATAAAATATTTAGGATGACTGGGAACTGGAGCAGAGAGGTACAGGTTAGGGTTAGGTTTCTGGCATCTGATAAAAAAAATATAATAATTAAAAGATAAAAATAAATTAATTTGTATTATTAGGAAATGTGAAATGGATTATAATAATAAGATACTAGATGATAATAAGAATAACATTAAAGGAATATATTTAATAAGATTATTTAAAAAAAAATTATATATATATATATATATATATATATATGCTTCTGCATGGGATACACTTCCACTGTTATGCTGACAAAACTCAATTATATTTATCCATAAACCAGTTAGGTAGACTACAGGCTTGTCTTGAAGACATAAAAATCTGAATGACTCTAAACTTTCTGCTGTTAAATCATCTTTGGACTAGAGCCTCTGAAAAGGAAACTGCTTAGTCAATCACCTGATAAATTATCTTTAACCCTTGCAGGCAGTAGTGTTTGTTTTTTTAATAACCTTTGCTGTTCTATTGCAATTCTTTTAATTTTTTTGCTTGGGTGTGTATTTTTGGGGGAAGTTTACCAAAAATATTTTTTCCCCTTACTCCATTTAAAACATAGCATACACATTGCAGAAACATGGGCGTTCCTTGCCATTTTTGTGACATTTGACACTCATACAAACGACATTTTTCTAACAAAGCTAAATAGCACCATAAATGTTTTTACTCTACCCACGTTCCTGCAGCCACCAGAGAGTGAAATTATAAATGTAGATTTTCTTTTAATAAAACCTGGCACTAAAGGGGTTAAATCTCAACAACATTGATGAGGACTGAAGCTAAGGACAGAATCTGTGTAAAAAAAATCAGGCTTATCAAATATTATATAATTTTATTTACACATTTGGCTAAAATACTTTTTTTTTTTTGCTAAGGATCCCAAACATTGCTTTTATTAAAGGAACATCTGAAACCAAGTTTATGTTGTTGGAAATCCAAAGAATTTATTGAAATGTTAAACTGAAAATGAATTATACAGTAATTGAGAGAGTATATGAAAACAACTTTTTGGGTGTAATTTTGGAATACAAGCTCTGTTGGAAACCCCATATCAATCACTTGTGTAACAAGATGGCTAAAACCATAGGGATTTTAGGAAAAACTACAAAACTCTGCACACCCTTTACTGCACACTTTTACTGACATATTTAGTTTATTGTGTTGAAGTCTGGGAGAACACATACAAAGGGGAGATGTGGATCCCCCATCCCATGGGCATTTGTTAGCATAGAGCAGATCAATAGTGCTGTCAGCGCGAGTGGGACAGTCTACAAATTGATGCATATTTGACAATGAAGAATCCAGGGTGACATGATTAAAGTCCCCCGAGATGACCACAGGTGCCTCCGGGTGTTGCAATTGGAGCTCTGCAACAGTGTTGACCACAGTCTCAACTGCTGTCTCCACATGTGCTCTTGGTGGGATGTAAACACAGACAGCCAGGACGTGCGTGAACTCCCCAGGTAAGTAATACAGCTGGATGCTAAAAGCTAGAAGCTCACAGTCTCTGCAGCATACAGTCCTTTTTACAGTAAAGTGTCCAGGGTTACACCACCTATTGTTGATACACAATATGAGGCCACCCCCTTTACGTTTTCCACATGCCACTGTGTCTCTGTCCGCATGCACCAAAGAGAAGCCGGATAGCTCCACATTAGTATCAGGTATGTTAGCTGTTAGCCAAGTCTCTGTTAGCATAATCAGACAGCACTTTTGGTAAATCGTTTGACTCTTGACCGGCGCAGACATTTCATCTGCCTTGTTTGGCAGTGCATTTACATTGCCGATGATCACAGATGGAACTGGTGGTTTGTATCTCCGTTTACGATCCTTCCTGGCAGTAGCTTTTGCTTTTAGCTTTGCCCCAGCGCAAGTTCCTCTGTATCTTCTTCTTAATTCTTTGGTAGGTTTGTGTCTTATTCCAGCCTTGCTCTTCCTCAGAGCCAGAAATTTTTATCTCACATATACCAATATTTAGGAGTTCAGATCCCCCCTCTCTACTCATAGAATCACACTCAGAATCACACAAAGTAGCAGCAGACCGGCAGCCAGTCAGTAGCAGCAGCGCCATTATTATACTCTTGAAAGCTCTGCTATGGTGGTCCAGGTTTTATATATATATATATATATACAGTGCATCCGGAAAGTATTCACAGAGCTTCACTTTTTCCACTTTTTTGTTTATGTTACAGCCTCATTCCAAAATTCAACACACAACATCCCATAATGATAATGTGAAAAAAGTGTCTTTGAAGTTGTTGCAAATTTATTAAAACTAAAAAACTTGAGAAATCACATGTACATAAGTATTCACAGCTTTTGACGTGAAGCTCAGAATTGAGCTGAGGTGCATTCTGTTTCCACTGATCATCCTTGAGGTGTTTCAGCAGATTAAATGGAGTCCACCTGTGGAAAATTAAGTTGATTGGACATGATTTGGAAAGGCACACACCTGTCTATATAAGGCCCCTGGGTTGACAGTGTATGTCAAAGCACAAACCAAGCATGAAGACAAAGGAATTGAGTGTAGACCTCCGAGACAGGATAGTCTTGAGTCACAAGGCTGGGGAAGGTTACAGAAACATTTCTGCTGCTTTAAAGTTTCCTATGAGCACAGTGGCCTCCATCATCCGTAAGTGGAAGAAGTTTGGAACCACCAAGACTCTTCCTAGAGCTGGCCGGCCTTCTAAGCTGAGTGAACGGGGGAGAAGGGCCTTGGTCAGGGAGGTGACCAATAACCCGATGGTCACTTTGTCAGAGCTCCAGCAGTCCTCTGTGGAGAGAGGAGAACCTTCCAGAAGGACAACTATCTCTGCAGCAATCCACCAATCAGGCCTGTATGGTAGAGTGGCCAGACGGAAGCCTCTCCTTAGTAAAAGGCACATGGCAGCCCACCTGGTGTTTGCCAAAAGGCACCTTAGGGACTCTCAGACCATGAGAAACAAAATCCTCTGGTCTGATGAGACAAAAATTTAACTTTTTGGAGTGAATGCCAGGCGTTACGTTTGGAGGAAATCAGGCACCGCTCATCACCAGGCCAATACCATCCCTACAGTGAAGCATGGTGGTGGCAGCATCATGCTGTGGGGATATTTTTCAGTGGCAGGAACTGGAAGACTAGTCAGGATAGAGGGAAAGATGACTGCAGCAATGTACAGAGACATCCTGGATGAAAACCTGCTCCAAAGCGCTCTTGACCTCAGACTGGGGCGACGGTTCACCTTTCAGCAGGACAATGACCCTAAGCACACAGCCAAAACATGGAAGGACTGGCTACAGAACAACTTGGTGAATGTCCTTGAGTGGCCCAGCCAGAGCCCAGACCTGAACCCCATTGAAAATCTCTGGAGAGATCTGAAAATGGCTGTGCACCGACGCTTTCCATCCAACCTGGTGGAGCTCAAGAGGTACTGCAAAGAGGAATGGACAAAACTGCCCAAAGATAGGTGTGGCAAGCTGGTGGCATCATATTCAAAACAACTTGAGGCTGTAATTGCTGCCAAAGGTGCATCAACAAAGTACTGAGCAAAGGCTGTGAATACTTATGTACATGTCATTTCTCAAGTTTTTTATTTTTAATAAATTTGCAACAACTTCAAAGACACTTTTTCCACATTATCATTATGGGGTGTTGTGTGTTGAATTTTATAGGCACAATGAATTTAATCCATTTTGGAATGAGTGGGGGAAAAAAAGTGAAGCGCTGTGAATACTTTCTGGATGCACTGTATATATATATATATATATATATATATATACACAGAGAGAGAGACTTTGTCACTTTGTTATGAACGAAGAAGCTTAAACGCCAATGCCACAGCTGAAACAAAACTCTTACTGATTTGAGTGGAGGCTCCAGTCAGCTGGGTACAATCTCGACCTCCATAGCGAGGAGGAATGCAGCTCCTGTGTCTCATCTGCATACCACCACAACCACTAGAACAATTTGACCAGCTCGCCCATGGCAGCCACTGACTGTCTTCTGGAGAGATGGAGCAAACAGGTTTTAGTAATTATCATGCTTTTACTTACTGGTTGTATTCCCCATCATATTCCATCTGTTTAACTGTCAGAATGTGAATATTATATTTTTCATCCAATTTGTTTACCAGGACAGTTGGTGTTGAAGCACTGCTGCTTCTGGATAGCTTGACCCTGACAGTGTTGGAGCAGATCACCTGGAAAGCAGGTTCTCCTCCGGCTCATGAAACCAGTGCCACAGGAGCTGCTGCAGCTGCTCCAGGGGCTCCAAGAGCTCCACGTACTACAACTCTGCTCATCTGTGGGGCCTCCAAATGCTGTTAGTGATGAGTCTGAACAGTCTGCCACACCATTGCACACCTAATAAAGCAGAATGAACAGGATTAACCATAATTAGAAGCTGCTAGCTGCTTTTAAGAATATCTCCTCTTGATTTCACAGTAGTTTAAAGGGGACCTATATGTAAACCAACATTTTCCTTGTTGTTGTTGAATAAAGACAGCTTGGGTGGTCAACAGTAGCATGCCAAAAGTCAAAGCCGTGTTTGACCTACTTTTAATGTAAATTAGAAAGTTGGAAAAGGCGAGAGAAAACCTCCTGTTCTGAGAAAGCCTTCCTTAACACATCATAAGGGGGAGCCACGCCTCCTCAAACCTGCATGTGTCTGAGGCCTTCTGGGGAAACCAACCAATCAGCATGTCCTGGCCGAGTGGGAGGGGTCAACAACTCTTTTCACTGAAGGCCTGAGTAAGGGGGTTTAGAATGGCCTGTATCAGGGCTCCTGGGACAGATGAAAGCCAAAAAAAATGTTCTTATGCTTTTTGGAGGCTCAAAGCTCTGTTTTAGATTGTTGATTAATTGCATTCTAGGACACCTTTAAATGTTTATTACAAGAAATACAAGAGCTCAGTGATACCAAAATGCATAAAACAAATGATTAGTGATGCTCGATATTGGCTTTTTTACCGATATCCGATATAGGCCTAAAGAGTGTCCAACTCTTAATTTCCAATACCGATATAAACCAATACCGATATATGCTGTGTCCACGCCCCCCTCCAGCCTCACTACTGCTTGTGACTGGCTTACTTTCATGTGTCTTAAAATGACTTATTGGTGTATTAATTGTGTCATGCGCAACAGCCCATCTTTGAATCAGACTAAACTGCACAGCAGCTAATGGGCAGAGGCACACCTGTCGGGTTTTCCTTAAACAGGAGTTCTGACAGAACACGGCTCGTTACAGCGGGGATTAGCCGACAGGCCGGCTGATATTTGTTTTATATGAAAAATATTTCCTGTCTAAAGCCCTTTTGGATTCAATTAAAGGTTTTCATTAAATGTTCCAGTTAGATCTGGAAAAGAGTTATCTCTCGCTGCGCAGCATATAGTATCAGTGATTATTGCATCTTAGGCTCTATCGACCACTTTTAAAAATGTTTTTATTTATTTATATTTGCTGATTGCTCTGCTGCCCCTAAGCTCATCGCTGTAGCTGTGTGATTATTAGTAAGCTGTCGCCCACATCCACAAAGCATTATCAGTCCCACCAGTATTACTTACCTTGCTGCCTTGAAGTGTCTCTGTTCCCAGTTCCTGACCTCCAATAACCAAAAACTCCTTCCATAACCACCTTTTTCAATAGCAGTAGCTCAGGAGGTAGAGTGGGTTGTCCAGTAATCGGAAGGTTGTAGGATTAATCCCGGCTCTTAGCAGAGAATGCTGCTGTTGTGTCCTTGGGCAAGACCCTCAACCCACCTTACCTGCTGGTTGTGGTCAGAGGGACCGTGGCGCCAGTGCTCAGAAGCCTTGCCTATGTCAGTGCACCCCAGAGCAGCTGTGGCTACATTGTAGCTCATCACCACCAGCGTGTGAATGTGTGTGTGAATGGATGAATGATACCCTGTAGTGTAAAGTGCTTTGGAGTTATCTGACTCTGACAGGCGCTATACAAGTGCAGGTCATTTATCATTTAATAGTCAAACCGTTAAATAGTTGAAACCCTACCTACTGGTAAGTCATAAGTCACAACACACAAACTTCTTCTGACCCTAATTAAAAACAAATGGAACCCAACTATTTTTATGAATATTACAACCACTGTAAGCTAATGGTGGACTGCAAACTGGTTAGAGACCCACCAAGTTAAAGGGTACACAGGATCCATCCATACAGGTAAATTCAGGGCAGGTGGTAGAGGTGTTCCTGCTGCTGGGCTGAACAGGACTTTTACCTACAAATAAGAACAGTTACAAACAACAATCACAACAATCGCCAAAACAATGACTGATATTTAGTCGTTCTTAATTCTATTAATCTATTTCAAAATAGGGTTTACAATATTTTTGACTAACACCACAGCATTGTCTACTGTCTACTAAGCTACATTACTATTATTTCACCTCAGTTACTTTACATTTACAGCCAAAAACATGCCTGTTAGGTTACTTCACTGCTTCACTTTGCTACACTAATCCATCCATGCTCACTCTTACCTTCCTCTATTCTCTAACTAATAGGAACTCACCGCACACCATCTCATCATCGCCTTGCGGACAGTCTGGGATGCCATTGCAGACATGCGACATGTTCACACAGGTGCGGTTGTCACATGGGAAGCTGCCTAAACAGGCAGGTATTTGAGATGAACCTAGAGAGCACAAAGAAATAGTCAGTGTTCCTGAAAAAGAAAAAAAACATAATAGGTGCATTTCCATTATCGGAACTTCGGGGTAAATTTATAGGAACTTCCTGACATGCGCATGTCTCCACTTGACCGGGCCAGTCGAAAGGCCGTTTTCCGGGCCGTTTTCTGGAACCTTCTGAGTACCTGATATACTTGGAATAGCCCGGTGGAGTCGCTGAGTGGAACGTTTGGTTAACTCACGCTGATTGGTTGTAACTCAGTAGGAAATTACATCAGCAGACGTTCTCCAAAACAACTGGCAGTAGTAGTTGCTGATGAAGCAGAATGGAAGCAAATGGAAATAAGCACCGATCGCGCTTAAAATTAAACTCCAGACACCGGAAAACACGGCAGAATTCCCCCACATCGCCTCAATTCACAGGGCTTTGTTGTCTCACAGAACGCCGTAAAAAACTGAGCTTCTTCTGGTCATTGAACGCCACATTTTACATCACACAGCTGCTCTCGCCCTCTGAATGAATACATGCGTTTAATGTTATTAATGTTACGGTGGATGCTTTCTGGCGCTGATCAGTGACATCACTCACTGCCGAAGCAGTCGCGATATGCTGACGTCTGTGCAAAGTCCTGAAAGGGCTGAATTTGAATGGAGACACAACAGCTGAGAGGACTGGGACATCAAAGCTCCCGGTCTTTTCCACGTCCCAGAATTTACACTGAAGTTCCGGCAAATGGAAACACACCTAGTATAAACTTGAATTTCCTCAGTGCATACAATAGTTAGGTGCTCTTTAACTCACCACAGTTGTTGATACTCTCATCTGAAGAATCCAGACAGTGTGGGGTCCCATCACAGAGTTGCTGGTAACCCACACACTGGTCTCCACTTTGACACAGCACTTGGCCAGGACCACATGAAGCAGCACATTGCAGCTCATCGCTACCATCCATACAGTCTGTTTCCCCATCACAGCGCCATGCCTGTGGTACACACTGCCCGCCACTGGCACAAACAAACTCATAGGACCGACAGGCTGGGGAAAAAATAGGTTTCTCATCAACAGTCAGAAGGTAACATCCAGTCATTTTAGGCATGACTGTCAATTTTGGGTTTTTAATTACTGATTAGAAGCTGAAGCTGAAAATGACATTCATGTCTATGATGAGTTTATATAAACAACAGGCCAGGGAACGCCTTGGGATTCCCCCCTGGATGAGCTGGCCCAAGTGGCTGGGGAGAGGGAAGTCTGGGCCTCTTTGCATAGACTACTGCCACCGCGACCCGACCTCGGACAAGCGGATGATAATAGATGGATGGAAATTTAGTTTGTGTTAAATTATATTTTAGACACATTTCATTTCCTTCTGCTGCAGCCATTTTAACAAACCCCTAGCGGGTTTCTTTGGTTAGTAGTCTGAAATGTGGTCGGCACCATTCTGTTCTCTTTTTGTAACATTTATTTTGCATTATAGGATCTACAAATGCTGTTTGCTACCAGAATACGGGAAAAATACACTCTGGAGAATCAACTTTCTGAGGGTCTGTCTTGTATGCTAACCAAAGAGTGATTCATAAGCTACACTGTGATTAAATGTCTAAACTGGAGAAATACATTGTAAATCAAGCGTTTTCCCTATAACAAGAAATAGATAATAATGGATCATGACTACCCCTTAACAAGTGACGAGAATATTAGCATGAATATGCACATCCAACCACCCCAGACAGAGCAATTGGCATGAAGAACAACAACACGATAGAAGATAGTCTACCGACAAAAATTCTTGGAAGCTGTCAGCAAGTAGATTTGACATTCGAGAAAGACATAAAGACGATCTCAATGGAAAAGTGGAAGAAAACATGATTGTTGCAGTTGTCCTTGAAGAAAATTGGCAGAGTTGGAGCAACAAGTTGGTCAACTGAATGAAGAAATGAAAATGCACAGAGAAAAGTTTGAAACAAGAACAATACATAAGAAGATGGAATCAAACTGAAGGGCCTTAGTGAGAAAAAATGGCAACTTCTACTTTTGCTGCTACTGGAAAAAAATCATATAGAACACTTGCTCCCTCTAGTGGTTGAATGTCCAAACAACAGCCATAATAAAAGATACTGCAGAAACCCCTTGCCCAGATTAAATTGAAACATTTTGTTTGATCTCTAAAACAAAGAAAAGCATGATGTTTGTTCATGTGTTTACCTTTACTTGGACAAGCAGTTTCATCGGTTCCAGTTGGACAGTCTCTGTGTCCATCACATACTCTGTTAGCAGGAACACACTGATCATCTGGGCACTGGAAGTTTCCAGGTTCACACACACACCTACAAGTCAGCCACAGGATTAGATGATGACAACAATTTAAAACGTAACGCACAGACTGCTTTTATAAAAGAAAGACACCTTCATTCTCATTTATTTGTGTAGATTGTTGAGTTTCACAAACAAAATAATTGGGGCCCAGTCTAAAATATACTGTTTCATGCAGTTATGTTCAAATCAATCATTAAAATCTGAATTATTAATTGGCTAGTATTAACATAACACCAATAAAAAACAGTTTTATTTTATTATACACTTCAATAAATGGCAAATGGCCTGTATTTGTATAGCACCTTCTAAGGTTCTACAACCTCCATTCACCAATGCACACACACATTCACACACTGGTGATGATGAGATACAGATGCCCTGGGGCACACTGGCGGAAGCAAGGCTGCTGATTACTGGCGCCACCGGTCCCTCTGACCAACAATACAATAACAATACAACTGGATGTCCAATAATATTTGCAGATATTGTAATTTAAATGTAATATCAGACATTATCTGTATCTGTTTTTACTATTTTAAGAAGAAAGAAAAACCTTTTATATAGCACCAATAAAGATAAAAACCAGGAGACTCTTAACAAGAAAAAAATAAAAATAATAAAAATGATCAAAAAATATCGTAAAAAATGGGAGGAAAAGAAAAATTACGATTAAAAATGTGAATAAAATTGAAAAATTTTGTTGAAAAATCACAGGATCCTGAAGACGACATAATTGACAGAAAGGTAGAAGAAGAGGATGAACAGGAGGCCAGCCTGATCAGGTGAGTCTTCAGCTGCTTTTTAAAGGAGACCACTGAGTCCACTGATCTCAGGCTCAGGGGGAGAGAGGTCCAGAGTCTGGGGGCCACAGCAGCAAATGATCTGTCACCTTTGGTCTTTAGCCTGGTGCATTGCACCAGTAGATTTTGATCACTGGACCTCAGGGACCTGCTGGGGGTGTAGGGACTGAGAAGATCACCAATGTATGGTGTCCATGTAAGGCCCTAAAAACCAGAGCCAGTCATCCAGGTCATGGTAATCCAAAGGGATTAGAATGCAGGCAACTGGACTTCTTTGGTTTCTTAAAGACATTTCGCTTCTCATCCAAGGAGCTTTGTCAATTCTGACTGGAATATGGGAGGGTCAAGCTTATGGTGGCACTCCAGTTGTTCGTTTGTTTGAGTGTGAGCCAGTCTTCATGTCTTTCTGATGTAACATTGGTTGCATGACAGGCTGTCACAAACCCCGTCTCCCGTTGCTCCTCCAGTCGGTAATCCACCAGCCAGAACTCTAACTTCCACCATCCCACCAACTAGGACGCTGTCCCTACGTCATCCATAAACAGACGTCACTTGCGGAGGGAGAGGGGGAGGCGATTTTTACTCCACACAAAAATAGCATGAGATGATCAGTAAACAGTGTGAGATAACCTGTATGCTCCACAGAAACACAACTCAGCAGAAAACTGGTGGTGTTGCTGGACATTCTACTCAGTTTTATGGCTTTTTGTCAGAATATGAACCAGGAAATGGCTGCAGGCAGTGAAGCAGCAGGCAGAAGGCTCCAGAGCAACCAGTGATTCCGCCCCCTAGCCAATCAGCGACCACAGTCGCGATGCTGGCCCAACTCAGCCTTGCCAGGAACCTCAATGGAGCAGGGATTAAAAATTGGGAAAGTAGAGGGAAAATATCGAAACATGCTCTTGAAAAATGTGGTCAGGCTGAGCTGCACTAGTCCGAGTTACTCTGTTACTCCGAGTGACCCATGTGGTGCAGGTAAGGTTAGAATCGAGCTTGGTGAACAGGACTCCTGATTCCTGACTAACCAATATCCAAACCACTGATCCCACAGAGCATTAACTCATCATGCATTAGCTTGGAGCTCAGTCAAAATGTTTTGCTATTGCACCAGCAAAATGTATCAGAAATGCACATGGAAGGAAGAATTAGTGGTGAAACCAACACATGCATACAAAGAGCACAGCCGCTGTATTTATACTCACCCTCTCTCGTCACTAAGGTCTCCACAGTCATTATGGCCATCACAGCGATAGAGGTAGAGAATACACCGTCCTCTTGGACACAGGAATTCCCCTTCATTACACACTGCACCACAATCTAGGCCAACCAAACACAGATCAACGGTCAGAGTGTTGCAAAATTAGAGCAAGTAAGTGTCATCATTAAAATCATACTAGCAGTAGAATAGAACTAAAGAAAACATTATAGGACACTGTTCAGCAAAATTTGTTTTAAAGGAGTGGAACACTTATTTAATCAATAGTTTTACAGTGGTCTAGGAATGAATGCCATGTAAGTCGTTCTCGGGGGAAAAATATACCGGTGCACCATTTCTAGGATCTCAAAGTTACCCACATCACAGCTGAGCTTCAGACGGCAGCTTCTGTGTGGCTCTATTAGAGGCTGTGAGCTTCTATATGCTCATGTAGCATGTAATAAAATACTGAGACGAGGCAGTTTGGGTCTAGCAGTCTTTACTCAGCTCCATCAACTCTCTAGCACCATAACATTCATGTAATGTTACCGCCCTCTAGCGGTCACATTCACAAAAGCATGTACAAAACCATACAATACACCACATCCTTCTATTCCAGAACAAAAGTAACTTGCATAACTTCAGTTTATAACCATCAAACAAACTTTCATGAAATGCAAAACAACTTCAAAACTAAATTTTCAATAACTACTAACTTATATAAGTACTTTCTGTTATTATATGTCAGTTTAAACATTTCAACATACATCAAACAGGGCACTCTCTCATTAACTCCTTCTGAGCTGAGATTCTTTCTACTTTTTCTCTTTTTTCCATTAACTGTAATCAACATACTAAACAACAAACTAAACCCACATAATGAATAAGTAATTGATAAATGTCCATTCAATCATCACTGTGCCTGGCAGGGTGCCTAACTGCCCAGCCACTGCATGTCTAACATGTTGGCGGACATTCCACAGTTGCAGGAGGAACATCCTGTTCCATAAGAGGCTCAGCAGGAGATTGTTCTTCCAAGTCCCACTGTTCATCGGTGGGAACTTCCTTGAACAAACTGGGGTGAATTTTCCTCAAATGTCTCCTGTTTCTCCTGAGCATCTTTCCTGCTGGAGTTTGAACGATGTAAGAACATTGTTCCTCTCTCTTGCGAATAACGACTGCAGGTTCCCATCGAAGCTGTGTGTGCATGTGGACTGTGCTACCTGGAGATAACACTGGCAGTGGTTTTGCACATTCATCAAAGTGTTGTTTCTGGCTTTTATTTCGTTGTGGATATCCTCATGTGTGGGCATGGAGTACTGCTAGTGTTTGATTGCTTGATTCAGGTCACAAGGGTCCAAACACATCCTTAGTGTACTGTTCTTCTTTTGTGTGGTGACGAGACTGTTCACGCAGTCTGTGGGTTCACTGAAAGGTGCTATTACGCCTCCGTCCTGTAAGCCTTTTAGTGTCATTCTGAGTGAGTCCATTATGGAGAGAAGCACTCTTCTGCATGCGTGAATGATTTGTGATGGACTCCAGGGAACTCACCTAAACCCTTGAACACCTCAGCATATCTCTCCACCAGTTCTTCTTTGGTGGCTGGTGGTTTGTTTAGCATTATTGACTTAGGTGTGAGCATGTCGACTCTTTTCACCAGTTGAAAAGCAATGTCTGACTTTCATTGGTTACATTTCATAGAATTTGAATGTATTATTACTTTTGTCAGATTCAAGTTATTTCTGTGACCACTATGGGTTTTTCTTTCATTGACCAAAGGGTACCAACAACTTTGTCCAGGTTTGTATGTTGAACACTAGCTTATCAATGATCATATCGTCCACATTTCGACCAAACTCACAGTCTTTGCTTTTTTGATGCAGTTCTGTAATGTACTTATCCACCATGATTCCTGGTGACACTGGGTAGGACCAGAACCTATGGTGCTCAAAAACAACATTCTTCTGTGGGCTACAATACGTTTTGACTGCTTTTAGGACTTCCAATTGTAAGTTCATTACTGGCGGGGGTAATGGTGAATGTATTATAAACTTCTAGAGTCTCCTTTTCGATAGTGTGAATGGCTATTTTCACCCCTTTGTCTTTTTCTGATGCTGCTGTGGGTGTCATGTAAAGCTGAAACCTCTGCTTCCATCTGCGCCTTGCCTCAGACAGAATGCCGACGAGACTGAGCAGTGATGGCGGCTTAAACTGAGGCCGTTTGGATCTAGCAGTCTTTACTCAGCTACATCAACTCTCTAGCACCGCAATAATATTCATGTAACACCCTCTGGTGGTCACAGTCACAACAGCATGTACAAAACAGTACAACACACCACAGCAGGTTTCAGAGTCTTATTTCCTGATATTTGGACATCTCGCCTCAGACTGGATAACAGCAACACGACTCTACCACTGACTTTCAATGTGGATGTTTTATCTCCACAAATAACACAAGCCTGGAGGAGCTTCTGCTGTGTGGTGAAGTTGCTAATGCTAACAGTTAACTTAAACTAGTTGAGACGTCTTCTGCTGATTCCTGGACATTAAACAACAACAGCCTTTCTCGTTGCGAGTCAAGATGGGTGAGTCCATGAATGTTAAGTGACAGTGTGACGTAGATCTGTCAGGCTTTTCAAATCCTAGAGTTTCACCGTCTATTTTCTATCAAAAGCTAATGCAGGAGATAGGTGTAGGAGACTATTTTCATGTTCAGCCTGCATGAAAACCTCAGAGTGACTGATTATAATCAGAAATAATAATTTAAAATGGGTTTTCAGTGAACCACACCTTTAAGTGAAGACAAAAGTATTTTTCTTTTCTTGCATGTGTACCTTTTTCATCAGACCCGTCAGCAAAACCACAGTCCAGCTGTCCATCACACACGTGACTGGCTGCTACACACTTTCCATTGGCACACTGAAACTCTCCAGGAGGGCACCGGGGAAAAGTGGTTGTAGGACCACAGAACTCCTCGTCTGACTGGTCGACACAGTCTGGGTGGCCATCACAACGCAGAGCCAGTTTCAAACATGCGCCACTGAAAGGTTGGGTTTAAATCACAGTTAAATCTGAGACAATTCAAGCTAGAATATAATCACTACAAATCAAATCACCTGCTAGTGCTTTACTTTGTGACCTCATGGCCTTTTTTTTATCAGTTATTCTATTAAATCCAAACTTGGCACATCACAACTATGGAGTGTGACGAGTCTGCTGGATTTATTACTAATCCTTTAATAAATGGGTTTCCTATTAGGGATAGAGTGATACAGACATGATTTTATTTTATTTTTTTTTTAATTCCATTGAAGCATGGTTGAAATGCAATATCTGACTTTCATTGGTTAAAATTCATAGAATTTTTATTTATTATTACTTTTTTCAGATTCAAGTTATTTCTGTGTGGGTTTTTCTTTCATTGACCAAAGGGTACCAACAATTTTTTCCACGTCTGTATATCGGTTGGCTGATGTATAAGTCCCACATTTACCCTTTTTTATGTATATAAATCAGCATCAGCTGATATACCTCTTTTGTTAGAACTGATTTAAAGTCAAGCATGTCCAGACAGGAATTCTCAATATACAGTCTCAGAAATGAGGGGTTTAATGTTATGATGTTGCTGCTAAGTCAAATGCACTAAAATGCTTAATTTATAGTTTATTCTTTTATTTTTATTATAGTTATATTCCTAAAAAAGACCGGCTTAATTATTGCTTTAAAACATCAACTGACATTTCTTTTATTTTACCTGTTTTATCTTTAATACTTTTTCAGTTAATTGAATTGTTTGATTAACTTTGGTTAAATGTCTTTAATACTGAGCACAAAATTAAGTTTAACAGTTGGTTGAATTCAGAGTTCAAAAACTGATTCAGGCTCAAAACTGTTTTGCATTCACTGTTATTAGTGACATTTTAGCAGCTAGAAAAAGCGGGAAATGTCTAGATATTGGCAATGAAAATCAGGCCCAGAAGATCGGCTGACTGTGACCTCTACATGCATCAATAATAGAAAAACCTGTATTGGTCAATCAATGATTCGAGCCTGCCATCCTTTTGTTATTTGCTTATCCACTTTCCAGGTACACACTGCAGAACACAGTCATGGTCAGGATTGCGTTGAACATTAGCTTAAAAATATTGAAAATAATTAAAAACCTCAGAAAAATCCCCAATAAAATCTAATAGACAACAACCACTGTAAAAGATTAGAATAAATCCATCCATCCAAGAAAAGTTTTATCCTTGCACATATGCAACCAACAAATACTTTAGATCTACAAACTTTTTTTGACTCATTTCATTATTTCTAGTAAACGATAAATACTTGAATAGAGATAATTTTTTTTATCTAAAGCTGACGAGTTAAAGTGTATTTGAATCCACCTTGGCATATTTGTACAGCGGAACTGGTCTGGGGAGCACGTGGAAGGACAGATTTCATCCGACCCATCACCACAGTCGTTCTGGTTGTCACAAACCCACTGAGATGGGACGCAGCGTCCACTGGCACATGTAAACTCAGACTCTAGACAGGGAGGTGGGGGAGGAGGGCACGTCACACCCTGACATTGCCAAAGACCTTCTTCACAAGAGCTGGACAGAAAGAGCATGTTTCAGTTTCAGGTATTTTTGTCAAAATGTTTAATGGAACACATTTAGAGAGACAAACCAGTTCTGGCAGTGTATGGTGAGGGTAGTTCCAGGTGGAAACATGGAGCCCTCCCACTCACATGGACACTGAGAGGGCAAAATACAGCTGTCACCTGTGGGATTAAAAACACCACAAGGCTAATAACACTTAAGCTGATTTCCCAGTTCTGCAATGAAATGATGTGATTTGAAAATTATTCTGATGTGAAAGAGTATTTAGTCAACTAGAAAATTCCTGAAGAATTTTTGAAGGGGCCTGCTAGCTGGGGCATGAGATTGTAGGGTGCAGAAAAATGATGTTAAAGGATCCTGCTGTGCCATTATGAATGCGAAAGGTGTCCTTCTGGCGGCCATGTGTGGGGCCTTGGGAGGTCTTGACGGTGGCCACAGGTTGCTGCCTGATAGCCATATCGCTCTTGGGTGGGTTCCTCTAAAGGTCTGTTCATTTCTGTGGAGTTTATTCAGCTACTTCATGTCTAGATTTACACATAAACCTTCAAGGATTTTGGATCTGAGCAGCCAAAACAGATCTGACCTGATGATGTGCTCCATGGCAGGGTCCGACCCAGATAAAGTGCCAAATGAGTGGATCCAGGCAGAGTTCAGTGATCATGACCTATTCCATATCTGTTCGGTTTTTGATGGAAGAAAAAGTAATAAACCAAGAAAGCTTTTTGTCTAGTGAAGAACAATAGCGAGGCCAGGCCATGCACCAACTCCCATGTATTTCATGGGCATGGGTGGGCCTAATTAAATATCCTTACCCCCCTAAATGATTTCTGTTATGGTAGAAAGAAGAAATAAACAGGCCTCTGAGCACCGTCAGCAACAGCCAGCCCAGGCAGGAGGAGAGATAATAAAGGAATGAGTCACTCATTTCACCTTAAGAACATAGTGATGGACCCCATGGATGAGGCCATGGAGTACCCACTGGCCACCGTCCTTCCCTCAGGCAGAACATTATGCAACCTTAAAGGCACACTTAGCAGTTTTGGCTTGCTTTTAGCACCCCCCTAGCACCATACCGGGAGTCGAACTGGCGTCAGCACAAAGCCAATTCTTCAGAAGACTCGCCTAAGTTGTAGGTGCGTTTGGTCGGAGCAGGCGTGGGCAGAGCTTTGCTGAAACAAACCGATTCAGTTCCAGGTATAAATTCAGGCGGATGAAAATAAATCGTATTTGAGATAAAATGAAATCTCAATAGTGCCGGTGAAAATATTTGATCATATATTGTGCCTACCTTTGCTCTCAAAGGTTTAAAATAACAAGATATGGAACCTTGAATAGCAGTCATTTATTTTTATTATATGAATCAGAGAAAGGGAAGTTAATAGAGATATGATTCTGATGTTTTTTAAATGAATAAATTGTATTTTTAGAATTTCCGCAATGAAAAAAACACTAATTTCAGGGTAGTTTTACACCACACCGCTGTGACTAGTTTAAAAAAACGGTAAATGCTGGTACCTGACGAGCAGAAAGCATGCAACCTCGGCATGACTCCTCAGACTTTGATGGTCTGCCAGTTGATTCAATCAAGAGAATGCGATATAGATGTTAACTCTAGTTTTCTGGCAGCGTTGCGCTCAATGTACAGCTTCTTGGCTTTGTTTTCTTTTCTTTACAACAAAGTAAGAAATATATGTGTGATCTGCCATATCACGGGGTGAATAGATACACCTAGCCGCAGGCGTTCAGTGTATTAGATCTCTTCATTTAAACTTCCTGTAGAGGGCGAGGGGGTCGTGACGTATCCAGCTTGGTTTATCAACCCTAACCCTTAAGATGTCCTCTACTTTGTTACAGTTGCTGATTTATTAATTACTTTGGGCTATTTATTTAGGATGATAAAACAAAATATTCTCCATTGATCCAATTCCAACAGGTTAAATAAATAAACAATAAATGTATAATCTGAAAATTGTATTTTTGTCTGTCTTACCATGTCTGACAGTGCCAGCAGGGCAGACGCAGCCCTCCACACAGGAAAGCACTCCACACTGAGAGTATGGACTCTGCTGAACACTTGGACATGACAAAGTACAAGCTGGGCCACAGGGGTTGTAAACTAGTCCTTTCTCACACTGAATAGCTGCAAGAAAAGGAAAAAGTTACAGAAAGACTGGCACACATAGATGTGCGGTAGTGCCTGTCAGTGTTTGACCCACGACAGAGCTCCTGGGACCTCCATCGGATGTAAACTCCTCGTCGGTTGCACTCTTCAGCATAGGACGCAATAGCTGTGCAGAGACACTCACAGTCCCCACCGGAATCACAACTAAAACACACACACACACACACCAACCACTAGTTTGGCTACAAAATCACTTCTTGGACATACAAGTTAAGAAACACCTTTCACTCACCCACAAGCATCAAAGACACACCAGTCATAAAATTGCTGAAAGGGCACCTCAGCGTGGCACAGAGAGAAGAGCTCCTGAGTCAGAACAGCACACCTTTTCCTGGCCCATAGCACTCTGTGAGGGTTCAGCTGAGAAAACAAACATGTGCATTTTCAGTAGCTTTTATGGCTACTGAAGGCACATATGTCTGTATCAAACTCACAGTGCAGGGATCTCTCAGGTCCTGGTTTTCCACATCAGGGCAGGAAAGGGTGACCTTCCAAGAATTTCCAAACAGCTCAGGTGTAGATTCTTCAATTCCCTGTCTTGTTGTGAAGTCATTCTCCGAGTCCCCGTCGAAGTTACCACACAAGCCTCCAACTCGACCTCTCAGGTGGGCCACCAAACGCACATACACACGCATACCTGTAAATACACACAATTAATTAAATAGCTTGTATTTAAAGTGATACTGGAATTATGATCTGTCCTACCTCCATCCCAAAGCACAGTGACTCCAAGTTGGGAAGAGAGGGAGACAAACAGGCCAACTCTTTCCAAAGTTAGACCGCTGCCACTGTAGGTCTTTGGTAGTGTGACTGGCATTCCGTTCACTGTCACTGCTTTACCTAAAAGTCACAGAGGAGACTGTTAACCATCAGCAACTAACTCCCTCATTCAACTTAACATTATCTAGAACTGTTTATCAAAATATTTGCACACTTCAACTACATGATGGTTTCAACAGCACAAACCATCAGACAATTTCTGTGAACTTCGTGTTCAGATTTTAAAGTCTCAACTGACCAGAAGGAAGCTATCAGCTCACCATCATACAAATAAATCCCAGAATGCATCATTTGGTATTTATCATCGGCAACCAGTTCCTACCTCTCAGCAGGTGTATGACAGTGTTTCCAAGGTTAATGGTGACTGACTTGGTGCAGGTGGCACCAGTACTCCCACAAGGCACATTCTCAGCCGTAACGCTGAACAACCCACTGGTCTCCCTTACCAGCACATACTGGCAGTCACCCAGGAAAGAATAACTGCGACCGTCAAATGTCACATAATGAGGATCACCGGTTGCAACACATAATCCAGCACAGAGAGATTGGGAGCAATGCCAGCGACGCTCCTTACAAACACTGCAGGAAGGAACAGAATCTGATTTAGAAAAAATGAAATAAATGAGAAGCAAAGAAGAAGCTTGTCTATCACCATGTGTTGCAGTCTTTAGTGATGGTTTCATTGCTGTAGTAAAGTTGACCATTATGGTGACATGGGCACTCGTCTGGAGGAACACAGCGATCAACCTAAATGTGAAAAGACAAAATGTGCAGTAGTCAACATGATTAAGAACTGGGAGATGATCCCACAAAAGCCAGTAATGACACAGGTCATCAGGCTCTGCAGAAATGTCTGACTAAAAGCAGGTGTGCTAGAGCAGTGAAACAACTAAAACATGCTGGATAGCCAACTTCCTAGACCACGTTTAGTAGCCCTGCCCTCCACTACCACTGTACTGCACATTATTTTGAAATCCACCAACACGCCAACAAAGCTAGATGTACATATTACGAAACACTTATTTATCAAAAGCATTATCCTCAATAAAACTACATTACCTGTAACTACAGACAGACCAGTTACAGGTCATTTTCTTTTGGGGCACTTTTGTGGATACTTTTCCTATTCTACATAAAAAGTGTAAAATTGCATTTTCACCTACTAGTAAGACAGTTCCTTTAGGGCAGACACATCCAAACAATGGCTCTCTGCAGCTTGATGCAGCAGCATTTATGATTTGTTTGCCAGGAGGCTCTGGGCTAGAGCAGGTAAGAAGGCATGAGTGTGGGGCATAGACCAGAGAGTGGGGACATTGTTGCACTTCCTCACAGCGGTCCTGGGTGCAATTAAAACGTCCCTGCTCACACACACTGGGAAAGAAAGGTAAAAGAAAAATATCAAGTGTATGGAAAATTTTAAAAGAAAATTGAGGTCTTTCACACAAAATTCAAATATCAGTGGATGTAGAGGTTGAAGCAGACTTCCTATGAGATTTTTAATATCTCGTCTTGTGTACTTGTGGCCTTGACACACCAAATCACCAGCCAAGGTTCAAAGGCACCTTTCAAGGTACAAAATGTTCCAAATGAGCCTTTTTTCAGTATAAGTAACCAGGTCAATATTCAGACAGACTTGTTAAAAAAACAGGTGACTTGAAAACAAACAGGCTCAAGTTCCTCATGTACTAAAATAAGAAAGAGACAAACTGTGAATTGAATATGGGACAATTTAATAAAAAGCTATATTTAAAATTAAAAAATCCCTCCATGGGGTGTTTAGAGGTGTGCAGAATGAAGGTACAACCTTTCCTTTAAACCCTGTATTTCAATTAAAAAATAATCAAATATTTATTTTGACAGGCACGACGCTGGGTTTATGTTTACATCTACCAGCCAGTAGAGGGCACCATTGCGGGTTTCCAAATACAGTAAATGGTCTGCTCGGCACAGCGAAGCTGGCACTGTGGAAAATGGCGGACTAGGCAAGTCAAGCAGCTGCTTCTGAGCCCAGAAGATGTTGTTATCCTTCTCAGAAGAGGAGCGACCATAAAAGATCTAAAACCAGTGAGTTTAGGTGAAGCCTACAACAGTTGGACCCAAATAAAAAAAGTTCACGGCATCAAAACGCACGCAGAAATGGTGAATGTTCTCATGGATAGGTAAGCTGTTGTTGCAACTACAACCTCCACACACTAGATGTCACTTTGGTGTTTGTGTTCCATATTCAACCTTTAATGAACATCTATCCAAACATCAGTAGAAGTTAGTATGCTAATGCTAGGAATGCTAATTTACATCCACATTACCTATGCAGGTCACATAAAAACATAAAGGACAGTAATTATAAAAGGAACATTTTATACACTGACTTTTGAAGGCTTGTAATGTTGAGCACTCCCTTATGGGGAGTGGGATACGGTCCCAGATCTTACAGGCCTTTACAGAAAGAGCATTTTGTCCAGAGTTTGTTTTTCTGTGAGACCTCACAGCCTCCTCTAGAAGATGCCCTAGTCCTTAAACCACTACAGGTGAAATTGGAATATGGTGCAAATGTTAATTTATTTAAATAATTCAAATTAAAAGGTGAAACTAATATATGAGACAGACTCATTCCATGCAAATCCAGATATTTCAAGCCTTTACTTGTTATAAGTGTGATGATAATGATTTACAGCTGATGAAAACCCCACATTCAAAATCTCAGACAATTAGAATATTGTGAAAAGGTTCAATATTCTAGACTCAAAGTGTCACACTCTAATCAGCTGATGAATCCAAGACACCTGCAAAGGGTTCCTGAGCCTTTAGATGGTCTCTCAGTCTAAGATGGATTACTGAAATAAATGGACTTTTGCACCAGATTCTAATTTTTCTAATTTTACTTTTTTAAGATGGTGGCTTTACTAGTGTGTTGAACCCTGGCTTTTAAATTTTAGTGAGTCATTAGTTGAAATCTTTTAATATCTTCCTAAATAAACACCCATCATATTTTTGGGAAACTTTGATTTTATTTTATTTTTATTTTTACCAAATATCTTTGGAATAACATTGTTTTGCACAAGGCAAAAAGTGATTACAGCATCCAGTTTACCTCTAAAGGATTGGATCTGTCTTTAAATGACTTGTTCTCATACTGGGTCATTTTCATCTTGATTAACCTCAAAATAACTAAAACCGTCCAACTTCAGCTGTCAAAAAGTGATTATTGCATTCATCTTGCCACTAAAAATTAAATAAAATCACTTTATTTATCTTCTATAGAATTTATTCTACACATTACAGCACACTGATTCCTTTCCATTATCCCAACTAACCCCAAAATGGACTTCTTTGCTGCGCTAATTGCATCATTTTTTTGGCTAAACCTAATGCTCTTCAGAATACTCCTCGGTACCCGGTTTGTTTCAAGAGCATGCTGGACAGTCAAATTTCCACCATTCTAGAAATGCTGTTGGGGTCAAACAACATCACTCAGAAGGCTGCAAATGGCCCCCGGGCCGCACTATGGGAATGCCTGTTCTAAAAGATCTAAATCTCAACCAGGGAGGTCAAGCTCTCCCTTTCACCAGTAGCTATGTGATGATGTGATGAAGAAATGCAATGAAACCAACCTATCCTGACTGAGAGAGCAGGAACATAGAATGATTTCATTGGAGCTCTTTCACCACAGTGGATTTTCTTTAGATGGCGCAAAAACACAAGAAATATGCAGTTTTACTCACTGACCCACACTAATACACACAAGTCTGTGTTTTCAAACTAAAC